>BSBM01000402.1:3207500-3807500 GCA_027924585.1 Larix kaempferi | reverse complement strand
TTGCGTGATCATAAATGGGCCTGGCTGGACCTGTACTTGATTGTTTTCTTTATTAATATTGAAAAGGGGGTTTGGAGAAGCATCGTCTGCCCGTAATATTATGACAGTGTGTAGCGCCACAAAGAACCTCCGACCAATAACAAATGGTAATGAGCACTAACCACTGATATTTGGGGTCCTATGAGAGGTTTGGCATACCATATAGCATTCCCTAATGCCATGGTGTGAAAAATACACAATACATAATTTGACGGATCACACACCCCCTGGTCTAACATGGGCTACATTGCAAACTAACTCCATGTACAATATGCCAGTCTTGACAGCAAATTATTCAAAACCAGTTCATAAGTAATAATTAAATAATCAGTTTCAGAAATAATAATTACACCGATGGGTGTTTATATTTTATAATTTGGGGTGGAGGAGAAAGGGTACTCTTCCTAGATTGCAGGAAGAGGAAGATGAGACAAGTGTACTATCAAGATTTATTTTTTGGTTGTCATTCCAAATTCGAAATAAACAATTATAATGAAAAATATCAAAAATATATCAGTTTACATGTAATAACTAGTAGCTGAGGCGTGGATAACTGGTAGTTCATGGCACTTAACTTGAGGCCTATCAGTGTTCACCGGACACAAGTTAAGTGGCTTCACTAGATAAATAACCATAAATGACTAAGTAAATGTTTTTATAAAGTCTCCAAATCATGACAAACATAACCCTGTCTAGAAAGCTCTTGCATTATGAGTGGGAAGGATATAGTCCTGAACATAGCTGGGAGACAAACAAGCAAAGCGGTATAGGCTCTCTTAAATCTTCAATCTTAACAGGTGACTCTTTAACAACCAACATTAGTTGTTGCATGCAAATGTACAATATACATGGTTAAGTTTGTTGGCTGATTGCCCGAGTATATTTTTGTTGCCAACAATAAGCCTGCCTGCTATTTCATGATTATCATAATAATTTATTTCAGATCATAATGATAACTAGTAATCTTCTTAAACTGAAAATCCGGTATTGGACAAAAGGAGCCTTTGCAGGAGTTAAACACCCATGACTGCAGCACATGTTGACACCTCACAGCCTAATAACCGCATGCACTTATTTAGGAAGCCTCTTTGTCCGCTTGCATGCGAAGGAGGCACAAAATATTGATTAAAAAATGAACTGAAATGGCTCTCATAGATTACATAATACCCAGATCTCAACTAACATAAACATCATGGCTTCTACATGCACAATCAACAGAAGAATAAAAAAGAGCTCTGACTATTTGCTGTTATTGACACATTCCTCCAATTTAAAAGGAAGGCTTTCCAACTCATGTAGAGAGAGACGTAGAACAGAAAGCATAATAAGCAGGACGAGTCAAAATAACAGTTGTATCCATATAGGAAAATTTACAATTTCCAGATCTATAAGCATTACTATTGCAAATATGCCTTAACAATCTAAAAGACCAAATCCAAAAAGTAGGGCCGATATCAATTAAAAAAATTAAATCAGATGAAAAATGCATGCAGCATTTAAGTAATCAGGCCTTGCAACATATTCACAGCATGTTCACGTGAATCCATGTTCTTACAGTAAAGCCTAAGATCACAACAAAAATTCAAAGGCAGCCTCCATGGCCAATTTTCTTGTAAACTCCTTTGCGAGAACCTAGACTAACTTCCTTAACCACCGGTGAAGGGGAGCCCTTCTGGAATATCATACAATGTTGTGATCATACTTTCCTCGTTACATTTTCTTAAGAGCCTGCAGTCTGGTTCCCATCAACCACCCAATACTGTTTCACAGCTATCAATATTTTTTCAGGAACAAGAGGTCCATCTTCATGATCCACCAGCTTACTATCCCATCTAATACCACCTAACAACTTTTTCACCCTGTTCAAAACGTCAACATTGTCTCGAAGTATGACTGCACCCTCTGGGCGCAAAATGCGATCCATCTCTAAAAGAATGTCTTCTATGTTGCACCTGTTCAAAAGAAAAAAGTGCTAATCAAAATCAAATCCATGTAGTAAACTCAATCAGACAAAATTGTTGCATGCAGCATTGACAGAAAAGGGCTATGTTTTCCTTGATAAAAGGGCTACATAGTTGGCAATGTTAGATAAGAACCGGTATAATGCAAAATGTAACTTCGACAAATAACTTATTATAGAAAAGTTTGTGTATACGATCCGAACAATAAGTTTTAATGCCATTCAATGAAGTGCTAAAACAAGTAATATAATTGACTAAAACCAGTTTGGTTCATACCATGATTATATTTTAGTTCGCCATTTGTTTTAGTTTTATATTTTTTACATTGCATTCTGATGTAGAAGTAAAACATGTGGGAAAACACAGAGTTGTTACTTTGTTTGCTTTTAACATTCATTGGATTGGTTTATTGGATTTTAAAACAAATAGGTTGGCTTTTATTAGATCTCCGGTAAAATTTCTATTGTGAATTTCTGTGGCACCGTAGGATTCAGATTGTTTTATTTGACTGTATCGTTCTACTGAACTGTAAGTTCATTTGTATCCAGTATCTTGGATCTGAAAAGAAATTTCAGTTATGAATTTCCCTAACACACCAGGATTAACAGATGTTAAGACTTGCTACATCAAGTTGAATTTGTAATAACTGCCACTATTTCTTTTACCACCATAAGCTTGGCACCTTAGAAGTATGTAATCTTCAACATTACTACTTGGTGTGTACAATATTCCCCCAGTGTTTCTCATTTCTTCCTCTAGGATTCAGATTGTTTTAGTGGACTGTAAGCTCATTTGTATTCAGTATCTTGGATCTGCAAAGAAATTTCTGCTATGAATTTCCCTAACACACTAGGATTAACAGATGTTAAGACCTGCTACATTAAGTTGCATTGTAATAACCACCATTATTTATTTTCTCTCATAAACTTGGCACCTTAGAAGTATGTAATCTTCACCCTCTCTACTATTTTCCTGTGTACATTGTTTTCCCGGTGTTTCTGATTTCTTCCTCTTCCAATTCCATTATAGAGGTTATGCAACTCAGTTCTAATGTTGCTAATGCCCTTCTCTTACTCATAACACTAACCAGGTGTGACCGTAGTTTTAAGTTTGGCCCTTGGTTGATGTCTTGGAAATAAAAAACATATACAAATTTGGCGGTGTAATATATGACTGATGTACAGAAGATTTGTATCAGAAGTCAAAGAATTGGTCAATTTAATTAAAGGTGTTTACGACCATGTGATATGTCTATGATTCAGTTTTATGAGTTTAATATTTTAAATTTTTGTCTACTGTTTATGTTTATAATTCAAATTTATAATGGAAGATGTGCATGTATTATAAATTTATAATTTATCAATGTGAAATTCAAATACTCAAATGATAAATGATTCATAAATCGATGATGAATTGAGAACCGTGTTTACTAAGATGAATTTACTATTTTGTATTTACTATTTAAGTTTTAGTATGTAAATGGTGATGGGATAAGGAATTTATATGTTAATATGTTGGGATTTATATAAATTATATATATTTTAATAATTTTAAAGACCTCGACGTCCCCCCGTCCCCTAAATTTTCCTAAATATGGGGGTGGTCTCCACGTGTTCCCAATGTGCGTTTCCCCACTCCCATGCTCCCGAGTCCCGGAAATTTGGTGGAACATTGTAAATGTTTTCATTGTAAGCTATCTAGGATTTACGTTAAATTCCGGAGTGAGGAATCTGCTTATCATGGTATGATTTTTGACACTGCATTTTCTGTGTGACGATCTACAGTACTTGGATGTAATTACACAGTACCCGAGCATTAAATCAAAAGATGAGAGAATTTAAAATGTTATTAGCACTCAAAAAGCCTGATCTGCTCAACTGTGAATAAACTCTCAGATTTCTTACATGATGAGGAATGATTGTGAATACTCTCAGATTTCTTACATGATGAGGTTCTTTTAATAGCACATCAGGACGTTCTCCAAAGGCAGTCTTAGGAAGAGTGCAGAATATGTGTTCTGTGGAGAAATCATGAGGAAACTGTATATCACCTGTTAGTTGGATCCCACTTTGTTAAAGAAGTGTGGCAACTGTTTGACCACTACTAGGAAGTTATGCGAATTGGGCAGGGGACTCTTTGACACATGCCTTTAAAAACTGGGTAGTCGACATGGAGGTCAAAGAATACAAGGCTCTTCATATAGCAGTGGGTTGTTATAGTGAGTTGTTTTGTCCATTTTACTTGTGTTTGTCATTTTTGATGAATTGCATGAATGCATGTCTCTCTATGTATGGCTATATGCATTTGTAATTCATTTTTGATAAGCACAAAACCGTAAAAATATAGGATTTATCTACATTAGTAAATTCCCATTTGTAGATTTCTTAAGTATAGGACAGCAAGAAGACAGTAAATAATGTTTGCACTTTGCAGCCTTATTTCTGCCCATATCCTCATTAGGACAGGCTTTCATTTAGTCTCATTAGACACCATATGTCCAATATTAAACATATGCACCATTTGACCACCATAAAATTCTGCAATAAACCCTTCATTTGGTGCAAAACAAATCTCAAAATTACTGCTATCCATCACACACTCCAGATTTGTCCTAAAACAGTCTAGTAAAACCACATTTGTTGCATCTTAATCTAAACTGAAATTTCTGGTAAATAAATCTGCATTTTCCAGCCATAAGAAGACTCTTAAAAGAGATTTATATAGGCCCAGAAATCTTTTTTATTTCAGCAAGGCGGATCTGAAATTTACAGCTTATATTCTTTAATTAAATCTGCCCGAGTCTGAAAAATTTACTAATCATTACAAATTTACATCTAATCACAGACTTAAAACTATCATTATGTCCCATATATCTGAAACTTATAACAGCAGAAATACCCCAAACACAGATTTATAACAAGTCCATAAACTCTTATGCACTTATCATATATTCCTAGACTTAGTGAAAATATGGAAGCCCCACTTGTGTTGGTAACTAGCCATCCTAAAGTGAAGGAAGAGGGTGCTACGATAACAGTGGTAACTCGTCCTGGTTCCACTAGAAGTTTCACATGGTGGGGACTGTGCATCTTAGGTGAGAGTTTAAGTGGTAACAGTAGGCATGTTAGCTTGCCTATATTGGGAAAGTGAGACAATTTGACTGCTGCCCAGTCAACTTAAGATTTCTATAATGGGATCATGTTGCTTTTATTGTAATATGAGAGCATAGTTTTAAGAATAAATAATTGATCCCCCTCCATACCTATAGAAAGGCAAGCAAACATACCTGTATAAAATAAGCAGTATGTTCAAAAAAAGGCATACCTGTCTTGGTACATGTTGAAGACTCCGTTTCCATGAATTAAATCATATGTCCTTGGATATGTTGAGAAAGCTTCACACCTATTGAATTTTCCAAGGAAACAAAACTAAATTTCAAGATGCGCATATCGACAAATATCAAGCCCAATTTCACATTTGATAAAGCATCAAAACCAGTATCAAAGCCAAAACCTATCACTGTGTCTTTCGTTATTGCAAGAGCATCATACAAAATAGAAAACGCAAGAGAGGATATACTGCTTTTTCCTCCCTACTATTACATAGAAGTTGAATAGAAACAATGTTAATGGAAACCAACACGTCAATCCATGGATTTATAAAAATGCAATGCAATTAAATGTATGAATGTAGATAATAAGACAAAAAAACCCTAGTAAATTATTTCATACCATTAGCTGCAACAACACACACAAGAGTTCAATAATAAAAGAAGAAGATAAATAAAGACCACAAACATATAATGGAAACATCTCTACAAAGGGGATACCTTTATTAGAAAGAAAATCAGGTCAATCTAATGAATTGGTCACTCCAAAAGATATAACAAAGTAGACCACTCCAAAAGATATAACAAAGTAGGCCCAAGATGAAACAAGGAACCGTATTCATAATCATCTCTGATAGCACAAAAGGGTGTTACAAAAGAACAAACAACATATCTGTCTCAGAATTTTAAGGGTTTAACAAGCTTTGGTAATGACGACAACGATCACAATTCACAATATCAAAACGTTATAGTTGAAAAAGTATCTTTATATTAGCAAATGAGTTTAGAGTACCATATTCACAATGAGGACACTTCTTTCTTTCCAAAAAGATATGAAACAGGTCAATGATTGTAGTCAAATGAACTTACCATTTATAATGCTAGAAGAATCAAATCTAGAGACTTTAAGAGTGGGAACTAACAATATAGAACAAACCAAGCCCATGCTTAACAGTCAAAACCTGAATGAAAAGAATTATGTCTTACCCAAAAATAAGCAAACAGAATGAAGTAGTCCTCATCAGAATGATGAATCTTGAGGAAATTATGTCATACAAAGTGTTGCACGAGTTTGACTATAGTGGGAGGGTATATGTTAGGTCCTACCCTGACCTCCCTACTTTGGGGCATTTAGGAGTTAATCAATTAATGTACAAGGCCATCTTCTTTGAATAAAGCCCATTACATAGTTAGTGGGTAGTTACGTAATGTCAAATGATCGTCCTTATTCAATAAGGCCCACAAGTTGTTTGGTACTCATTAATGATGGGAACACAAGTAGTTAAGGTTGTCTCTACTATGAAAGTATTTAGAGCGAGAAGGCTATGTAGGTTTTTGTCAAGAGTTGTTGTTGTATTAAACCTCTGCTCAAAGGAGGTTGCCTCCTCGAAAAGGCCCATGAACATTGCTCTCTTTTTTGGAATTATCAATACAAGGGTTATATTCTGTAGGTTAAATTTCACTGTCTCTGGTATTTTCTTTTCCCCGCTTATATTTCTCTTAATAGTGTTCATGTTCTATTATTTCTATTGGTTAAGTATATTACAAGTGGTATCAAAGCTCTTCCTTGAGCCAGCACACACCCGTATTTTTGCAAAATAATTTTAAGGCTAGGAATGTGTTCTAACGTCTTTAAACACAAAGATCTATCATTTAGTGAATGAGCACTCTCACATACCAGGGAATCAAGTAGTATAGCTAATGGTACAATCTATCCTCCTTAGTGGTGTGAAAGATTTCCTATATCATTGAGACTATCGAGACTTTCAGAATTATGTCAAAGCAATATAGTACTTAGCAAGGAGTACTACTCAAACAACGTTATTTTTTTTTGAAGTACAAGACCAACCCATACCATTGTGGGAGACCTATCTCAGATTCTCAACAGATTCCTTGCAGCAAACTAATAGCATTGGTACAACGTTCAACTAACACTTTTTTGTGGACCCAAGCATTTTTCGCAGATGACCTATCTCAAAAGCCTCCTTATGTGAGTCTAATCGTGCTGGTATAACTCCCTGGTAAGCCTTTTGGTGTACCCAAAAACTTCATGACAAACATTTGAAGCTTGACCATGGACAAGAAAGTCACCCAAATAGACAACTAGTTCAAGAAGCTTGACCACTCAATTACTGAGCTCCGTGAAAATTATAAAACACAACTTGATAGCATCAAATTCATGGAAAGTACAGTTCGCCAAATACCAAACATGCACAAACAACTTAGTATGTTGGTCAACCACTTCATACCCAAAAGGATCTATTGGCAGGAGCAGCTAATGAAATCCCCAAATAGGGAAACCTTTATGGAGGGAGAACATCACAATAAACCACCCTTTTAGGATAACCATAGCAATAGATCCTACTTTTCGGATAACCATATCAGGAACAAATATCCCAAAGTACATTTGAACAAGTTTCATGGTTCTAATCCAATAAATTGGGTTACTCAAATGGAACACCATTTTTCCCTCCAAGGTATTATCGATGACTTAATGAAACTCCACGTCAATGTGTTATACTTAGATAGGGAAGGTTGGCAAGGGTGGAAAGGATGTAAGAAATACTATGCGGGGTACATTTCCTTGACCCAATTTGTCAAAGCCATCTATGCTCATTTTGAAACGCACTCACTATTTGGGTGGATTGACCAAGTTATAACAAATGGGCATGGTGGAAGATTTTATGCAAGCCTTTGAGCAATTAGCAATCTACACAGAGGGCATGAACAATACCTTTATCAAAGAATGTTTTATCAGTGGTTTGAAGAAGAAGATTCTAGTACGAGTCTTAATGGGTCTCCCAACTACTTGGTTGGGAGCATCTCAACAAGCTAGAGAGGCCCATGTGGTGATCAATGATCAAATCAAAATAAACCCATTTATTCCCCACACCTCACTAGCATTTCTACAACAAAGCCCTCCCCCCTCTCAACCCTTGAGAATTAAAAAATTGACCTGGGAAGAAGTCACAAAATACCAACGCCTCAAACTTTGTTATAATTGTAATGAAAGGTATTTCAAAGAGCATTAATGCAAGGAACAAAACATGTTTCAAATGGATGTGTCCCACCAACACCAACAAAAAGACAATTCTCGAGGATGACACTCCCCAGCTAGATTTAGTGAAAACTACCCCACCTCATGAAAAAATGCCCTAACATCCTCTATAAGAAATTTTAGCACCCTAGACCCTGAAGTTGATTGGCTACATCAAGCACTAAAAGGTGATTTTTTTATTTACAGTGACAAACACCCACAATTTTATTTCTAGGAGAGTTGCAGAAGAAACCCATTATTATGTCCATGCGGTGGCTAACTTACAAATTATGATAGCCACTAGAGGTATGATGAAATGTGGTGGCAAGTGTGAGAATGTGAAACTTCAAATGGGGGACCATCAAATCAAATATCACATGCTCGCTATTGAAATGGGAGTTTGTTATGTAGTGCTCGGAGTAGAATGGTCATGCACTTTAGGTCCTATTACCATGGATATCAATGAATTATACATGAGCTTCACTATGGAAAATCACCAACAAGGGTCATGTCCAACACCGTTGAAATTATCAACTCTCACCATATGGAGAAGCTCTTGAACAAAGGGCCACTTAGGCATTACTTCCCAACACAATGCAATTCACCCAGATTTGTGGTTGGTCCTAAGTCCTGACTCTTGACCAAACATCAACAGGTATTCAAAACACCTTGTGGCTTACCTTCACTTGATGAGCATGATCACAGAATCCCACTGCTTCCAGGAAGTGAGCCACCCGTTGCACATCCTTATGGTCAGCCTTTTGCCTAGAAGAATGAATCTAAAAAGATTATTTAAGACTTGTTGGTGGCTAGCGTCCTCCATTCCAATACCAGTTTTTGCTCATCACCAACGGTCATGGTATTGGAGAAAGAAGGCAATTGATGCATGATATGTCATAATTTTCTTGCTCTCGATAAGTTGACCATCAAAGACAAATTTCCCATCCCAATTATTGATTGAATGAGCTTTATGGTGCCCAGTTCTTGATTAAACTAGAGTTTCGCCCAGGCTACCACCAACAAATACAAATGAGGTGGACATCCCTCAATAAGCTTTCTATACACATGAACATTATGAGTTTTTAGTGATGCCCTTTGGACTTTGCAATACTCCATCCACCTTTCATAGCCTCATGAACAAGCTTTTTCATCCCTTCCTACAAACATTGTGCTTATAATCTTTGGTGATATTTTTATCTATAGCAAAACCTAGGAAGCATATGTGGAGCATGTTGAGAAAGCCCTCCAACTTCTACCAAAAAACGATACATTTATATTAAAAAAAAATGTAGAATGCCAAATTAGTTGCAGAATATGTGAAACCACACAAGCTCTCCACTCCAAGCTCAAGCACACAAAGATTCGCTTCGCTCCCATGCTCTGGCAACCTTGAGTTCATCATTATATCTTATACAAGGCACTAGTCTCAATTTTATTTTCATTTCTCTTTATAAGTCACTATGGTGATATCTTATATGCTCTACTTGTCATCTTAAAGTATCAGCGATATATTATGTTTAGTTGAGGGCTTACTGCTTTGAATCTCGATACCTAGTTTTCATTTGTTATATCTTAGAACTTGATTTAGTTGTGTTAAGAGTAGCTTATTCTCATTCATTATATGAGCTAGATTAGATCTTTGCTTAAAAGTACTTGTTTATCTTTCAGTACTTGCTTACTTAGAATTAACTCCTATCCTTATCGTTGCATTATTTTATTAGGGTCTACCTCCTTTGGCTTTTTTTAGGAATTGGACTAAATAAGAGCTTGAGTGTTGTGGTGACAGTTGCACCCAACCTGAACTTGCCCCCAAGGCTACACCCAGTGAGTTAAGGTTTTTCTCATGTCTCACAGGTGCAGATTAGACGACAACACCAATAGTGTTTACACCATGTTTGAGGGTGCTTCATGAGATTTGGACTACATGGTATATGTTCAGGCCCACGGGAGATTTGGTTAGGTATATGGTTTTCCCATCAAGTGCAAGTATGTTATGTTAGCTTTTGACTTACACCAAAAATGTTTACACAATGTTTTGGGGTGCTTCATGAGATTTGGGGTCATGGTGTATGTTTAGCCCTTGAATGGTTTGAGATGGATTGGTGCATGGGAGATGGTCTATGATGAATTTTGCACATTGGAGATAGCTTGCTCAGTGGTTGTATGACCTCAAGTGCTTGCTTGGCGTTCTACCCTATGGCATTGGGGTTGTCTTGATGGTGGATGCCCCACTTAGGAAGTTGAGCGTTGTGCATCTTGGAGGAGGGTATCAGCACCTAAATAGCATGGGGTTGTGTGGATTCTTGGATGGAGGCTAGACAAGAATATACACAAAAATGAAAAAGAATGGATTCATTGATTAGATGATGCAATGTCTCATTACATAGTAGGATAGAGGAGTATGTTAAGTAACTCCCAATACCTTATACTATTAACCACTTTATTAATGACTACATTAAACGCTTACTATTACATCACTATATAAGGATCATTTAATTCATCTAACTCCTAAGTTCTAAATATGGCCATTATCTCCAACAAAGGAGTCAATGGACTATTGTGACCAGAGAAGGCACCAAGGGACTACTCACACACATTGGACTAAGGATAAAAAGGGCAAGTTGTACTTAACTGCCTCAAAGGACTATGTATTTCGAAATTCATAGAGTAAGAACAAACCCACAAAAAAAGGTGTCACCCCTGCTATGTGAATAGAAATCATCAAAGAAGGCGATGGATCAAAGGGTCAAGATAAGATCATGCTATATGAATAGGTGTCATTGAAGAAGGTCACTATCAAAGTCGAGCTACAGTGAAGTCGAGCTGCTTGTGAATCAACAAATAGAAAGTCACTTTGAGAAGTGTAGAGGTCGCTCGTGTGGTTAGTCCCAAGATGAAGCCATCAAATAGGAGGAGAGTGGAGCATGTCGTCCACCATAAAACAATAAAAAACTAATAAAGCACAATCTGAAGGAAAAGTCGATAAGGTCGAGTCGTTATCCATTCACAAGAATAGTATCGAGTGGTAGTAACACTGAGTGGTAGTAACACTGAAGCCACAGCCCACCACCATAAAGAGGAATCAAGCCAAATAGAATTTTAAAAAAAATGCCACTGTCTAGTAGATAGAAGTCGCTAAGACATTGAAAGTGTAGCCACCATGTGAGCAACCATGTGAAGAGATATATATTTTTCATATATAAAAATGGGTTTATAAGTCGTGGGAAGAGTCGCCACCATAAAGGTGATGGAAGGGTAAGCAGTCAACATGAAGAGCGTTAGGGTGAGGTCTTCGTTTTAATTCAATAGTCCTTGTACGAGAATAAGAGTTGTCGAGCCACGATTGGAGCCATGAGTACCATGTGTTGGGAGATATTGTTGTGTACGGATGGAAGCAAATGTTTTTAAAGAGATGTTGGGATATCATTTGCCTAAGTGTGGGTCCGTGTAACCAAAACCTATTAACAACTAGTGCCATTAGCACATGGTGCGAAAATAGATATGGTCAATACTTGAATTAATCATTGTAAGTTTAATTTGCTACTAATTACTTGAAGAGATGATTTGAAGTGTAGTGTTGACCTGCATTTACCATTTTTGAGGAAAATTTTAGTTTTTGGAGTGTTCTATTGTTCAAGACAACATTAGGGTTTTCAATTGTTGAGTTATCGCAGCAATTTCAAAACATTTTGGTGTCTTTAAACCTTAGAAATATGGCCACTTTATCTCATATAATGTTAGATGGCACTGAAAAATTTAATGGTTAGAACTTTAAATCATGGAAATAGAAGATGCTTGCCATATTTGAAAAAAAATGTTTAGACAAACTTGTATTAGGAAAAGAAAACAGTAGTGAAATCGATAGACACCCAAGAAAAGTACGACACAGAGAATGAAGAGGATAACAACATAGATCCATCTTAAACCCGGATCTATCAAGCACCAAGAGGAATCCAATTTCTCGGGGTGTAATTTTTTTTAATCTTAAACTCAAGAAATTTAATCCCCTCTCTTGCTTGATAGATTCGGGTTTAAGTTTTAATTTTTTTATTTTATAAGCCGAAATGGATGTTTTAAATTACTTTTCGTATTTTTATTTTAGGAGCCGACATGTATTTTTGTAATTATTTTTTATTTTTGGTAACGTTATGTTACGTTACGTGACAAAATCCCCTCTTACTGAGTTGTAGAGCACCTCGCTCTGCTCGGTGCAATGATGTTTGATCAAACTATCAATAACAAATGAGATGCTTCCCAAAGTTCAAGATGGTACAAATATATTTACCATGTGGAGGAGCCTACTGAAGATGCATGAAACCTCAGACAAAGGTAGAGCATTCTTACAAATATGTTATCCTCAATTCAAATGGAGGAAATTAACTCTTTGCCAGATCACTTGTGGAAAAAGCAGTGTGAGTGAGACTTCTGAGGTGGCACTTGCAGCAAAGTTAAGATCAAGGGCAGCAAACAAAGGGAAGAGAATGATGGGGGTAACTCTTCTAAGTCAAGTAAAAGCAAAAAAGCAATTAAATGCTTTTATTGTGGAAAATTAGGGCATATATGGGAAGTTTGAAGGAAATGATTGTGGGATGTGTTATCACTTAGATTTTTTCCCAGACTGCAAGAGAAAATTTCCAAGGTAACCTTAAACCAATCTTTGGGACTGAAAACTGGCCCTTTCAATCCAAAGGGGGCTCCCTTATGAATCTGTTGTCTAAAGGTCACTCACAACGGCTCACGTTTTTTAAAACAATGGCCAGATCTTTGGTTATAATATATGGTTTAACAAAGTGGTCGATTCAAAAACAAAATCCATTGGGTATAGAGTCAATACATACATATCTCAAAATTATTTAAGAGACTGGTGGTAGGATAAATCATTCACAGAGTCAAAGTAGGTATCATTTCTTCAGACAAATAGCAACTTAAGAATGGTAGAAGATTAAATAAAACAATTTACTAACACAGAGCATCTAAATGGGATGAATTCTGCATAAATTTGAAAGAAAGAACATTGACAATATTTAAATGCGTGAATCAGAGCATATAAAATGAATTCTAACTCACGTAGTTCATTCAAATATGAGGCAAAGTGATAAGATGGAGTAAACCGGAAATACATTCACAAAGAGAAATTAACAGACCGAAGAAAATTGATAACATATGAATCTCTACTCCAGATAGACCTGTACTTTTGCTCTTCATTAAAGTCTTCTCAAAAAATATTACATCACTAAGTTCTTCTTGCTCTCTGATCCAACCCCAATTACTTTGTAAAAATCAAAATTTATACAAAATGTTCTTTGAATAAACCCTAACTGATCTTTGCTAAAAATAGAAATTTCAAAGAAATCTCTAAACTTCAGGAACATTCACTTTGTTGTCGACCAAGCTCGTAGCGCGTTGTTTTAATTTAGATTTGAACGGCTCATGTGTCAACTCGGGCAGATAACAGAGGGAACGACAACCTTACTTCAAATTAAGACATCTGGATGTTCATTCTTGGTATAACCTGTATTTTGTTTTCCCAAATTTTCAACAATATTCCATTGCCCTTGATTTGGGATTTCATAATCCATCATCTCCTTTACCATCACCTCTAATTCTATGCATGATGTGTAAGATAAAACTGGCAGATACTTCTTAATCATTAGGAATTGATCAAATATCTCAAAATCATTAGTCAATTTTTCAATTACCGTCTTTCCAATTAATCTTTTGACCAAACCTTCAAATTTTGAATGATCCATACGAGCCTGTACTATCAAATTGTGATAATTTTCCTGAGAAAATAATTTTCCATCATTATCCCAAAAAGAAGGTAAGACCATTCTCAAAAATCCTTTGAAATAATTTCTTAAAATTTTGAACTTGAAGGAGCATCTGTTGTGCTTTGTGTTGTACTTCTTTAACACGATCATGTTTGCCAATAATTCTTCTCGCCCAAATGATGATCGTTGGTCTGTCTTTAATTCCAAATTTGCATATCTGATTGAGTTAGAGTGTTTAAAAAACTAATTGTATTTTGAGCTATTTCTGAAGGCCTTTTACTTAATGTCTCATTTGCCACTTTACATCTCTGGAGAGTTATGTTTGCTATGGCATCTTTATCATCTATAAAATTCAAATGTGACCAAAATTTGGTAACTTCCACTGATATCGCATCCCATATAAGGTGCTTAGCTCCTTGTAATGGAAGTTTACCTATTAATCTATCATTTAATTCATCAACCTTCTTTTGCAATTGTTTTCTATCACTCAAAGATTTTTACTTTTCCTTAGAATTTTGAATTACTTCATGTTTAAGCTTCTATTTTTCTGTTTTCAACTCTTCTATCTCTACATCCTTTAGACTAATTTGTGACATAGTACTGGTCAGTTCCTTTGTAGAAGATTTATCCATTTGTCTTTCATCTGTACATAAAAATTGATCCGTTGGCTCCTCTGGCACTTGCACTATTTCAATCTGATTGGAATTTAACACTAAAACTTGTGACAACGATTCAATCCTTTCTTTTTCCCAAGCATGTTTTTCATCTTGTAACTTTAACATCTTACCTTTATGATCCATCATTTCTTGATATATGGCTTCCTTTTCTTGTTGTAATGCTGTCAACTCTGAAGATTGTACATGTTGATTATTTGGCACCTTCAACTTTTTCTTGAGCATTTGAATGGTATTATCTTTTTCATCAAGGAGCCGTTTGGTGCACTGAGTGTTCCCTGATTCTGCTCCCACAGTCACAAGCTCTGTTTGTAGTCTTTTAATCTGGACCAAATTTGCTTTATTCTTTGTCTTCTCTTGCCTCAACTAACTCTCCAACTTTGCTATCACAGACTGCAGCTTAGAAACTTTTTAAGTGGATTGTAATAAATCAGAATACAAGACATCTCTTGTTTGTCTATGCAATTGAATCTTATCTCGTATATCAATATCATCAAGCTTAACTTCCATTTTAGATACTTTTTCATCGTTCACCACTGCAAACCTTAGAGTGTTTCTTTCTGAATCCTTAATTGTAACAAGGGAAACTTTTTGTTTTGTCAACTTCCTAAATTGTGGGAACAATTTATGAGTTTCTTCTAAAGATTGCTTCTTCTTTTCAACATACTGTGAAAGAAAATCAAATCTGGATTTATACTGAGAGTTATTTCCAGATTCTTTTATTTCTGAAAAAGAATATTATTAAATAATTACAAGTGATTGTGAAAATAAAGTAATTTTTTCTGAAACAATTGAATCTCATTCCTCCATACTGATAATTTCCTGCTGTTGTTCCACTTTTGCCTTCTTACTTGAAACTTCTTCATAGACTTTCATACTATCAACTTCTGAAATAGTCCTCTTATTGGTGGTATCAGATTTGGCTGGTGTCTGAACCAGCATTACCAAATTGTTTGTTTGTTCCATGTTTACTTCCTCTTGACTCTGTTCAAATTTCAATAAATTTGCTATTTCTTTTAATCCCTCCACTATTTTATGATCAAAAGCTTTCTTTCTATTTTGGTGTCTCCTTTGTGATATGATTTGATGAGGATCATAATTAATCATTTCAGCATCTTGAAAATCCATGATCTTTAACAATTTTTCTACTACAGATAGGGTTTCCTTAGTCTTTATGATGAATGGACCAACTTTACAAGTGAATTTCACATTTGATGATTTTCTGAAAACACCAAAATGTTCTTCTTCTGAATGCAACCTCTGTCTGATAAATTCTATGGCAAAAACCCTTGGTGTTAAAAAGGCTAGCAAAAGATATGGTGCTCCGGTAAAACCATACACTCTAATTATAGTATGTTCTTTATGCAAGAACCAATCACCTATCTAGCCTTCTGGTGTAAGCTGCAACATTTCTTTCATCTCTTCTAACACTCGGGGCAACTCAGCATCAAAAATAATTCTATAAACTTCTGCCATGATTGTATTGGTAAACTCAAACATATTGATCTATTTAGGAAGATCATGAGAAAACATAGTGCCAAGAAACATCAACTCAGAAATATTTGAACACAAGAACAGGTTCAGGAGATATGACTAATATATGAAATGCTTCAACTCGTGGAAATTCACTAACTGAGCATGAATTGCTTCAGGTAGGAATTCATCAAAATTAAAACAACATACTCGACTCGACTGTGACTCGGGTGAATTGACTTGCACAAGGAAACCTAACATAACTTTCGTGATTGATTTATCACTATCAAGACCTAAAATTTGACTCAACAAGGACAAAACTAACTGGGTATCTTGTTGAAAGACATCAATACTCAAAGGGAAGGATAGGTTTTCATGCGACTGACCATCTTTCAAAACTTGTAACAAATTGTTTTCTTTTTCTTCTAGGCTGCATCTTCTATAAGACTTTACCAAAATTTCGTCGTTAAACGACTCAGGGTTTTGGGGAAAAAATTCAGGTAAACCTAAAACCTCATGAATAGTCTGTGTATGGACTCCACATAGAATCTTGGTTGTATTTACATTGATAATTACTTTTCGGCCTATGAATAATTTGTCTCACACCAACCAACCAACTCGGGGAAGTGTTGGGTCTGTTCAACACAAAAATAATACAAAAAAGAACCAAAAACATTTAACACATCCTTTCTGTAAATTTCCTTAAAATACACACTAGAGTTAAAATATGCCAGATTATTTTAATTAACCCAATTACTACTTTTAACCACGAACTTTTCTTTCTCACTCTCCGACTGGATGCTATGAGTAAGAAATCTCTCTGTATCTGTGTGTGTGTGTGTCCTCTCCACCAAATCAATCCTCCTTTTAACTTAATGGCCAAGCGAAAATCCTAACATCTCACTATGGATCAATGGATGTAATCCTCCGATGAGATCAATGGCCAAGATTAAATTAGCCATCACTTAAATTATTTCCACTTGAACTTTATAAAAGTGACTCCATTAAGTCAATTAATAATTAGATCACTTAATGCACTTTTCCTAAGTCTAAACTTTGAAAAATTACATTAATACATTTGGCTTCCTGTTTTATGTCTTCTAGCATGCAAGGACACATGCAATGATAGAAGACCTTCCTAGTTGCCATTTTCTAACACTCCCTCTCAACGAGGAAGGGATTCGGTAGCAACCCCAACTTGTCTCTGAACTTCACAAACTTGATTTTGCAAAGTGCCTTGGTGAATATGTCTGCCACCTGCTCATCTGTTTGAATGTACTCCAACTGAATGGTTCCTCTCTGAACACAATCTCTGAGGAAGTGATATCGGATGTCAATGTGTTTGCTCCTCATGGAACACTGGATTCTCAGAAAGGTTAATGCCACTGTATTTATAACAGTGAACTATAGTAGTCTCCAACTCACTCTAGAATAACCCTAAGAGCAACTTCCTCAGCCACATCCCTTCACATGCTGCCAAACTGGTTGCCATGTACTCAGCCTCTACCGAGCTCAATGCAGCTGACTTCTGCTTCCTGCTGAACCAAGAGACAACCCCTGACCCAATGTTGAAGCAGCAACCTAAAGTGCTCTTTCGATCTTCCATACATCCTGCACAGTCACCATCTGTGAAGCCTGGTAACTGTATACTCCCACTGCGCTCATAACCAATCCATACTCCACTGTGCCTTTGATATAGCGAAGTATGTGCTTCGCAGCTATCCAATGCACTCTTCGAGGGTTCACCATGAACTGACTCAAAGAGTTAACTACAAAGCTAATGTCTAGTCAAGTGTTGACCAGATACATAAGTGACTCGATAAGTTGACGATATGGTGTAGGATCAAACTCCTCTGATCCCGATACATCAATATTCCTCCAGTTGGTAACTAGAGGCGTGAACATAGGCCTACAGTCCTCCATCCTGAATCTCCTCAAGATCTCAACCACATACTTCCCCTGACCAATGAAGAAGCACCCGTCTCTCTGCCAAACCTCTAGACCTAGGAAGTAATGCATCAACCCAAGGTCTTTCATCTCAAACTCCACTACAAGATTAGACTTGCAGTCCCTGATCAGCCTCTCATCTCCTATAAGAAAGAGATCATCCACAGATAGTACCAGTATGAGAGGTACCTCACCTGACAAGAAGTACAGGTTATGGTCTGCCTCACTCCGTTGGAATCCCATCTCCTGTAGATAGTTGTCGATCCTCAAGTACCATGCTCGACGTGCCTGCTTAAGCCCATAAAGAGCTCTCGGCAACCTGCATACATGCGACTCCCTGCTCTCCACCTCAAACCCCTCTGGTTGCTCAATGTACACCTCTTCCTCTATAACTCCGTTGAGGAAGGCAGTCTTCACGTCCATCTGATGACCGCGCCAACCCATCTCTGCTACCAATGATAGGATAGTCCGAATAGAAGAATACCTGGCGACAGGGGCGAAGGTTTCCTCATAGTCAATACCTTCCTTCTGTGAATACCCCTTTGCCACGAAGCATGCCTTGTACTTCTCCACTTTCGTCTGCTGCATGCTTTACCTTGTAGATCCACCTGGATCCCACCACCTTTTTAACTTCTAGCCTCAGCACAACATCCCATACCTGGTTCTTCATGATTGAGTCATACTCCTCAACCATGGCTTCTTGCCACACATCATGTTGTGCAACCTCCACGAAACTAGAAGGCTCGAAGTTAATCAACTCCGCCATCAATGCCATATAGCTAAGTCTATTTGGTGGTTTGCTCCATCTCATGGAGCTCTGTGGAAGACTCACATGCCTGGAATCCTGAACTATGGATTTGTACCACCTAGGTCGTGGCCTAGTGTCTACCTATTGCGGCTGTTGGATATCCTCCTCCTGTTGCTTCTCATCCTCCACATCAATGATAAGAGGATCTTGTCCACCTGACTCCCTCTGACTACCAAAACCTGTGTCGTGTGTCTGTACCTGTAGCTCCTCCAACTTGACTCCTAAGTCCTCTGTTGGCTGCTCCTGTGCTGGTAAGTCCATAGATCTTCTTAAGGCTCTGTCCTCATCAAACTGGACATCCCTGCTAATAATGATCCTCTTGCGAGCCGGGACATAAACTCTATATGCCTTAGAAGTCTCACTATAACCAACTAGAAGCCCCTTCTCGCCAAAAGGGTCCAGCTTCTTCCTAGTGTCAGCATGAATGTGACAATAGCAGATACTCCCAAATATGTGTAAGTGACTCACATCTGGTCTAGTACCTGTGAATACCTCCTCAAGTGTCTTCCTCCCCAAAGCTGAGTGAGGACACCTATTCTAGACATATACTGTAGTCCAAAATGCCTCGGCCCATAGGAATAGTGGTAATCCCTGATCAAATAGCATGGCCTTGGCTGCACTCACCAGTGTCCTGTTCTTCCTCTCCACCACTCCATTCTGCTGCAGGGTGTGAGGAACAGTGTGTTCCTTCTTAATCCCCTCTAATGCACAGTACTCGATGAACTCTCTGTTGGTGTACTCACCACCGTTGTCAGTCCTCAATATCCGAATCTTTCTCCCTATCTTGTTCTCCACGAGAGTCTTAAACTCTCGAAAACGTTCGAAGACCTCTGACTTGGCCTTTGGGAAATAGATCCAAGTCTTCCTGGAATAGTCACCAATGCATGTGACGTAATAACTGTAACCACTGAAAGAATGGACACTCATCAGTCCGCATACATCTTAATGCACCAAGTCCAAGGCCCCCTCAGACTTGTGCTCACTATGTGGGAAAGGTCTCCTGATGTTCTTCCCCAACTCACAACCCTTGCAGTGGTTATGCTTCTCCTCCTGTACTGAAGGAACTCCAACAACTGCCTGACGTAGATGCTTTAGTGCTCCATGATGTAAGTGTACCATCCTCCTATGCCATAACTCACCATCATTGCTGTTGCTACTGACCAAAGCCTTTGCAAGCTCGAACTGTAGTCTGTAAACCTTCCCGCTCCGGACCCCAATCATCTGATCCAATCTCTGATCTGACCCACGTGGCCTGATATATACTTTCCTATCCCGGAAAGTCACTAGAAAACCCTTGTCTTCCAGTGTGGAAACAGATATGAGATTCTTCGTCATCCCTGGAACATATAATACATTAGCAAAGTTGATCGGCTTGCCAGACTCCCTCTGAAACGAAACAATACCAACACCCTACGCCTGATACCGTGCATCATCTCCCAACTCAATGTGGATATTGACTCCACCCTCCTGCAAGCTGTTGAAGAACGATCTATGTCCTGTCATCTGACAAGATGCACCACTGTCCACATACTAGATGTTGTTGTCGATGGATCTTGCCATGCAAGCTATCAAACAAAAGTCTTCATCAAAACTCTTGCTGAAATCATCCACCTCTGCTGAACCTGCCATATGTGTGTTGTTCTTCTTCTTTCTTCTTCTTTCTATTTGGGCATTGGGAAGCAAAGTGTCCATGCTTGTGGCATATGAAGCACTTGGCCTTTGACATGTCAATGTTCTTCTTACCACCTTTCTTCTTCTTTGCCTTCCCCTTGCCTTTGCTTGCTAGGGCTAGAGCCTCTTCATCCACAATCTGTGGGGGCACCGCTGGATGAACCTGAACCTTGACCCATAAGGGTCTCTTCCTGCACGAAGTCATCCCACAATCTCTGCCAGTCAAGGAGCTTCTCCCTAGCCACCACGCCTTTAACAAAGACATCCCATGGCTTAGAAAAGCCATTGAGAGCTATGCGCACTAGCTCCTCATCCTCAGTCTTAGAGCCCACTGCTCCAAGCTCATCCCTGATCTGTGTGAGCCTTGTAAGATAAGGCACCACTCCTTCACCCTTGGCCATCCCGGTACTACGCAATCTCTCCTGCGGCACCATCTTCCAGTTTTCATTCTTGCTTTGGTAAAGATTTTCCAAAGCCTTCCACATCTCTAATGTGGTCTTCTTCCCAGATAGGTAAGGGACTATGTGGTCCTTCACCCCATCCAAGATGATCAACATAAATCTAGAATCTATCTTCTTCCACTTTGCCAACTCTGTCGGATCTGTGGGAGCAACCTTCTGGTTGTCAATGTGCTCCTCAACATCACTAACATCTAGGATCCTGATGATCCTCTCTTTCCAAGTAGGACAGTTTTGTGCCCCCTGGAGTCTATCCTCAACTCTCAACTGTACGACCATAATGAAGTGTACCTGTAAACCCTAGGATAGATATGCCCCTGATCTATCCAACCAACTGCTGCTTTCTCTCAGATCTGCTAAGAAGAGCTCTGATACCATGTAAATTTCCTTAAAATCCACACTAGAGTTAAAGTATGCCAAATTATTTTAATTAACCCAATCACTACTTTTAACCACAAACTTTTCTTTCTCACTCTCTGGCTGAATGCTATGAGTAAGAAATCTTTCTGTATCTGTGTGTGTGTGTGTGTGTCCTCTCCACCAAACCAATCCTCCTTTTAACTCAATGGCCAAGCGAAAACTCTAACATCTCACTATGGATCAATGGATGTAATCCTCCGGTGAGATCAATGGCCAAGATTAGATTAGCCATCACTTAAATTATTTCCACTTGAACTTTATAAAAGTGACTCCATTAAGTCAATTAATAATTAGATCACTTAATGCACTTTTCCTAAGTCTAAACTTTGGAAAATTACATTAATACATTTGGCTTCATGTTTTATGTCCTCTAGCATGCAAGGAGACATGCAATGAAAGAAGACCTTCCTAGTTGCCACTTTCTAACACTTTCCTTGCAACCTCAACTCCATTAACTTCTCTTTGGACTGCGAAATACTACCTACAAACAAGACGGGTCGAAAATCTCCCTTTCCCTGTCAACCACAACTTCCTCTTTTTCATCTAAATTTTCACTAAGCGAAACAGACTCTTTAACTTTCTCCTTTCGGACAAGAAATTATGAGAATACAAGGTTTCGAGCTACCTGTGGAGTGAGCTTACGAATAGGAGAACCCAGGGGTTGACTTCTGTGCAAGTTGACGAAGACAAGTGACGTGTTTTCAGCGGCTCCTTTTCTTCCACACAGCAAACAACAAATGCCTTTTCAAACTTCCAACGAACCTTTTATATAACACATGTCAAGGTGGTTTCGGAACACTCAATGAGTGGTTCAACTCCAACCGCTTTTTGTAGCGGACTCCACCAACACCTGCCACATGGTAAGCGGTTTAATTTCCACTTCAACCTTCCAATTTTAACTTTCGTGCACTTTATGGGCCTGAAACTCCTTTCCACCATTGATATGCTTCCAGGTGGGTCTGCATCGTTGATCTATCTTCGGGTTTACACATTTGCAACTTTGGCACTAATCGTTCAATTCTTTAGCACCTTTCCATCTCCGCCCTAGGTCATAGGTTAAAGGTCATGTGGTAGTTTCCTTAGGATTTGCTCCCTGCTTAGCCCCTAGTTCTAGCGCTTGGTCCGATGGTGCTCCAATCTCCCGCTCCTCAAAGGACTTTGACCTTATCCATTTCAACCATAGTGTAGGACTTTTAGAAATAATTCTGAATTTCAAACCATAACCTCATATGACCAACTTAAAATGATATCAAAATTACAAGTTTTTCTTCAAAAAAAACTTTGCATGTTAATAGGATGAAGAGCATAGCAACAAAGGGCATTCTTTCAATGATCAATCCGGAAACAAAAATGCTAATGTGGTTGAAACACAAGGAGGAGGCAGAGTTCTATGCAATCATGGCCTGAGATCAAGATTCAAAGGCTGGTAAGGTTGATTAGTACGTTGATTCATAAGCATCTTGACATTCTACTAACAATATTGAATGCTATACCAATTTTGTAGAGGATAAAACTCCGACTGATTATGTTGTGTTGAGTGGAGAAGAATAATACAAGGTTAGAGGAAAGGAAAATGCCCTGCTTCAGCTATGAGCCTAGAGGTAAAAGGGAAATGTTTAAAGATGTCTATTATGTTCCTTGTTTAGAGAAAAATCTACTTTCACTAAGTAGTATAACGAAGCATAGCCCACACTCACATATAAATTTCAGCAATAATGGATGTTTTATTGTTGATAAGGATAGCAAAAAGATGATTGCTATGGGTGTGAAAGATAAAGGTTTATTCAGGTTATTAGAAGTTTAGAATGCAGGGTCAGCTCAACAAAAAAATGGCTGCAATTGCACTGAAAACTCAACCACAATGTCTAGGCAATGGAGTTGTTCAGTGAATCAAAACTCCATAAATGTTTAAAGATGTCTATTAAAGAGGTAAAAGGGCAATGTTTAAAGATGTCTATTATGCTCCTTGTTTAGAGAAAAATCTACTTTCACTAAGTAGTATAACGAAGCATAGCCCACACTCACATATAAATTTCAGCAATAATGGATATTTTATTGTTGATAAGGATAGCAAAAAGATGATCGCTATGGGTGTGAAAGAACAAGGTTTAATCAGGTTATTAGAAGTTTAGAATGCAGGGTCAGCTCACCAAAAAAATGGCTGCAATTTCACTGAAAACTCAACCACAATGTCTAGACAATGGAATTGTTCAGTGAATCAAAACTCCATAAATGTTTAAAGATGTCTATTAAAGAGGTAAAAGGGCAATGTTTAAAGATGTCTATTATGTTCCTTGCTTAGAGAAAAATCTACTTTCACTAAGTAGTATAACGAAGGATAGCCCACACTAACATATAAATTTCAGCAATAATGGATGTTTTATTGTTGATAAGGATAGCAAAAATATGATTGTTATGGGTGTGAAAGAACAAGGTTTATTCAGGTTATTAGAAGTTTAGAATGCAGGGTCAGCTCACCAAAAAAATGGCTGCAATTTCACTGAAAACTCAACCACAATGTCTAGGCAATGGAGTTGTTCAGTGAATCAAAACTCTGTAAATGAAGCCCCATATGATACTACTAAAACAAATCACAAAAGAGAGCTCAAACAATAGGTATATTATGCATTATCTATTGTAATTCATAAGAAGAAAACCCTCGAAGAGGGTGAATATGAAGTGGTAAAGAAGAAAACCATGGGGCATATGATACTAGTTACTACTAAAACAAATCACAAAAGAGAGCTCAAACAATAGGTATATTATGCATTATCTATTGTAATTCATAAGAAGAAAACCCTCGAAGAGGGTGAATATGAAGTGGTAAAGAAGAAAACCATGGGGGAGGGTGAAGATGAAACCCTCGAAGAGGGTGAATATGAAGTGGTAAAGAAGAAAACCATGGGGGAGGGTGAAGATGATGGTGCTTTATTAGAGTAGCAAACACAAAATCTTAATATGTTAAATGATCAAGATGTGGAGAAGGTGACTTCAATGAACATGCCAAGTTCTATCTCACTGGTGGAAAGGCTGACTATTCATCCAACATTAACTCTCACTTGGCTAGTGAGTCAATGGCCAGACGGAAGGTGATGTCGATTGTATTTCATCAATCTTGCTAAATGCAATTTACTTCCAATTGCTATTTTGAAGATCTTATCTTCTGGACTGCAAATATCTTGCTTGTCGAAAGCTTTTTGTCTTTTCATATTTTTGAACAAGCATATAAAATGACCATCATGGGAGGGTGTTAGAGATAATGGTAATATTTAGAACTTAGGAGTTATAGATGAATAGAAAATGATCCTTAACAAAGTGATGGTCATAATAAGCATTTAATGTAGTCATTAATAAAGTAGTTAATAGATAGGTATTTGGGAGTTACGTAACGTACTCCTCTCTCCTACTATATAATGAGACATTACATAATCTACTAAATGAATCCACTCTTTTTCATTATTGTGTGCATTCCAGTCCACACATGTAAAATCTCGCATTGTGATGAAACCCTAGGGTGTATTTAGTGAAGAAAAAGAGAAGAGGAAGTCTTGCCTTGAAGGACTTGTGAGAGTGATTCATGAATGTTGAAGCTCCTTGGTTGAGCTAGGGTTTTCATTACTTTCCATAGCTAGGGTTTTGGAGAGCTAGTGGCTTGTAATAGCCTTGTGATAGCATTATGGTATGTACAACTTCATCTTGTCTATATTAATGAAGTTTTCAGCTGTCCACAACTTGTGTAAATTGCATATTTGATTTCCAGCCATGTAAGTTCTTCATGAACTGTAATTTACAGCTATATATGTCTTGCTGATTTGACATAAGCAAAGGACAATTTTGTTGAGTCATTTGACATCTTGAAGAAGTCAGGGGTTGTTTTACTGTTGTTATAACTGCTGCAAAAGTGAGTTTTCAAATTTGGTTTATGCATGATAAGATTGCCCTAGAGGGATGAAACTTATCAAGCCACATTTGTATCTTTTCTCATTGGATTGTCTAGAAGATTGGGTTGTTAAAGATTGAAAGCTTGCCCTATTTCTACTGTTGTTTCGATATATATTTCATAACAGCCCTTAGGCTGAAAATTCACAAAGTTAAGATCCAGAAAACTCTAGTCAAGGTGAAATTTCTGAATTCCAAATTCCATGGAATTCTACATGTTCACTAAGTAAACGCAAAAAAATATTGGACTTGATCATCAAACATCCTTAGTAATTGAGTGGATAAGATAGATAAGATAATTATATTCATGTCCAAGTTTCCAACAAGTGACCACAAATAGATCAATGGGACTGCTAAGTACATCAGTGAGATTACAAATACGGAGTGCTAAAGCCACTCTTGGAATATGAAATTATTAGGGAATCTATCCTCTATAAAGAAAATCCAAAACCTAAACCATGACAACATGGAGAAGTGAAACAACGCAATGATGTAAATACATGCAAGTGCAATGGAGAACTGAAGGTCAAGAGCCATCAACACTCCTAGGGTGATGTCTTTTCTAAAATAGTAGTTCTGGCATTTTGATAAGGTAATTTTGGTTGATTAGAAATTGGTTAACTTCCTACATTTCCCTTGCTTATCAGCTGTGATCAAGTTAAAACTTAAGGTTATAACAGGACGCACCAACAGCTTTTAAAACTCTTTTCATTACACAATGGGTAGAAATGCCTATAAAATTAACAGGCCTATCATCGTAGCAGACAACCGGAATTTTGGCAGCCATTATTTTACATGTAACAAGAGCTAATTTCAGTCAGCAGTTTTACTATGTTTATCAAGTCCTCACTTTCTCATCTTCACCAATGAGCATGAACACTGAACCTAATATTTTGATCTAGAATAGAAAATCTCACTGAAGGTCAGAAGATTTGGAAATACGTGTGAAGTACTTAACTCAGAACTGCAGCCTGCATCCTCTTATTCAGCTATTATACTTCATGTCTATGACTCTATTCGCCTTTCATTAATTTCAGCCTTTTCACCATACACCAAATATTTAAAACTTTTTATATAACCCTCTAAATATGACAAACTCATGCAAAGAATTGACTGTTTTTCCCAAGACTTTCAAAGCATGAATTTTGAATCCTATTCCAATGAAATTTGAAATTTCTCAATCAAAAATGTAACAAAAATTGTTGGGAGTCCAAATCTACTAACAGAATGGTAAATGACATAAATGGGTGATAATGTTTCAAATGTCATGGAACTAGGTTTACAAAGCAAAACTGATAAAACTACTAAAAATGCACAAGGCAAATAATCCTTACAGAAATTAAAGCCTTGCAAAAATTAAAAGAGAAATGAAGGATAACCATACCAGTCATGATAAATTCCAATAAGGCCTCTTTCATATATCAGACCGAGTGTGTTCTCTTTTGCAATGGTCGGGACAACATTCATAACCCAAACTTTGTCAGATGTAAGTGCTGCTGCAAAGCCACCAAGACCTGCATTCATGTCCATAACATTGCGATATCTACTCTCTCCAATATATTTGTTCATTCTTTTGTAGGTCTTCAAGTGCTTCCTCCACAACTGTGTATCAGCATTATATGACTCAGCAGTAATGCCTGATAATGAACCACTGAGAACTCTAGGAGGAACAGCATTCAGGCGCTTTGGAAACTTTTCCAAAATTCCTCCAGCGACAACATTAGCATCATTGACTTTAGGCATTTGCGTAGTGCATCTTTGCATTCTCTTATGCCTGGGGGATAAGCAGATTTTATAGACTTTATCAGATAAGCATAAAATTTCAATCATCTGAGTAAACATAGGCCACTGTCAAAGCAGATCAGGAGAAAAACAGACTCATCTTGTACTGCAATGCAATCTGAAGCCAATTATGCAAACATGCTTGAAAGTTTTTTAAGATTTAGACAGTTAAACTTAAACCTGTCTGCAGCACAAGATCAATTCATGCATGGGCATTCAAATGTAAAGGCATACAGGAAAACTCACATGAACTAAAAATGATGAATTCAAAATGTATCTTTGACATGTATTCAGGATATAAAGTTGCTAATCCCTTGAATCTTGTAGGCATGCATTTACAATTAAAATCACAACTTATAACAGATCAATGGCCATTCTATCATTTTGTTACAAAGCAGTTCTCCAGATTTCTACATCTGTCAGAAAATTCTGACAAACAGACTGTGTGCTTCAGCTTAACAGCAATGCAAGTTTAAATTTTTCATAGTCAGCCACACTAACATTCTAGTTCAAAGGAATCCTAAAACCACAATGCACTTTGGAACATATCCATTGCAAGATTCATATCCAATTTAGAATTTGGCTACATATTAGACTTCTAAAGGAAAAAACTTAAAAGCCATTAGAAGAATACTTACGAGGACAGGTGTTAAATGCTTGTTAAATAGCATGACAAAAGTAGCTTGCTGCCTCAAGCCCAATACCTGGAATCTAAAAGCACATTCTAGGAAGGGAAAATATAGGTTTTAACTATCAAACCCCAGAGATGTATTGGAGCCTAGATTTTAACCTAAGAATACCTACAGCACTGAGCTTAGAGTCCTGCCTAAGCACAAAAAATGTCTGGGTTACAAACACTGTTCATAAATATAATCACTTTGTTCACCATCACTGAATTTTTGAAAAGAGATTTTAGCACGCTATCGATTTGATTATGTTCTATTATAAAATCACGCTACATAAACGTTCTATTATAAAATCACGCTACATAAACTGTCTTCAACTTTTGAGCTATGAAGTTAACGAACTTACCAAGAATCATCTGGATTTACTGATTCGCAGGCAGGAGGTGGGTCAATAGTATTCAGGCTTCTAGGACAAGAACGAGTATTAATTCTCTTTTGCCAAATGGCAAGATCGCCTTTTTCATACTTCTTTTCCCAGCACAAAAGTTCTGCTATTTCTTCAATTTTCTCTTGTTCCTGCTGGAGCTCCTCTTTTGACCTCTGCCAAGCTTGGTAATATTGCTTCCAATTGATGGGAGGACCAGAAAGAATCCAATATCCACCTGGTCTCAGGACTCGATCCACTTCTATCAAATACATACCATCTGCAAACAAATGAAGCTACACAAATCAATTTGAGAATCAAATCAGTGAATTTAAGGCTCTTCCATAGCTCAGAATTTTAACTTTAACAAAAGCATTAATCCTGAAAAAGTCCCCAGTACCATTTGCAGTCCAAGGAATCAAACACCGTGAACATTGAGACATGTCAAAAGCCCTGGAAGGGTAAGGAAGCTGCTGTGTCCCCATTACACCAATCACAGCAGGCACACCTCGCTCCAAAGCAAACTGCACTTGGGCTTCATGTGAATCCCTTGGTGCAAATGACATGGTCAAAACATTTCTCTTCAAAAGATATGCACCCCAGCTTGCCACCTAAGCATGACATAAGGATTTCATGTCAGGGCATATCTTCAAACTCAATAAAGTCATTGCAACAACAAAATACAGGAATCCCTTCAAAATTGAACACTTTTAAGCAATATCAGATAGTCACAAATTAAATATACTAGTTGCCACAAAAAGAGCACAGTACAGAAAAGAGTGTTGCAAAATCAAGACTCGCAAGGTATATGCTTCAAACATACCCCACAGCCAGTGTCCAATGCAGTCCTGACAGTACCATCAGAAATAGGTATCACTTCAGCAAGTTCATCAATATACTTATCCGCACCTTGAGGAAACATCGTTCCTCCTCCAGGAAACTTGAACACATCGCCTTCAAATTGAACCCAATTCTGAACAGCCTTCTCTACTGTGAGACTCTTGTAGGGAACATTAGCATATGGCACATAGTCACGGCTCTTTGGCCATGGAAATGGATTTTTGTATCCTTTTGGAGCAGGAATGAGACAATGCAGCTTCTCATCCTCTGGTGGGCAATGCCTTTCTCTGTATATCATATTATCTCTAGGAAATGTCATAGCTCGC
This sequence comes from Larix kaempferi, assembly GCA_027924585.1. Classification (NCBI taxonomy): domain Eukaryota; kingdom Viridiplantae; phylum Streptophyta; class Pinopsida; order Pinales; family Pinaceae; genus Larix; species Larix kaempferi. Next base: position 3,777,976 of record BSBM01000402.1, on the reverse strand, counting down.
TTTTGGTCATGGCAAGGGGTGTAATCAATGTATTTGGCACTACAGGGTTCATATACTTTTGCTTTGGATTCAGAAACTTCAACATTATCTCCTTCATTGTGGTGAGTCTCAAAATTTAGAGTGGACAAAGTTCCACAGTCTGTCAGCTTATTCACTTCCAATGCAATGCTATCACCCTTTCCAAAACCACTCTTCTGCCAAGCACCCAATATGTAGAAAAAACAGCATAATCCCACAACAATAAAGATAGAAACAGAACTCCTGGTCTTGCTGTCTGCTGAATTTGTTTTTGACCTCATCTTGTATCTGTTAGAGGACAAGGAAATGAAGGAATTATTCCAAAATCTATTAAGTCAAAAGGTCCTAGACAAGAAAATGAAGGAATTATTCCAAAATCTATGAAGTCAAAAGGTCCTACTGTATCATAATGTAAACACACAAATGACAAAACCAAAAATCACTGCAGAATTGAACCATAAATTCGTGATGCCAAACACATAGAAGAACAGAACTCAAGCCGGAAGCCAAAAAAATGAGCAAATGAAGGGGGATACATCCTCTCATCGTGAAGCTAAGATAAGCCTGTTGAACATCAAATTCATGATCCAAACACATAGGAGAGCAGAACTCAAGGAGGAAGCCCAAAAAATAAGCAAATGAAGGGGAGTACATCCCCTCTCATCATGAAGCCAAGATAAGCCCGTCTATTACACAATCCTAAATATTCAAAGCAGCAAATAAATTATTATACTTCTAAAGCTAATTCCATGGGTTTACCAACATTTATAATTGCATCTCAAAGGTGTAAAAAATAGAAAGAATGCTACATGCAAACAGATTGACCATTTTCAACTTTAAATAAAGGAAGGCTGCATCTTCATAAACATAAATGCATTATCAAGACACTTTGGGCAGTAAAATCATGAACAGCCAATGATTTTTGAAAAGCTATGTTATGCTGTCAATCATGACCATGTTACAAGAACAGACAAAAGATTTGAGTAAAATCTTGGTATCTTGATGATTATCCCTTTGTGGCATGTCCGTTGTCTGGGAATTGAATCTACAAATTGCCATTAGTTTAACAGAAAAGTCACATTTTCTGTTGAAACCCTACCCATTGGAGCCATATCTCAATTGTTCAATGCACAATTTCCAAATAATGATGTCATTATCTGATTAAATATTCAGTCACGGTAAAGAATAAATAGATACATTCAGACCATCCACACTATGTGACTACAGGAATCTCCAGAACTGAAGCAAGAGGACGCAACCCGAGTATGATCTTAATAAAATACAGGAGCTACAATAAAATAATTGCCAGTAGAACAGACAGCAATTACAACAGATTATGCAACACAATATTGCATAATTTTCCTTTGGTGATGAAGAATTTCATACAAGGATAGAGATAATATAAAATCTCCAAGGTTGAAATATGTAGCAGTGTGCATATGAACATTGGCTCCAATTACTCATTTTTTACCTAAACATATGAGAAAATACAAGTATATATGATCAAATGACCTATCTCTGTCAATTTGTAGTTCAGCCCATGAAAATACAACATTGAGAATTATGGACATCTGCTTTCTTGTCAATGGAATATAAGTGCAAAAGAAACCATTATGCATAAAAAGGATTTCAGATCTGAACATAGAATGACTAAAATGGTTTGCAATATCACACCTACAGAACTGAGAACAGTAACATGAACATAGCATTAAATAAAAGAATGCAAAATGTGAACAACACGCATACTTTGTTATTAACTGGAAACAACTTACAATGGCATAACAGAAAGACCATAAGTATTCATTGTTTGGACGTAACAGTTTTCAATTAATAGCTGCAGAACCAATTTCTCGTCTGATTTTAACTGCACAGCTATGAATAATGACCCAAATCCCGTATGACAAAATGTTCTCTAACTTGCTATCATCAACAACATAACCAATTTATGATGCAAAAAAAAAAAAAATTTCATGTATATTGAATATATTCACTTTCTTGCCTACTCTTTTAAGATGGGGTTTCACAAGGATATTGAAGCTTGGATAAACTGCTTTTCGGTTTTGACCAAATTTTTTCCATTAATTGACATAAATATTTTATGCTAGAAATACAAAGGTTTCTATTCACTGATATGCACTTACAGCATAAGACAGCGGAATGAATAAAATGATTTCCATATAAATACCACCTGCATAGTTCAATTTGCTAGTTTCTATTTGTACTCGGACAAGAACATTCCTTGTCAACTGCCATCTCATGAACTGCCCTAAGATTGACCACAATGCAAAGAACGCATTACTTAAATGAATTGCACTAAATATTATCAGGTCTAGACTAGTGGCAACTGAAAGGAGAACGATCCTCGCCCATGAAGGGGTATACAATTCAGTAGTCCCTTCGTTATGGCACAAAGAAGGTGGGACGGGCTTTTGAGCAGCTACAGGAAGATTGGGCGCCAGCCAGATTCTGATAGAGAAAAGGCTGCAGATAGAGAAGTCAACAGCTCCAACCCCAGCATCCTGAAAAGCTGACGGTAAAAAAAGGCAGCAATAGCATGAATTCTGATAACAAAGTTAATTGGTTTAAGTTCTGGTCTAGTTTTGCATCTTGGGTTTTAGTTGGGGAATGTGTTCTGGCCCCACAATGAATGGCTTCTCACTGTTCTCAGATCTTAGTGTCTAAAGCATTACAGGCCATCCTAGTGTGGCCTAATGTACATCATTTTAAACATCAGCAGACTTCGCAAAGTCTGGACCTAGTCCATTCCAACCCAGCTTGATCCCTTTTGTAATCTTTTGTAGTCTAGGAATCCCAGGAACAACATATGTAATATAATAATAAATTATAATAAATTGAGCTAAAAAAAGAACTACCCAACGGGGCCTTGGTCACTGGTGAAGTGGGCAGAATATTAAGCTGACCACCAGAGTTCCAATCCCACAGTGATATGCCCCACCCTAATGGCATGTCCCAAATAAGGATGACGCTGGGTGCAAGTACCAGGTGGTTTTGATGAAATAGATAAGCCACAGACTTGGCAACTAAGATAAAGGTTATCCATGTGAAATTTGAAGATACATTCAAAGCTTCAATGCAGTGGATCTGGCAACTAAGATTAAGGATATCTATTTGAAATTTGAAGATAGATTCAAATTGCTAGTTTCAATGCAGTGGATCTGCGATCAGGACAAGGCTCGTGACTAAAACCGACTCAGTCCATTTCCTTACAGTGCCTTTCACTGAAATTATTGCACCAAGAGAAGGGAGAGCACTTGACAGCCAGGGTGGAAAAGATGTGTCACGTATCACATACATGCGTCAACTAAAATGGAAAATAATTGACGACCTTCATTGTCCAAAATAAAGAACCAACTTAAAAGTTAAATTATTGAAATTAACTAGAATAGATCCATATTACCTCAGGATCTTTTAAGCACCAAAGATAGATCCAGTGTGCACCTATTCTGTCCATCTTACATCATGATATTTAAAGCACCAAAAATAGATCCAGTGTAGATCTATTCTGGGGAATAACTGAAACAGCGTGCATTCAAGCACATCAAACTTAAGATGATTTAACATTAAAGCAAGTCATTTCAGGATTTAGGGTTTATCAACAGATATATAATCACTCTCTCGTGAATTACAATCTAACATTAACATGAGCATAATTTGTTGGCAATACGAACAATCAATCGGTGTGCTGAGCTCATCGTTGTGTTCTCAAAATAGTAAAACCAGACATCATTGCGTCTATCTGCTATATACAAAAGTGAGTAATTAAACCCCTTTTTCCAGACCCAGATTTGGCTTATTAGAGTCTTCAATGAGACTCAATCCCATGACCCCTGCTCTTACAAAATACTGGATATGGGACCAATAATCATCCGAACAAAAAGCAAACAGCAGATCTATCTGTGGGTCAAAATTTACCTCCAATTTGAAGCCGGAGAGCAGTTCAAGAAACCTTCCTAATTCATGTTCCGATGCAGCTTGCCATGGACACCTAAATATCAGAAACCCAGTGAACCATAGCAGCTTATAAATAGGAAACGGAAATCATGGGTGGAATGCAGTCCATAAGAAATTAATGGGAATCGGCAGTGGACGGAATCGGACTGGGACACATACGCAATCTCACAGCCTAGCCCTTTTCTCGAGGGCAGACTTAATGAAGTGAAAGATGTACCTACAGTCGACGATCAGATGCGAAAAAAACGAGATAAAAACAACCAGAGAAAAATAAGAAAAAGTTCATTTCAGTAAAGTATCCCGTCCATAATGAAAATGGGACTGATGTTCTCCACGGTGGTGACTCCAGTTTTATCGGGCAGCGTGCACAAAGGCATGGGATCCACCCAAACGCTGAGTTGTTGGATTGAAAATTCATAAATGTTTGTACGAGTTGTTTTAGCTCAAATTGACGATATGGGCGCCCATATGGTTGTTATTCATTGGGTATCGGTTGCTTTGGATTCTGTGGTAGTAGAAGTATGTGAAGGTTTTGAATGTTTTAAAAAAAATAGTGAATTTGATTTTTAAATTAATAAAGTATTAGTCCCTTAGTGCAGTGGATTATAGCTTTCGCTTTGCAATTGATTCCTATACTCATAAACTTAAAAGAGGAGTGTCTCTGGGCCAACTCGATTGTTACTATGGTAGGGTTTGAGCTTAGCGAGGGTTTGAGCTTAGCGAGGGTTTTTGGCAGCAAATAGATCCATGGGTAAGATGATCGGAAGGTTTGCAGAAATGCTTGGAGTCACGTTGATTCATAGAATTAACCTAGTACCAACCAAGCCTAAAAAAAGTAGGAATAAAAAGGTTTTATGCGGTTTTATCGATATATTTTACCATATGGGTTTCCAGTTACTGGTCGGGAATCATTGTTGGTTATTTGCCTATCATTCATCTGTCGGTTTCTTTATGGGTCCTAGCCCTCACTATTGGGGGTGATATTTTTGGATTCGGGTTTGTTTTATGTGATTTTTCGTGGGATTCCCATTCCCATTTCTTCCCTTTGTTGTTTTCCTGAACGGGGTTTTGGGCACTATTACCGGTTTAGTGCTGGGTACTGCAGGTTCTTTTAGTTGGATCCCACTTTGATTTGTTGAACTGGCAGGTGTAGTTTTCAGTTTCTTTGGTGTGGGGCACATGGTGGGGTTTTACATTTCACCTTAATACCCTACCAGAATGGCATCAACGTTTCTTTCTCCACCACACTGTTACCCTACGGGGGGTTCCAGAGGAACAAAGGAGCGTTTGACTGAAAACGAGGAGCAGGTGTCACCATCTCGACATAGTTTGCTGGTTGGGAATGACCGAAGAAATGGTCTGAGGGGGGCAAAGGCTAGACAAAGGCGCCGTCTTAAGACGATTAAGGCCAAGGAAGGGTTGGAGCAATTTTACATTGAGAAAATTACTAATTTGGACTGGGTGGAGATGTTGGTTGGTAGAGCCCTGGTTGGCCGGTTAGAGTTTTCTTTTGGGTCTAAAGGGGAAATATTGGAATGGGTCAGGCAGAACTGGACACCCATTTTCGGGTTGGCATCTAGGGTTAATATTCTCCCTAATCGATGGATTATGTTTATACTAATAGAAGCTGAGCAAACTAAGACAATTTTGGCTAAGAAGTGGACTTTTAAGGGTGGTTCCATCATATTGAAGCGTTGGCATATAGCATTCAACCCTGCTAAGGAAAAGCAGACTCGTCGGCACCTCTGGATGTTATTGTCGGGCTTACCTATTGCTCTTTGGACGGAGAACATTCTCATTGGGTTGGCTAATTAGGTTGGGTCTTTTGTTCGGTCTGACAAAAAATGCCTCTTTGGAGTGGACAAGAGAGTGGCCCGTGTGATGGTAGAATTCGATTTGGCTAAGGGACTTCCTATGGAGGTTGAGATACATTGGGGGGATATAAATTTTGTGCAGAAATTAGATTACTAAAGAGTGTCATTTCGTTGTTTCAAATGCAGGGAGACGGGACATGTTATGGCCCGTTGCCGTAACTTGTTACAGAAGACTATTGATGGGCAGTCCACTGAAGATTTGGGCGAACATTTGCTGGTTGATGGGCGCACTGGTGATGATTTTACTTCCCTGGACAGAATTGTTTCGGGTAAGATCTCTCCAAATTCAATCACTCCATATAAGGACGTCTCAAAAGATGAACTAGATTTGTATTTGAATATGGAAAATTCATTAGACAATAGGATTGTTGAAGGTCATGTCAAACTCTACCTAGGGTGTGTAAATGATGAGAGTAGTAATGACAAATTTGGGGTTTTGGGGAAGGGATTTTGCACACATGGTGTCCCTATTTCCTCTTATGAACTATGTTTTTCACCGCCTTCTCCACAGCATCGTAGGCTTGAAAGAATTATGACACCTAAATTGGTTAAGAACATAAACCCCACTTTAGCACCTGATGGGATACTATCTATTGATGTGGTTTCGGCCACAAATGACAGTGTTACCAATGTTACCCCCGTTGATCATTTATCCCCTCTGACTATCTATTCAAAAAACCCTTCATCAAAGCCCTGTGTCAAACCGGTTTGCGCCAATAATTTCTTAAATGTTACCATCAGAAAGGCACGTAGGAAGCCGCAGTTTTCTAATGTGGATACTGATGATGTTTTTATCCCTACTTCTACCAGGATTGATGATTGTGTTGTTAAATCTGGTATTGAACCTTCTGTTGATTCGGTTGAGGCCCTTAGAGCAGTTTCGCCTTGGGTAGAGGGTCGTCAATGAACTTGATCACACTAAACGTAAGGGGTTTGGGTAAGGTCTCTAAGACTAGGGCCTTAGCTCATTTGTTGAAAGATACTAGTCCTACCATGATACTACTGCAAGAAACTATGTGCGAGGCTTATGTGGCGATTAATAAGCTTGCTGCTATACTTCCTGGATGGGAATTTGTTGCTATTGATGTTGTGGGTTTGTCTGGAGGTCTACTGGCGGGTTGGAACCCTACTTATTTCAATTTACTTGCCTTTAAAACAAAATGGGCTATCTTCCTTGATGGAAATTGTACATGTATAAACCTGTCGATCTCTGTACTAAACTTATATGGTCCATATAAAGACAGCGGCTCATTTTGGTCAACTTTAGGTGGTTCTGGAATCCTTAATCATAGAAACCTTATCATAGCAGGTGATATGAATTTCACGAGACTTGCTGGAGAAATCTAGGGTTCTCATGCGAGGATGGCCAGATTGCAGAGGGAAATCGGCCAAAAATCCCCAAATGTGGCAGGCTTTCCAGTCTTCGGAATCAAGGTTAGGAAAGTAGAGTTAAGGCCACCTGATATATAACCTTCCACCCTAGAGTATTCAACCATTTTCAAAATATCTTCTCCCATAACATCAAAAAATTCAAGAAAATGTTCTACCGTCCATCCATCAGGACCAGGACTCTTGCCCTTGGCAAAACCCTTTAATATCTCTTCAATTCCTGCAAGGTGACTTCTTTCCCTAAATTCACAACATCATTCTCATCCACAATAACCGGAAAGTTACGCACCACTTGAAGTTGAGTCAAGATATTACTACATCCCGAGTCTGTGTATAAACTGCCAAAATGGGTTTTAGCAACAACTTGTAATTCTTCCAAACCAGTAACCTTGTTCACATCCATATCAGAAAGGTCCCAAATAGCATTTATGTTTTTCCTGTGTGTGGCAAAAGAGTGAAAAAACTTTGTATTTCTGTCACCCAAGCCAATCCATAAGGACCGGCTCTTGAGCCTCCAGTCCATTTCCTCTTGAGTCAATAGATCATCCTTTTTTTGTTCCAGCAGCTTTATCTTCATACTGATCTCATCATCCAGTGCACCATTAATATTCTTAAGAAACCTTATAACTTCTATCCGTTAGAGGAGGGTTTTAAATACCTCAGATACTTTCTTAAGCCATGCTCTTATAGAAGTATTGACTGGTTATGGCTCATTAAAAGAGTTGAACAGAAAATAAACCATTGGACATACAGATTTTTGTCAATTGGAGGGCGTTAGACATTAGTAAAATCTGTCCTTACAGGCATACCAATATATTGGCTTTCACTTCTCCAGATTCCGGAACAGATCATCAATAGCTTAAGAAAACTCCTTTTTAACTTCCTTTGGACTGGTGGCTCGAAAAATAGCAATCTGGTCATGTCCAGATGGGAATATATCGCATTGTTGAAATGTAGTGGTGGTTGGGGTATCAGAAATCTGTCATTATTCAGCTGTGCCCTTAGATTGAAAAGCCTCTGGAGGCCTGGGGCTTTCTGGAACCACACTTTGGTCCAAAATTTTGTTAGTTAAATATATCAAAGGTAATGTGATAAATTGGATAAGGAATCCTTTGAAGCAAAACAACAAAAGATTTATCTTGGGTGGTAGGTAATGGCAAAGATATTTTAGTGGGCATTGATCCTATCCTGAGGATGGATGAAAATTATACTATGTCCAGTGAGATAATAAATACTCTTCATCGGTTTGATTATGCGACTCTTGATAAAATTAACAAGCGTAATCAAGGTGACAATCAAGCATACTGGCTCACTGCATTTGAGTTGGGCTTTCAAGATAATACTGCCTTGGAATGGGAACGCTACATCAAAAAACTTAATTCTGGTGGATGTCGTTTGACATTGGATAAAGATAAGTTAATATGGACAAAAAATGCTGCTACAAGTATGGTGAATGCAAAATTTGTTTATAAAGCTATCATCAATAATTGGTGTATCTTTCCAGCTGATTAGTGGTATAAGGTGCTTTGGAAATGGAAGATCCCACTGAAAATTAAGTGTTTTATGTGGCATGCACTTAGGGGCAGTTTGAAAACTTGGGACAATTTATCCAAGAGAGGGTGGGTTGGCCTAAGTATATGCTTTCTCTGCATGAATTGTATGGAATCTTCTAACCATCTGCTAGTTGGTTGTGAGTTCACTAGATCTCTTTGGTCGCAGACTATTCTGGAGCTTAATTTAAATGAACATTGGGGCAATGACTTATTTGGGATTTGTGCACTTAATTGGTACAGGAATTGTAAGATTTTACCATTTCCGCCTGCGGTGGTTTCCTGGCTTATTTGGAGAGCTAGGAATGAAGCCATTTTTTAAGATAGGAGTCCTATTGTGACTAAGTCATGCAAATAGATTCTAATGGTGATTAAGGATTAGTGTAGTGGCCCAGAAAAGGTATGTTCCAAAATTGACAGTACTCTCCATTTATCATATCATAGGCCGATGGCTTTCTTTGATGGATCGTCGGTGGATGGCTCTTGGGAGGCGTAATCTATATAAACAAAGAACATTTCTACACACTTAAGCTGAATTGTGGAAGAGGTACTAATACCAATGCTAAATTACTTGGGATATGGAGTATGCTCACTGTTTCATTTGCTTTTGGACTCTATGAATTGATTATTTATGGAGACTCTAGGGTGACCATCAAATGGGCATGGGGTGAATATTGTCTAAATGTGATCTCTTTACATCAGTGGTGTTGCAGAACTAGGGAGAAAATTTTGTTGTTCAAGGACATAACATTTGAACATATATATCGCCAACAGAATGGGATGGCAGATGAACTATCCAAAGAAGCTCATGAAGGTGTCGAAGGATATATCAGATGGGATGAATTTCTGGAGGAACAATGCATTGATTCTGGCATTGTGAACCGTTTTGAGGTTTAATTGTTTTTTGTTATCGAGTTGTATTCACTCTGACGGGAGCTTGGATAATTTTGTTTATCTTCAGACTTTGATGTTTTTATATCAGTGCTAAATATTTGAACACAAGTCCGTTACATGACTTATGCACCACTTGTACTATTTGATTCTCTAATGAATACCAGCAGTACGGTTTTTTTCTGCTAAAAAAAAAGGGCTTTCGCTTTGCAGTAATAATTGAGTTTATTTCATAAAACTAAAAAATACTAGTGTAATGGATGCTTTCGCTTTGCAATAATAATTGACTTGATTTCATATGAGTTTTATGTAAAAAAATTGTTAATGATTTTTTTAATTAAATTTATTTTTTATTGGATGTAAAGTTGATAAAATACTTTTATTTAGAGGTGACAATTAATAATAATAATAAATAGTTAAATGGAAAAAAAATTCTTTAGTTCAGAAGGGTTGGATCCATTGTCGAAGAGCGAGGAGTTTTTCAGCAATGAATAAGGTTCAATTCTCGTGAGGGCCTAATTTGAAACCATGGAATCAACTCAAGGTAGTGGTCAAATGTGTGGTTGCACCTAGAGAAAGCATATTAAAAGATTGTGTGACCTGTGCACACATAAGTGGATCAAATCCCACCCCCATGTTTTTCAAAATTTTAAGTCAAATCCCACTACCACGGTTGGTTTCGACGAGCCTCATTATACATGGCGACCCGAGTTCGAACCCCATAAGGTAGCCAGGAGAAGACACTTAAAATCAAACCATAATAAAGGTTGATGTGGCTCGGGTCGAGTGCAATCCCTGAATGATTTTGACAACTTAAACGTCCCTCGATCATGGTTTCTTAAACCACAATCTAATTTGCAAGTCATGAACAAACTAACAAACAAAACAAATAAAAAATAAAAAATTCTTTAATAAAAATAATGTGAAAGTGTGTCACATTATGAATGCATTAACTTCATCAAGGTGACTATGACAATTAGCATTTAATTAATAATACTCAACCTCCCATATTTTTTCAAACCAATGTATAATTAGAAGCAAATAGAGATTCATAAATACTTTCCAATAATTATTGTAAAAAAATGATCTTTATAAAAAGCATGTTAACATTTCCAAATTATATGTGAACAATTTCTAGAAATCATTCCAAAAAAATCGTATAGCGAACACAAACTTATGAGCTAGAAATCATGCTTTTGTACATAATACATATGGAAAATGAAGTAAAAGCATTCTCTCCACATTGTAAGCACACTGGGATTGCCAAAATATAGATGGACAAGATCAAGCTAGGCATGATAGAAAAAAATTATATTAATACTACAAGCATATTGTAATACATATAGTTTTGACTTGGAACGTGTTAAATCAAATCATGTAAATGATGCAAATATGCTAGTATGGATTCATGGTGTTGAGCTCAGGGCCAAGGCCCGACTAGTGAATGGCTAGGCATGTATAATGTAAATATTTATATATGGACCATGTGGTTGGCTTGTCATGCTAACTCGAAAGCTATGCAAAGATTATGTTGGGAAAATAATAAAATGGTCCAAGATGGTTGTGTAAAGAGCACTGGAGGGGATTTGATTCCACTAGAGGAGAAGAGCCAGTAGAGGTGATTCCACTAGAGGGGGGTAGGAAAGGGGGGCTATGGGATATTAAATCCTCTATTGCCAAGTGCCAACCTTAAAAGTCATCATTTTGTTGCCATGTGGATTAAATGAGCCATTTACTTCCTTTTGACTATTAAATCCAATCATTGAATGCATGTGTGAGGTTGGTGGGGAAAGTCTTCTCCTGTAGTTATGGAAACATGTGATGAATATACTTCTATGGCAGTTGTAAGAGTCATTTCTACTATGGTCAGAAGCCATGTCAATTGTATTTTCACCATCCTCTAATCTCCTTTGGAGTTTATCACCCATTATCTCATGCAGACTTTTATACTATGGAGAGTCTATCACCCATTATCTCATGGAGACAAATGACCATAGATGAGTATGCCAAAAAATTCTTGAAGTTGCTGACGTGTGTTAAGTATATCAAAGATGATAAGGTCAAAATTCAACGTTTTCTAAGTGGATTACCTCAGTCATATAATGACAGAGTTGAATTGGATGAACCTCAAACTCTAGATGAAACCATAAGGAAGGCCAAGTATTGTTAAGATCAAAACAAAAGCAAGTCGTAATTCGATAAAGCACGGAAGGACGATAAAAATGAGAATTTTAACCAAATAAAAAGGGGATTCAAGCTTCTTCCTCGTTTCAAACATCAGCAAAGGCAGGCACCATAGCATGTGACTAAGCCAACTAAGATGAATATGGGAGATAAGCCGAGAGAGCCACTTCAATGTTAGGGATGTGGAGAGGACCATTTACTTAGAAATTGTCCACATTGAAGTGGGAGTACCAAGCATGTTCACAACATCCAAGAGGTTGAAACTATGAGTGAGGGGGCAAGGACTATCCCTAGAATCTATGTTGCACTAGAGGATTGCCAAGCAAATCATCAATTAGTTGTGGTTGATATCGAAGGTAATATTGCTAAGCAATCTATTTCTATTTTAATTGACTATAGATATAATCACAATTATACCACTACTAATATTGTTGAGACTTGTTCTTTTGAGGAAACAAAGCATAGTAAGCCATGGCTAGTCCAACTAGCCACTGGAACCAAGAGGAAAGTTAGAGAAGTGGTAGAGAAATGTCCATTGGAAATGGATGGACTCTTTGTGTGGGCAAATCTGAATATTTTGCCACTCGGTTCCTATGAAGACCTCATTGGAATGGGTTGGTTGGAAGCACATAAAGTTAAACTTGATTTCTACAACAAGACTTTTGAATGCATTGATGAAGAAGGGAACCAAGGATAGTAAAGGGCATTCCCAAGATGGTTTCTATTAGGCAAATTTTAGCCTTGCAACTGAATAAGTATTTCAGAAAAGGTTGTCAATTGTATGCAACCCACGTATTGGGTATAACAGAAAATGAAGTTCCCAAGTTGGAGGACTATCTTGTGTTGTCATAATTCAGGGATGTTTCCCGATGAAGTTCCACGACTTCCTCCAAAGAGAGATATTGATTTCACAATTGATATTGTGCTAGGAGTAGCACCAATATCCAAGACACCTTAGAGAATGAGCACCCTAGATTTGCTAGAGTTGAAAATGTAATTGCAAGAGTTATTGAAAAAGAAATACATTCGATCGAGTGTGTCTCCATGGGGAGCACTCGTGTTATTTGTGAAAAAGAAAGATGGAACTCTTAGGTTATGTATTGATTGTAGGTAGCTAAATAAAGTTACAGTGAAGAGCAAGTACCCATTACCTCGAATTGATGATCTCTTTGGTCAAATGAGAGAGGCAAAGGTATTTCAAAAGTCAATTTGAGGTATGGTTACCATCAAGTCAGAATAAAGGAAAAGGACATCCACAAGACAGCCTTCAAAACAAGGTATGGACACTATGAGTTTGTGGTGGTGCCATTTGGTCTAGCTAATGTATGAAATACATTCATGTATCTCGTGAATAGTTTTTCCAGCAAGTATTTGGACAAGTTTATTCTTGTTTTTCTAGATGACATTCTTATTTATTCTGAGAATGAAGAGGAGCATGAAGGACATTTGACAATGGCTTTGCAATTGCTAAGGGAACATAAGTTGTATGTAAAGCTAAGCAAATGTAATTTCTATCAAAAGCAAATTCAATATTTGGGTCACATTATTTCAGAGGAAAGAATATATGTGGTTGCGGAAAAGATTAAGGCCATTATGAATTGGCCAACTCCAAATAATGTGACAGAGCTGAGATCTTTTATGGGTCTTGTTGATTATTTTTTTTTCCTCGAAAAAAAAGCGTAATTTCATTTCATCCTTAAGAGTACGAAATTACATATAGAGTCTTCACTCATAAAGAGTGGATGTGGTCTTTGTGAACCAGTGGGACTGTGACCGAGCAAAATTTTGATGTTCTCACCACGTGAGCAATAACATCCATTACAGCATATTTAAAATAAACGATAATATGGCAGTATAAGTTTCATAAAAGATGCAGACTGTGTGGGTCTTTTAGGTACAGTAATGTTCAAAATTATATTTACATCTGTGATAAATAACAAAGGGAGCTCTCAAAAAACATATCAGCCAAGAGTGAGTCATTCAATGAACGGCCTGTGATAAAGATCTCTGCTGATCCCATCCAAAAATTCCGATATTTTCTAGAGCCCGGGAGCAAGTGCTAAGCCTTCCTTCGAGGCTTTGTCCGCCTCTGTGTTATTTTCCCGATAAGTATGCCTGCAGGTAAAAGTAGCAAAGGAGTGAGTGACCTGCTGTATGTGTTCCAAAACCCCAGCAATTTTCCGATTGTTGCACTGAAATAGTCCATTAACCCAGTTTATCACATTCATTGAATCCCCATAAACGTTTATATTTTGGAGCCTATGTTCCAAAGCAAAGGAGAGTAAGAGCTTAAGGCTGAGAATCTCAGCCCAATTGTTGGTGCCTCTCCCAAAACCAAAAGACATCACATAATAGTGTGTGGTAGATAAAAACAGTAGCGCCCCTCCCCCACAGGTGTTGTTTTGGCATGCCCCATCGAAGAAACCCCAAGGCAGAGAAGTATCAAGGTTCAAGGGTTGGATGTGCCTTGAAGTGGAGACCAATTTGCACCGATGAAGAGCAAGATGGATGCCACAGCTGTTAGTGGCCACCAAAGCTGGTAAACCAACTATGTTCGAGAAAAGGCATTTGTTACGGGATAACCAGGTGCCCCAAATGACAATGGAGGGGAGACCTTTGAAAGGGGCGTACACCGAGTTCTCAGTCCAATTTCGCCAGGCTTCGACCAGAGAGTGCCCATCCCATCTGAAATTTACTTTTAGTATCCGAGACACAACTTGCCAGACCTCCTTAATGAAGCTACAGTGTAGAAAAAGGTGTAAGACAGATTCCTCGTCAAGTGAACATAGGTAGCACCTGCTGGGTCCCTGTAGGTTTCGTTTTTGCAGGAAGTCCCAGGTTGGAATGCGATTAGCTAGGACGCACCACAAGAAAAGGCGCGCTTTTAAAGGGCTCTGCAGTCTCCAAATAGTTTTCCACCACCATACCTGTTCCCTGTTCCAAAAGTTTGCGCAGATCCAATGATACCCATACTTCGGTGTGTAGGAGCCAGTAGGATCCCCATCCCATACCAAGGTGTCATCCTCATCATTGAGAAATATATGGTCCCTGCTGAGAGCTTGAAGGTAAGTTCTGAGTTCCTCTTCCCATTCCGGTTCAAGTCCAAGAGTATCAGCTCGCCTCCATACAGGTCTTCCCATCCAGAGATTTTCCCCATCCGCCAAGTGGTGTAGAACCGTAATATGCCGATGTTGTAATTCCTGTAACAGACCGTCAGAAAGGATATGTTGAGCTACACAACCGATCCAAGGATCTCTGCCAACCCTCAACCTACGTCCGTTTCCAACATCCCAAACAAGGTGCTGTTCAATTACGTGGAATGAGGAGACAAGAGCTTTCCAAATAACAGACCCTCCTTTATGAAACTTGTTCGGAGATCTAATCCAGTCCTCCACAGAGTCCGGTGCAATATATTTGAGAGTCATAATACGTGCCCAGTACCCCCCAGATGTGATTAACCTCCAACCACATTTGGCAGCCAGAGCCTGAGAGAAGAAGAAAATGTTTTTTAATCCCCAGCCTCCTAAGGCTTTGGGAGTGGCAATATGTTCCCATTTCACCCAAGGCGTAACATGTGCATCTTCCTTACCATTCCACAAGAAACGGAAACATATTTTGCGTGCAGCTTCCAGCGTCCCCTTAGGTATCCATGCCAGGGACATCCAGTAAACTGGAATGGCTTCCAGAACCGATTTCACCAAGATTAATCTGCCTGCACGAGAGAGCCATTTGAAGCTCCAGCTCTTGAGTCTCTTTTCCAACTTCTCCAATAGCCAAACCCAGTCGTGTTTTAGGTATTTGTTAGGCTTTAGATGGAATCCCAGGTATCGAAGCCCCTCAGAGAGGTTAAGGAGCTGAAAGGGGAACAGGTCAGTGAGGGAGTGCAGTTCCTCCTCATCCAGTAGAGAAGCCGTAATAGTAGATTTAGCAAAATTGATCTCCATACCCGTAGCAATGGAGAAGAGGTCAAGGATTTCCTTGTATTTGGTTGCCTCCCGTCGAGAGCCAGAGCAAAAAATCAGTATATCGTCCACAAAGAGTAGACGAGTGAGTGCAGTGCCCGGAGCAACAAGGATACCTGCAATATCTCCGGTGCGCTTAGCTTCCTTTATGGCCCTACTCAGGCTTTCAGCAACTAATAAGAATAACAGTGGGGAAAGGGGGCAACCCTGACGTAGCCCACGCCCAGAGTGGAAGAAAGGAGTCGCTGCTCCATTCATAAGAATTGAAAAAGAGACAGTGGTTAAGCAGCTCATGATCCATTGTATGAAACCAATCTCAAACCCCAAATGTGTAAGCATGAGACGTATGTACAGCCAACTGACCTTATCGAAAGCTTTAGAAAGATCAATTTTGAGGACTGCACCTTTCTGCTTACTAGATTTGATACTGTGAAGACCTTCCTGCGCAAGTCCAATGGCTTCGTGTATCTGGCGTCCTTCGAGGAACCCGAACTGCTCCTCAGAGATGTGTGTGGAGAGTAATGGTTTAAGTCGGCTGGCGATCACCTTTGTTACAATTTTATACACACAGTTGCACAGTGAGATGGGTCGAAAATCATTGAGCGAGGAAGGAGAGTCCCCTTTGGGAATAAGAGCAATGAAAGTAGAGTTTATACTGGCCGGAATTCTGCCTTCCCTCCTGGAGTCTTCAATCAGCAGTAATAAATCGTCTCCTATAATGTCAAGTAGGGCTATAAAGAATTCGATCGTCCATCCATCCGGCCCCGGGCTTTTGTCCTTCTGAAAACTGCTGAGAACCTTCTTCAATTCATCCATAGTAATGTTGTCCATTAGCCTCCTGTTGTCCTCCTCCTCAGCAAAACGGGGGAATAGCTGAGCTACTCTGATCACCTCTTCAATGTTAGCCCTGTTATTTGCTTTGAATAGGTCCTGAAAATGGTTTACCCCAATCCCAGCCAGTCCTTCGAAGGTGGCCTGAGAATTTCCATCCGCATCATTCAGGCTCCAGATGGTATTGACAGATCTTCGACCCTTAGCATAGGCATGAAAAAACTTAGAGTTTTCGTCACCGCTCTCCAGCCAGATAGCCCTGCTCTTAAGCCTCCAAACCTCTTCATTGTGTAAGAGTATCCTATTCCGCTTGTCCATAAGAGAAACAAGATGTTCCTTAGTAGCTAGAGAGGCAAACCCTTCTCCAGGTCCCCCCGAAATGTTGGAAATGGCATCTTCAATGTCTTTTAGCTCTTTGTCCTCCCTTTTCCGCTTAGCAGCTGCCCAAGATTTGATAGGTTCCTTAAGGAGTTTGATGTTCTCCGCAAAATGAAAGGCAGCAGTAAGATTTGATCCCTGGTGGTATGGAATCCAGTGCATCTGGATCAAATCAAAGAAGGTGGGATCCTCCAGCCACAACTTGTTGAATTTTATGGGAGCGGGCGGCTTGTTAGGCCCAGCTTTAAGTTCAAGAAAAATCGGATCATGATCAGAGCAACCCCCGGCTCCAATCCATTGCCTCACATAGAAAAAAGTCTCCGCAATATGTTCTGAGATAAGAAAACGATCCAGCCTTTTGGCCACTCTATCCAAGCCAGCCCTCATATTACGCCAGGAGGGTTTTAGTGAAACCGGCTCTACATCAATCCAGTTTCCATCAGAGAGCTTACGGATAAAAAAGTTTGTGAGAGGATCCACTTGAGCATGTGGTCCCCATATCTCAGCATGCCCCAGTGAAAAGTTAAGATCCCCACCAAGAATTGTGGTATTTCCTTTAAGCGGGTCTTTATTCAACAGAGCATTCCAAAAAGGTTCACGGTCACAGTAAGGGCCGTAAACGTTTACAATAGTGAAGTGATCATCAAAATCCAAGGATTTACAGGTCATGCCTAACACAGATTGCATCCCCCAAAGGGAGGTGACACACACCTTAGCTTCATTCCATCCAATAGCCAGACCACCAGAGCGTCCCCTGGCGTCCAACCCTTCAAATCCCCAACCAGGGAACCAAACCTTCAGACGGTTGACAGCATCAATTCCAGAGCACATAGTTTCTTGTAGTAACAAAATATCAGGATGTTCCAGTTGCAGCATCCTACGAAGTACTGGTCTTTTGGAGGGACCAGCAAGACCTCGGCAGTTGAGGGACATGACCTTCATTTCAACCCATCCGGATGGGCATCCACCGCTCTAAGTGCCCTTTCGATAGACAGTTGTTTACCATTCTTAAGGTCCGAGCAAGCTCGGGTCTTGGCAAGGGATATGAAAGATTTTCTGCCTCGTGATAAGCGGGGCTTTGGATTAACCTTCCCTAATCCCCCCGCAGGAGGACAGGTCAGGGAACGCAACCAATATCCAGATTTTGAGGAGCCAGGGGGAGAGGTATGTTCGGGAGAGAGTAAAACCGGCTCTGAAATGGCGGAAGGGCTGGAATGCGGAGGGCATTCAAGGAGTGGATGCTCCTCTTCGAGGATAGGAGTTGTAGTAACAGGTGGGGGAGTAAAGGAGGGCAGCATTTGAGGGGAAATGTGCAAATTTTTAAAACCATCCACCCAATCTCGACCAGGAAATGAAAAGTTGTTAAAAATAAGACAGAAGGAAGGGTTGAAAAGAGAAACAGAAGGAGCACCTGCAGCCGAGTCTGGTGTGCGCAAAAACGGAACCAAAGAACCCTCCCGTGCCGAGTCTCGAGAGAGTGGAGTGTGAGGTTCATCAGCAGCAACCGTGATGCCAGCAACCGGGACCGAGCCATCCTCCTCAGCGTCTTCGGCAACCACCTCACCACCAGTGGGGACTTCACCGTCCGGCTGGCTAGCCAATGGTGTTTCCGTCGTAGGAGTAACAAAACCCTGCTGTCCGTCAGAATCCTCCGCCGAATCCATGCCAACTACCTTGGCCACCACCCTGCGCTTGTGGGTATTACCAAACCGCATCCGAACAGGAACAGAACACTCAACGGCCGGGTGACCATATTCATGGCACCGCCTACACCTGAAAGGCACATTCTCATAGTCGAGTGTCTGGACAAAAGTATAGCGCCCCCATGTCAGATCCATAGTGTCAAAAAGACCATCTCTTACATTGATGCTTACCAGAATGCGAGCAACTTTCTGCATTGCCGATGCCACAAAAGAGAAGTCCGCATCCAGATAGGTGCCCAGGTTGTTCCCTATCCTTCGGAAGTGTTCCTCGGACCAGTAATGAAGGGGAAGGCCTGGGAGACGTACCCAGAGGGGGATTACATCCAATCTTTCCCGGCTGGCATCGAAGAGGGGGTTCCACGGCTTTAACAGAAGAGGGACTTTAAAGATAGACCAATTGAGACTTAAAGCCCAGTGTGCATGAGCATCCGAGGAGAAATGAAAAGCATACCACCCGCCAGAGAGCCCAACGATACGGGGCACATAACCACAATGTCCCAGCCATGCCCCCTTGGCCCACGAGAGCACCGTCTTGAGGCTGACAGATTTCCCGTAAACCCTGCCTACCAAAACAGACTTAACCATCCCTACAATCTGGTGCATGCCAATGTCCTCCCCCAGCGCGTAGTTAGGTGCCTTCCCGGAGTTCTTAATCCATTTTCGACGACTTTTCACAAAGGGTTCCTTAGTTGCAAACCCAGCTGAACCCGCAGCTTGGCCGCGGACACGTTGATCAGAGTCCTCAGAAGGACTAGAGAACCCTCTTTGTTCAACGAAATCCAAGTTTGCCGCGACAAAACCGCAGGGTTGAATGGGTGGTTCAGTCCGCCGCTCCTCAAAACCCTCCACCTCAGTTTGTCGGTCCAGTCCAGTAGAGAGAAGATTATCGCTATCCGCGGAGGTGATAAAATCAGGCAGGTCGCCCAAATCTGCACACAACGGCTCCGGAGATGGAGAGGCGCAGAAACCCCTGACTCCCCAGATATTCACGGCGTGAGTCCCAGAGGATAGGCGGGCAATTGACCCCTCCCAGAACGGCGAGCAGGGAGGAAAGGTTTGGCAGGCATTAACCGGGGGTGACAGAGGTCCATCAGGAGGCCGGTTTCCAGTAAAGCCATCAAACCCTAATCCGCCAAGCTCCTCCTGATGCCGGAAAGCGCCAGGTGGCGACCGCCAGATATCATGGTGCCGTAGGTCATCACTGCTGTAGTCTACATCATCCATAGTAACCCCCAACGGAACACAAAACGGAACAGTAACCAACACTGTGAGAGAGGGCCAGTAAAAAATAATCCGCTGGAGTAAAAACCAAAAACGGTTTTACCAAGGGAGAACCCCATCGGGGTTTGCGTGCGTCTGTACGATCCCGCTGACGTCCTGCATCCGTCTGCCGGGTGCCGTCCACTGCCCTGCACAGACCTCCAAACCCTCGGCGCTCACCATCTCCTCAGCTTTTTTTTGATGGATCATATATATATATATATAATTGGTTTCAATGAACATTAAAAACCTAGGTCTTGTTGATTATTATAGAACATTCCTCAAATAATTATACAAGGTTGCACACCCCATCACTTCTTTGTGAAAGAAGGCAATAACATTCAAGTGGACACAAAAATGTGAAGCAAGTTTCCAATTGTTGAAGAAGCTTCTTACAAGTGCCCCAATTTTGAAAATTGCAAATCCAAAAAATGCTTTTTGTGGTGTGTATCAATGCATGTAAAAAAGGAATTGTAGGAGTTCTTATACAAACAATCATGTGGTGTGTCATGAGTCAAGCAAGTTAAAGGAACGCAAAAATAATTATGTTACACGTGATTGGAGCTTGATGACATAGCACACGCTTTGAAAATGTAGAGGCACTATTGATGGGAATGAAATTTGAGCTTAGAACATACCACTGTAGTTTGAAATATTTATTTGAGCAACCAACACTAAATGCAAGGCAAGCTAGATGGCTGGAATTTTTATGTGAGTTTGATTTTAAGATCAAACACATAAAGGAGAAATAAAATAAAGTGGTCGATGCACTCAATAGAACAATGCATGTGATGCATGTGGTAGCCATTAGCATTTGACAATCAAATTTGAGGCAAAGGATTGTTGCCTCTCTTGTTGAAGATGGGTATTATGTGAAAAAAAAAAAAAATTACAGTAGCAAAATTTGGAAAAGAGGTGTGAAGGTTATCATTTAGAGGATGATGGACTCCTTACTTATAAAAACAGAATGTATATTCCTAATGTTGTGGACTTGAGGAGAATTATTATGGATGACATCTATAAAATATCATATTCCAGTCACCCAGGATATCGAAAAACAATTGTTATAATAAAGAAGCAATATTTTTTACCAAGAATGGAGAAAGATATTGCTGAGTATATTTCTAGATGTTTAAAATACTAGCAAGTGAAGGTTGAACATTAGCATCCATCAGGTTTATCGCAGCCTTTGTCAATTATGGAATGGAAAAGGGAAGTGGTAACTATGGATTTTAATACCAGATTGCCAATTACTTCGAGAAAGCATGATTCAGTCATGGTTGTGGTAGATAAACTATCTAAGACGACACATTTTATTCTAGTTAAATCTACTTACAAGGCTAATGAGATAGCTAGAATATTCTTGAAATAAATATTCAAATTGCATGGGTTACCCAAAGCAATTGTATCCAACGAGATACAAAATTTACTTCTAACTTTTGGAAAATTCTTTTTGCAAATTTGGATATACGGGTGAACTTAGTACTACCTATCATATGCAAATAGATGGACAAACATAAAGAGTAAATTAGGTGATTGAAGGCATGCTTCGCATGTATGTTATGGACAAACCATCCAAGTGGGAAGATTGTCTACACTTTTGCATATAACAATGGGCAACAAGCATCGTTGGGAATGAGTCCATTTGAAGCTTTGTATGGCATAAGGTGTAGGACACTAGTGAGTTGTGATAATCTGGTGAACAAAATTGTGCTTGGGCAATAAATGCTTAAGAAAATGGAAGAAGAGGTTGCAAAGATTAGGCATAAATTAAAGGCAGCCTAAGATAGACAGAAAATCTATGCAAGTAAGAATTGAGTGCATATAGAATTCAATGTTGGGGATCATGTTTACCTCCGAGCTGTGGGGCTGTAGAAGTGTGCCTTAAATCTTGGAAGACGTGCCAAGCTATCACCAAGATATTGCAAGCCATTTGAAGTGCTTGAGAGAAGAATGTCGATTGCATATAGAATTGCACCTCCTTCTAACACTAGAGCTCATAATGATCTTTCATGTTTCTTTGCTTAATAAATATGTATATGATCCTAACCATGTGATTGATTGGGATGTGATCTAGGTGGAACCCGAGGGAGAGTTCCAAACAAAGCCACTATTCATCCTCAACAAGAAGGTAACATTTCTCCATAACTGAGCCATCGAACAGATAAAGGTGTAGTGGAAGTACTTTGGTCTCGATGAGGCTACATAGGAGTTGGAGGATGCCATGAGAGAGGCATATCCATTTTTGTTCTAATTTTGAGCAAACATCGAGGGTAGTGTTATTTTGAGGGGGAGGGGATTGTAATACCTCCAGTTTTGACTTGGGATGTATTAAATCAAACAATAGAACTGATGTAAATATTTTACTATGGATTCCTACTGCGGAGCCCAGGGCCAAGGCCCGACTAGTGAATGCTAGGCATGTATAATGTAAATATGTCTATATGGACCATTTGGTTGGCTTGTCGTTCTAACTCAGAAGTTATGTAAATAGTATGTTGGGAAATTAATAAAATGGTCCAAGATGGTTGTGTAAAGAGTACTAGAGGAGCTATGATTCCACCAGAGGGGAAGAGGAAAACAGGGATATGGGAGATTAAATCCTCTATTGCCAAGTGTCAACTTTATAATTCATCATTTTGTTGCTATGTTCCTTAAATGAATCAATTTACTTCGTTTTGACTATTAAATCCAATCATTGAATGCATGTGTTGGGTTGGTGGGGAAATTCTTCTCATGTAGTTATGGAAGCATGGGATGAATATACTTCTATGATAGTTGTAAGATTCCTTTCTCCTATGGTCAAAAGTTATATCAATTGTCTTTTCACCATTCTCTCATCTCTTTTGGAGTCTATCGCTCATTATCTCATGCAGACTTTTACAGTACATAGGGTTTTTTCATGTTATTTTCTCCATTGCCAAACTATGAAATAACCGGAAATTATAATTGTGAAAGAGAATTGCATACATTAGAGAAAAGAGATGGTTGTAGGAGAGCCTAGAGGCTGGGCAAGATAGGAACCTTTACCCATTGTGTTTTTCTACTCCTAAATGCCCGAGAAGCCATGAATTAGTGATACAGGGGTTCACCAACAAAATACAACAGGTTGGACTCTTTATGCACAAACTAGTAAGCACTACGAGGGTTGATTTCTCGAGGGAACTGTGGAGTAGTGAAGGGAAATGCCTTCCTTATGTTGCGTGGGGAAGTAGAAAAGAGTGCCATGGCTGTGATGGTCAAGTGACACCCATGTAAATGCTCATAGGTGGGCAGTTTGGCTAAGCATGAAAGTAAATGGGTTGTGGGTCGAGAGAGAGAAGCATGTAGTATTTCCTTCACCCTGGTGGCCTCATAGCACAACTTGGGGGTGGTATGTGCAGTTGATACCTATGGTTGGGTGGAAAATCACTCTTACACAACTAGTTGTTTGGTTCTTCTTTGTTAAAAGATAAATACTATCTGTGTATATGAATGTGGAATGAGTTTATTTGCTTCATGTGAATAAGGTTCTTGTGTATGCATGATGTGTGTGTGGATAGAATTTTATTTCCGATATGCTTTCCATTGATGCAATTGCACACACATTTCTTATTTATGAATTCGTATTATGGCCCATGGGGCAAAATTTAGAAACTTGAAATTCGTAAATACCAACTCCTTTGGTCGGAATGAATAATGGGAGCGTGACACATATCAACTATAATTATTTCATTCATACAAATTGCATGATGAAGGTAAAGTTGCATTATATAAGTAATATTATTTAATGATCAAACTCTTGAGCAGTTTTAGGTTATGGAAAAAGGTGATTTTGACGAGTTCTCAAAAGAATTGTGTGTAATGCAAGCATATCTATACTTAAGGAACCCGATAAAACAAACATAAACAACATGTACATGTTACTGACTTGTGGTTCATGCATGTGTAGTGTTGCAGGAAATAGTGTCAAACAACTTCTATTGTTTTATGCTCACTTACATCAACTGGCCACCATCTCTCTCTCTCTCTCTCTCTCTCTCTCTCTCTCTCTCTCTCTCTATATATATATATATATATATAAAGTGTAATTTTATTTCGAGAAAAATTACATTTTGTAGATATATGCTAGAAATGCATATATTCCATAATAGGTAACCATCATGTCTATGGCTTTAAACAAAATTGCCAACTCAATAAACCACACTGGTAAAAAAATACATCAAGAAAGGAAGTCAAATTTCCTTTTGTTATCTTATAGTTGCCTACTTGACTTTCTTTAAATTTTCTGCAAACTGAACTGTAGCCGGAAGTGGAGAAGAATGATCAAAATGAGTCCATGTCTCTTGAGCCAACCCCAAGAAATATGGATCAACAAGCCATGATGAATTGAACTTGAATGGACTAGGAGGCTTTTAAACTCTACCTTTAGTCTCCATAAAAATAGGAAAGTGATCAGATTCTCCTCCAGAACCCACCTACTAACGTCATTGTAGAGTATTGTCCATGAGATTTTCCGAAACCAGAAAGCGGTATAGTCTTTTAGCAATTTGGTCCTCTCCTACCCATTCATTCCTCCATGTAGGCTTGATCTTGACAAGTTCTAAATCAATTGAGCCTTTCTCTTCAAAATTCCAGATAAAATAAGAACAAAGAGAATCTAATGTCCCCCCCCCAAAAAAAATGATAGATTTTGAGGACATAAAAATCTCCAAGCATAAAGTTCACCCACAAACTTCAAAATCTCCAAGCATAAAGTTCACCCCCCCCCAAAAATGATAGATTTTGAGGACATAAAAAATTTTACTCAACAAAGTATCCTATAAGGGAACCATGTCCTCATATGTCCCATAAACATTGAGGATTAACAAATCTAATCCCAACACTTCTAAAAAAACTTCTAAACCCAGGCTTGAATCGAATTCCGAATAATTTGAAACCTTAATCGATCTGATGTTCCAACCCACTGCTAGACCTCCTGATCTTCCCCTAACATCCACAACCATAAAGGACCACCCCCTAAGCAGAGCTTCCATCGATTTAGAAACAACATCTCCTCTTCCTTGCGTTTTTGGAGAAGGATAATATCCAACTGAGAGGATTCAACCATCCTTTGTAGAGACGATTTTTTTGACGGGCTCACCAAACCCCTACAGTTGAAGGAGAGAATTTTCATTTGGAAACCTCTGGTAGGGAATTCGCTGCTCTAGGCGCCCATGAATATAACATTGTTTACCAGCTGCCATATCAATCTAAGCCTTATCCTAAGCTTTTGAAATTAAGGAATTGCAGCCTCTTCCTCTTCCTCCACTCACACTGCATGGGTTTTGTCCTAGACCCCCCCACTCCTTTCTTTGGGTCCACCGAAGTAAGAATCTATCTCGATCTTAAATTGTATCCAAGGAAGTCAACCTCTAAATATTTCGACAACTCAGACTTAGATGAGACTATGGAAGGGACCATCCCATACTTGATTCTCATAAAAGGACTAACCTCTAGACGTAGAGATGGGAGAGAAGAGAATGAAGACGAAACCCCTGAAGGAGAAATATTCAAGGATCTAGGAAATTTGGGCCACTCCCCATCCAACATTGATAATGAATTCATTAAAAAATTCAATGACAATAGAGAAGGAGTTGAATTACCTAAGGAAAAGGTCGATCCACCAGCTGCTTCTACTACCCAAAGTCTGATTTCCTAATCCTGTAGTGGACTTTCCTTGCGGGACGATGCTGACTCAATTATCTAGAATGGAGACTCTAACTGGAGAAGACCCATTACCTTATCTGCTCGAACTACCTCTTTTATCTCCTACATTGAGGAGTGATTTTCATCTGACCTGCCTGACTTTATCGTGTGTGCCGCCCCCCCACTCCTAACCACCGGGACCCCTCTTTTCATTGAAGTCCTAGGACAACTCTATCCAAAGGGAGGATGATAAGGCAGATGGAATTGATTAACTGAGTGCCCATATTGATGACACTGTGACAGTGTCTACACACTACAACAAATCCTGGAATTAGCATCCCATTTAGCGTCCATTTTTAGTGTAAATTTTTTTTTCATTGATTGGTCAAAGTAGACGCTAAATGGGACGCGTCATGGACAAAATTTAAAGAGTCTAAAATAACGTCTTTTTTTGCTTCCTAGATAGCATCCTTTCTGATGTCTAAAATAGCGCCCATTTTTTTGCTTCCAAAACAGCGTCCAATTTGCTTCCTAAATGACATCGAGGTTTGCTTCATAAATAACATCATATTTTTCTTCCTAGATATCGCCATCTTTTACTTCCTAAATGACGTCCCGATTCGCGCCATATTTTCATCCAAATTAGCATCCAATTTTGCATCCATATGTGCTACCCCTTTAGCATCCCATTTTGCACCACGTTTTACTTCCAATATGCACCAATTTTTGCTTCTAATTTTGCAACAATTTTTGCTTCCTTTTTTGCATCGTGTTTTGCTACCAAGATGGAGCCAAAATTTTCTTCTATTGTTGCACCATATTTTGCTTCCTATGTAGTGCCATGTTTTGCATCCAAAGTAACATCTTATTTTGCTACCATATCAACGCCATGTTTGGATTCCTCATTAGCGTCAAGTGTTGGGCCTCTTTTTAACGCCTAGTTTTGCATCTCTATTGATGTCAACATTAGCACCATGTTTTGCTACCACTTTAGTGCCCAATTTATCGTCCATTTTTATTCCCACACTATCGCCACATTTTGCTTCTCGTTTAGCAACTAATATAAATTATCACAAAAAATATTTTTTTAGAAATACATTGCAATATCATTAGGGCACGGAGGAATCAAACCGCCAACCTCCTGCTTTACAAGCAGGCGCTCTTCCATTGAGCTAGCACCCTTTAAGAATTGGGGAGATGAGCAATATTAAAGGGTATAGTGAAAATCAACGTGGCATTTGATCATGTGTGTTCATGATCAAATGCCACGTTGATTTTCACTTGTATATATTTATTAAGCTCCTTTATTAAATATTTATGCCATTCTAATGTGCAAACATCATTTATTATCCTCCTTATGTCAAATCCCAAAGCTTCCACCCTCAACCTATGAAACTAGTAATTTTCCTCCTAGGCAATATTTTGACCCTTAGCATCAATTTGATAAACTCTCATGAATATGACCAATGGGATTAGACTATTGTGACCCAATGCAAAATTTGGGACATGACAAAGATGGCAATGGGACCGTGGACAAGCACATTGAAAAGGCCGCATTAAAGCGCCCACCCACCAAGACAGGTGGTGTTGCCATCTCAGCCCACAAACGCCAACTGCCAAGGTGGCCACGTGGCATGGGGAGTGGAGCCAGGTGGGATGTCCAACTAATGGCATCCCTCCCCTAGCAAGGATCCTATTCTACAACATATTCATAAAAACACTTCTACATAAAGCACCCAAAAATGGAGTCCATAAGCAACCCTGTTCAATTCTTGATATATAAAAGTGAATGAAATACTATGAACAAGATTTATCACATTTAACATCTCACTAACTTGTTTCATCTAATTTATTAAAAGAGTCAAAATCATGTTTCAATCCAATTCTCATTTGCCAATTTTAAGAGATATCTTAAAATTAGTATTTGAATCTAAACCTCCCTTAAATTTAAAATAATACAAATCTACAAAAATAAAACTATTCCTACCAACAATGTTTATAAGCACCCAAAAATGGAGTCCATAAGCAACCCTGTTCAATTCTTGATATATAAAAGTGAATGAAATACTATGAACAAGATTTATCACATTTAACATCTCACTAACTTGTTTCATCTAATTTATTAAAAGAGTCAAAATCATGTTTCAATCCAATTCTCATTTGCCAATTTTAAGAGATATCTTAAAATTAGTATTTGAATCTAGACCTCCCTTAAATTTAAAATAATACAAATCTACAAAAATAAAACTATTCCTACCAACAATGTTTATCCATGAAAGAAGCCCATACCTTCAACATTTGAGGTCGTTGGAGAACTTATCCATAATTTCCTAAAATATTTGAACATCATATAATGCATCATGATATAAAGTCAAATAACATTCTCTTATCCTTAAGTGACATTTCAGAAGTATAGAGTATAGCAAGGCCCATAATGTATAATTTTTATAGCTTTTAAAACCCCCTAATAACCGGAAATGAGGCATGGTTTTACGTAAGGATCACTCGTTGGCAATGAGCTTTTTTGAACCTATCCCTTTAGTTGAGTTGCTTCACAACCTTGTGAAATGCAAAAAAAAAATAGAGCAATCTCTCGACCTGAGTATGCATAGTTTCCTGCTAAGGACGGAACAAATGCGGGTGGAAAACACTCTTTATATTAAGCCGGTCCTCAATGAAACTAGTAATGGTATGGTTTCAACTTTCAAGCGTTGATCCAATGATATTATAATAATTCTAGGCCAATAGATTCCTATGTGTAAAAGTGGTATGTATATCATCCTTCCAATTTGCCATACCTATCTTCCTCAGCTCTGTTCTACTTGCTCCAAACTCTAAATCAATGAATTGAATGCATACTTATAAAATTATTGTGGGTTAGGGAAAAAAAGAAAAGCAAAGGGAACCTTTTACCATGCAAGAGGGAACCCACAGGACCTTTAGTACAGCTAGCGATTCACCTAGATGTTAATTCTATTGTCCCCAAGATGCTTTTGGAGGTCCTCTTTTTTGGCATAACCATGCTCTATATCTCCATACTGTGCAACTATCATTGGCTTGGGGTATCTCTGCTGCTAAGTTCAAGACTCATTTAAGGTTGCTATGAATCCCCTTGGTCAATTTTCATTTATGCTATAGGATACTGGTGACTCAAAAGTAAATGATTTCACCAAAATATGCTTGAGGAGGCCTACAGGCCTTACACTACCACAACCCTTGATTGCCGCATTAGTTCTGTGCATAAAAATCATTTTATTTCCTGCATCTTATTGTCTGGAGTTGTATCAGCTCTGGGTACAGACAACAATCAACTGGGAAACATACCCTAAATAAATTTGTCCCTAAAAAAGGATCCGGGATGGGTATGTAGAATGAATACATTTTTTTGTCAACCTTGTAATTTTGTGAAGTATGATGCCTTTCAGTATCAGAAACCATCGCTATAAAGTCTAATGCAAAAGACAGGAAATGAATAACCAAGAGTTCTTCATTTTTTTCTGGTTCTAAATAAGTGTTCTTCATTTTTGTCTGGTTCTAAATAAGAGAGTTTTAGCTAGGGATAGGCTGCAACAGAGGAACAAAATTGGACCTGGTATGTGCATTCTTTCTAGGTGTAATGAAGAAACAAATGACCATCTCTTTCTTTATTGCCCCTTCACTCAACAGGTTTGGTTAAAGGGTGAGCACCATCTCAATTTGAGAAACCTATGGGATAAAGATTCTCTGGAGGACTGCTTCCTGGGGTTCTTTAATCGTAGGGAACTAAAGATGTTCCAAGAAATTCCATATCTGATCAACTAGGGCATTTGGCTGGCACAACATCAAACAACATCAAAACTATAGAAAAGGCATTTGGCATTTGGAGTAATTATTTTACAGAAACAACATCAAAACTGTATAGATTATAGAAAAGGCTTGATAAAAAATTCATCCCCATTAATTCTAAAGAAATCAAAGAATAAAGGAAAACAATTTTACAGAAGGAAATTAAAAAATATGGCAAGAGCCTTATAAATTTTGCCGACCCTAGGCCAGGTGAGTCTTTTCCAATCAGAGTCTGGCAACTTTGATACTAGAGAGTATTCAAAAGATCTGGTTGTTTGCTTCTACCTTCTATAGATAAGGATATTGAACATGAAGCTAGAGAAGGTTATGCATATGAGGCATCTTCTATTTAAGTATCAGCCATTTTGAACCAAGCTTTGTCGAGCCCAGGCCAGCCGAATCTTTGCCAAGTCTGAGTTTATCGACTTTGATACTAGAGACTTCAAAAGATCTGGCTGTTTGCTTCTACCTTCTATATATAAGAATTTCAACATATAGCTCGAGATGGTTATGCACAGACGGCCATCTTCGAACAGATAGAAAGGGAACATCTAAAAATATTGGTCAAGTATCATCCATTCTCAGGTATAATTGATTAGAAACATAGCTCTAATCAGGATGGCCATCTTGATTATCATAGATCACTGAGAAATTTCCCTTTCCCCCAAGCCTCTAGACATCCACCACAGAGATATTGCAGATCCTCTCAACACATAAATATCACACTAACTGGAGCATTGATATTGCTTTACCAATTTATTTATTGATTTAGTATTTTAGCCTTGACTGCTAGAAGAGACCACTTTCTCGTGGACTCTAATTGACAGATAGCCAGGACACAAATTTATGAAGCCAAGAGTTTAGACCCAAATGTGCAGACTACAAAGCTAACTGAACGTTCTAACTTATCCCAGTGATTTCCTAAATATCAGAAAACCTCCATTTTAAGGGTGGTAATTCCTCTATTGATAAGTCAGATTCAGTTTCAGTCCTCTGTTTACTGAGAGCATATCCAACTTGGATCCCAGATTTACAAAGATAATGATATTATTTGTCGTTACAATGGATAATGGCCAAGTAACAAGGCTGTGGAAAACTGGGTTAAGTTACCCCTTTATTTTAAGAAAGTTATATTGTCATTTTGGGATCCCTCGAGAAGCACCAAAGAGCACCTCAAAAACCCTGGAAGTGGGGACAAATCCATAAGTGTGCTTCCAAGGTACTTCTGGAACACTTCTTCTTGCAGCATGCTTCACGAACTAAGCCTTTGGTGTGTTGAGGGGGGGGGTGGTGAAGGGGGCACTCTCCTGCAGTGTAGAATGTTATAGACATGAAGTATTATAATGGAAGATTTTGCTTAATTAGCTCATTCTTATATCAAAGGTCTCAAGCTTCCTTGCAAGCAGAATTCTTGAATTAGTACACTGTACACAAATTTACATTGTATCCTTATTCGATAAGATTTATTTTCTACTCTTCTCATTGTGCCATCTTACTAAGCTACACAAAATATTTTGATGTTCACTATGTACTGTGATTTCTTTTATCTAGAATTTTGAGCAATATTTAAATTCATAAAATTGTCCTCAATGCAAGCATAGAAGTGCATGCAAATTGAATGTTCAATTTTGATCAATGCAATCCAACACTAGAAAATCAACCTAATCTCTAGAAATGATTTCATAAGAGGATTCAGGACAGTGCAATACCTGTTGTTAATCTGCTAAGGTGTCATGAAATGCTTCCAAATCCACCAAAAGAAACAGGAGATTGTGTTCCACTGGCATCGCCAACCTGCAGTGACTAAGAAATTTATATATAACTGTTTGAAGAGAAGACTTATTTTTTATTAGAGAAAACTGTAAATTTGGTCAAGCCTCTATTTTTCAACATGCAAATAATCATCCCACCCTCCATCCCATAAGCAAAGTAAAACATTCCTCATGGCTCAAATCTTCCACAGAAATTGGCTCACAAAAAAAGAAACATGTCATAAGCAGGATTTGAAATCAACTGGGGAATATAACATTTCTCCTAGATAGGAGAAATGAAGGGTTTCTTCAACAATGGGTTGGATATAAATGGAAGACCTATATGATTTCATTAACAAGCAATTTTTATATTCATATCTAAGCAATTTTCAAGATGGGTGTTGAAGTAATTTAGGTCCCATGTATCTTTGGACACTTTAATCTATCCACATGCTTAACTAGGTACTGCACGTGATTCTGAAGAGTCAAAATTCACTACCATGCAATATGAAAACACATTAGGAACTTCCCATAATCCTTTTGTTGCATTTTTATATCCATGGAGGACACCCCAAATGACAAATTGCAATTTCTGTGTGGTGCACTTTCTTCTTTACAACCACTGATTTTCCCTTATGTGTCTTGCTACTGGTTTTCTTGGATGGTGGACTTTGATCACTCTTTATTTTCTTACCATTAACCTCAACAGATGATAGATTTTGTCCATGATCCCCATTAGGAATGATTTCCTTTGTATCATCTTTATTTTTCCCAACATTTTCCACTAGTTTCTGAGATAATGTTGCACTGGTGGGTGAGTGCTTCGGTGTGTACAACTCCTTCCATATTTCTTCATTCCCTAGCATATTGAAAGTTTGGGGTCCGTAAGCATGTTTAATGATGAAGACCCAAACTGGTCAACTATAGGAACATTATCTGGAGTATGAAAACCTAAATGCTTGTAGAAATAAAGTCCTCCATTGATTGCATATAGATTGCATTTTCTGCCCTTCTTTTCTATAAAAGATAAACATTGTCAATATCCACGATCGCCATGTGATGCTTGTATCTTTGTAATTGAGTGAATTTCAATACCTTCCTCCTCTTCTTTCATGGGTTTTGAATCAGGAGTGTAAGGAATAAGCTGACATCCACCAGCATTAGGAACAAATGGTGAATAAAACACTTCACTAGGGGCACACAAATGAGAGCCATTTGTATCTTTTGTTTCAAAAGAATTTCCACGACGTACTTCCAGTTTTTTTCACTTTCTGTAGACTTCAAGATTATGTATGTCCAAAGGATCAATTGTTCTCCCAAAATATTCCCGACTCTCCTTGTTATTTTTTTTGTAAAATGATGATAATGTGTAAGGAATAGAGGCTAAAAACACTTTCATGACTTCCTTCTTCCATGTTTTCCGCTCTTCACTTTGACCAGGATGCACAGGATTATCCCACATCTTATAAACATCATCCCACAAGATTGAATATTCCAAATCCTACATTGATCAAAAGCATGTTCCTATCTTAACATATGATACATAACTAATATTCCAATCACACAAGGGAAGACAAATCCAGAAAAAGATACAGATAAACAAGAACAACCTTAAAGATACATCTATAAGTTTCTCTGTATATTCTGTAGTTTCTGTATTCTCACATTGCTGCTTCCATATATCAATTGTGTTCATACAGGAAGGGTTAATATATGTTTCCAATATCATCTGCAAAATTCAAGAGTTCAGTTATAAAGGATAAATAGAGCACAAAACAAAGGAGAAAATAAAGATAGAAGGTAGAGCCATGAAAGCAGCATTGAACATAAGTTCAATGCAATTTATCATTAATCTAACTAAACATAATTCAAAAAATAGATGTTAATAACTTACACTATGTAGCTTTAGTAACATTATACCTAAGTCAAAGTAAGTTGTGCATTAAGCAACCTCTTTTGCAAATTATTTCTAGGCATTGACAATACGAGCACTTTCTACCACAGCATGAGCAGGACATACAAAAGTTTGAATGCATTTGTAACAAATTAGGCACTACTAATCGATACATAAATATGTCGAGATATGAGAAGCACAAGTTATCAAAAAGATTAATAAATGTCCTCTAACGTCAAAATGAAGTTGATCACCTGCTTCTAACATAGAAACTGCAAGCTTTTGCAACATAAAATGTCGTGGCAAGTTCAGGTCCTTTACTAGTTCATGTCCACTCTCGAGTGTGACAAATGAAAGAGGCTCTGGTCTCTCAGTAATTGCATAAACAAGCTATGTATGTGTCCAATAATGAGTACGAGAGTTCAGGAAGTAAACTGCAATATATGTTTTCCTTCCGTAAGTAGGCATGGCTTTCACAGTTATCAAAGGATAGTCATTGATGGAGCAATGAATTCCTGCTTGCCACTTTCCTCTCCACTTCCATAGATGTCAACAATGCAGATTTCAGCCTAAATGAACTGTGACACACTGATATATTGATTTAATTCCTAAAAATACCTTCACCAATGCATAAATAAAACCGCCTTTTGCAAACAAAGACTATAGCAATGAAAGAATTGCAATAACATGCATTTCTTATTCAATGCATTGTAAATTGACCATATTAATTCATAAGCAGCTGATGTGAATCTCCCTAGCCACACTGGGAATATGGATGCATAACAAGCATGGAGCTATGTTTGAACACCGAACTTTGCTAGATCAAAATAAAAAAATCAAACCAACCACTCTGGATTGATTTCTACTTAAATGCAAGACACTCACCAGCTTAAGTTAAAAAATGAGATGAACATGTTATCTGTTGTACCCAAGAGAGAAGAGGGCCTCCAAAAACAAGAAATCCACATGGAGGCTCATGATTTTTTGAAAGAATATGCAGATTTGACATCAGTAAAGTGGCCACCAAGCTTACCTCCCTCATGGTATATCACACATCAAATTCATATGATGATTTATCCAAGCCTCCAAGTGCTAGGCATCCAAACCAAGCTGCCTACAGATTGGATCCCTAAGAGAATGAGAAGATGAGAAGATAAATTATTGAATTGTTGAACAAGGACTTTATGTTATAATAACTATATAATATAGAGGACAATTGTTGGACAAGGACTTTCTGGAGGTTGCATTTTGACTGTAGCACCCTAACCAAGTTACAATGAAGTACCAATATCCATTGCCAAGAATGGATGATATTTTAAATCATCTAACAGGGATATTTTAAATCATCTAGCAGGAGCCAAAAGTCTTCTCAAAGATAGATTTAACGAGTGACAATCATCATATCCATATTTGGGAAGGAGATGAGTGCAAGGAAGGTTTCAAAATGAAGGATGGCTTATACAAAGGGATGGTGATTCCATTTTGATTCTCTAATGTCTCCAGTGCTTTCATTCAGACCGTAAACCAAGTACTTAGAAAATGAATCTGTGTATCCTAGCTTACTTTTATGAAATTTGATTTATAGTAGAAACATAAAGGAGAATTTGGAACCTATGAAGGTAGTGTTTGACACAATTAAGACTTGAAAGGCTATTCAAAAACCTTGATAATAGTATTGTTTGTTGAGCCAAGCTTGTGTTCCTTGGAAATATAAATCAAGCAGGTAAGTTTGGGTAAACCAAGAAAAATAGGCACTCACATCCTATTAGAAAGAGATTAGATGACTACATTTCACCTAGGAGACCAACTAACCCTAAGGGAGAGGGACAAAAAAGGTAAGGGAAGCAAGCCAGTTCACTACCAAAATTGTGCTTACCAAGCTAGGATGGATAGACTTGGTAGGGTGGAGTCAACACCCAGTTTTTGGGCAACCTGGAAAAACAAGGGAAGGGAGGAAGGAAAAGGTTCACCACATAGATTAATGTTTAGTTCTATTTATGAACCTATGGTTGTACGGAGGATGCATCCTTGTTTGGTTCGTAGCTAACCTATCTAATCTAGAAAACTGAAAATGACAGTAGAGAACAAAAATGTAACCTTTCTCTTTCCCCTTTCAACCGAAATGCAAACATCGAACTGAAAGAATTAAAGGTTTCCAATTTACTTTTAGTGATAAGGGAAATAGAAGCAAGAGAGGGGGGGTGAAGTGATTCCCTATATGGGTGAAAATCCTTGACTATGTGAATCTATCTAAAGAGAAATGCTACTTGGAAGAGGAAAAAGTGAAGAACAAGTAGAAAAATCACAGAGATAAGCCTCCTTGGCACATATGAAAATGGCCCGGAGTCCTACAAAATGCCAATGATTTTTTGTTTTCCTAATATACACACACACAAGCGCTCACACATAACAAAAAAAGAAAGCAATGTGCAATGAATAACATTCACTCGTTGATCCATAAACTAAGGATAGTAAACTCCCTCTCTTCCGATCCATCCACGGATTTTGACCAAAAAACCATAGATATTGGAGTCTAATCATGTGCAGCAGGGAAAAAAAATGAGTCTCTGCTCCACGGGAAATTGGATCGAAGAGTTAAACCACTACACACAAGGCATAGTAAGGACAGAAACACTCGTGCTACACGGGGCTGCAAAAGAGCAGTGAAAACAAGATTAAACTTTGACCAATTTGACCAATAAATAGAGTGTGCACACCAAATATGGGAGCACCCATGATCCCAAAACAAGTCTCTAACCATTTGAAGTAATATTTAGTTCCATAATGAATGCTTGGATTCCCAACAATGACCGTGTCAACTAGATAAAAACACAAATTGGGGGGGGGGGTATGTGGCCAAAAGGTGAACGAATATGGGGTAACAAGGAAACACCAAAGTGACAAACCAAGGGATAAATCCACCTATAGGCTCAACACTAATCGAACTAGACCTGAGACTAGGTTGAGGACCCAAAATCATTTATTATTTTTATGTATAGAAGGGACAAGCAGAAGAGGAGGCTTGAGCACTTGTGATCACACAATATATGTCACATACCCCAATTTTGCAAAAATAATGTAATTATTTTATTATTATTCCTGAGACATTATGTTAAAATAAATGCTAAGTAGGAATTGATGACTCAGCAGAGTCATCAGAAATGGAATGTAAATTCTGAATATTTTATTATTAATAAATAAATTATGGAGACAACAGCATGGGAGAGCTGTTAAAAGAGGTTACTGGTCTAACTGGTGGATGGAACTAGGTGGAAAGGCAAAAGACAAGTGGCAACATCCTCAAACACTTCCTAAGTTACAGGTGGCAAATTCCCTATATTTTGGGGTCATGATTCCCCAAGAAAGTGGAATCTGAGCAGGTGGCTCATTAATGATAGTTAACCCAACTAAGACCTAGGCAATCTTTTAAATAGTACTCAATGAACTGAGTTGGGGGTTCAACATTGTTCTAGAGGGAGAATACATTCAGGTGAATGCTATTCAGGAGTCCCATTGAGGAAGAGGGATAATACAGTAAGGGAGTGTTTTGATTTGAAATGCTGCAGTAACTTGGTTCCAATTTAGCTACTTGGCTGAGTGAATTATCCTGCTGTACCTAGTTCCAGCCAGGGAGACCAGAGCAAGCTCGGGGGTCCTGAGAAGTGCTGTTTGGGCACTCTCCAGGAATTGGTAGGGAGGAACAGCCTCCCGTTGCTGTTGTTGTCTACTATTGATACAGGTTCTGCCACTGATTCCTGTCATTTATTGAGAAAATTTAAATATAGAATGTGGCTACCTCATCTAGGTTTGAACAGAATTTCAAATTCAGTAAAGTTAGCATCTCTGTATGGTTAGAAGATAGAATCTGCAGAACTATTATGTTTTAGGAAATTTCCTATTATCATTATCCACTTACAGTCGAGTAAAGGTTGTATGCATAATATGTTTTGTTAATATTATAAATAATAGAATGTATTGTAAATTTTCCTTTGTTTATTTTCAATAGTTAAGTAGACAAGCATAGACTATTCATACTGTAAATATTTCTGGAAATTATACTTGTTTAAACAATTAGAGGAACAGAATCATAGACAATTTTATAATTACAGTGAGTTATTTCATAGAGAGTTTAACAGGTATAAACCCTAGCTGAATAAGTAAACCATTCTATATCTGTCTCGTGTTTAGTTAAACAAGAATACAAGTTATTATCTGTACCAAGATTAGGTGAATAAATTTATATCAGTAAGTTTATTTATATTCAGAACATAGCTGAGCTGTTATTGACTCTTCACATTTTTCGAATAGCAGTATGATCACATCTTTAAACTTCTTCCCTACAATCTTTTTCAACAAAAGACAATCGTAGCCAAAACAAAACCATTGAATTTATAAACTAGGCTCGTGACGAAGAAGTTCTAGTTTAAAAACCTATCTCTATCGTGGATACCACCAAGAAACTCACAGCAGAGTTTGACCGAGTTATTAACCTGAAGGCAGAAGGAATTTAGAGACAAACCACTAACTAGCTCGAGTCCGAATCTCTTATTTATCACAGTATTTTTTCCCTTTGCTCAGTCTTGAGCTCATTTGTTTTCTTCATACTATTACACAGTATCCTTAGAAACCTATTTTAACAATAGATTAAACCTATATCCACAGAGCTAACATTTGAACGAGACCTTTGATTTTTAACTCGAAATATAAAACCCTATCACTTATTTATTTAAGAAATTTATTACCAGTATTTAATTATCGATTAGTATTACAATGACTCGGCCGCAGACGTAACTCTTTTCAGTACATCATAGATCGTAACACGCAGAACTTATACTGGTGTGTATTAAAACCACCATAAAAACAATAGTCTAAATTCATAAATTGTATTATCCAAACCTGGAAAGAAAAACCCCATCTTGACAGAGTTAATTAACAACAAAACTTCCATCGATATTATTTAAACACTTAAAAACAAAAACGTTGAGAAGTAAGATTTGGTATTCACTCATGGCCGTGTTATCTCTTACACCCAATTAAGAATTATGAACACATAACTATATTTTATTATAATACACAGTATCGAATGCAACAGAGAACGCAGACATTTCTTTTGTAAAACTTTCCAATCCTTACCACCGATATACCTACGGCCGTAGCCTTGTCACTAACAGAAGCTTGCTGTAGAAAATCAAAACCCTTGACACACACTAACTCGACTGTACCAAGTCTTGTTCAAATCACAATTACCAACGAAAATGTAGGTTTTAACTTTTAGTTCAATACATTGTTTTACTAACAACCGAATGCACGATTCCTGTAGAAGTGTTTGTAAAAAAATAAGAACATATTATAGCATAACAGAGTAACAAATGTTTAAAAAAAAAAAAAAAAACAAGCCAATTCCACGAGCAACTTTATATTAAGATAAATTCGAATAACAACCTGGGTAGTACACCCAAAACCTTCATGAGTACAGTAATGGAGGCAGAACCATAGGGTCGTAACCCATTTTAAAACCAGCTCTAGCCTGGTTCTCTACGGCTTAAACATATAACACAACATTGGTGGAAACCATACAACACCCTAAGGAAAACCAATAATTTACAGTCAGCCGAAGCCATAATGATTCTATCCTATGACAGGGATAACACCTGTCGAGGTCACGCAGGGTTAAGTTTTTAGAAGACTCAACAGAACGGCTATAGCAGTATAATCATGCCCTTTGAAGACCAACCCCATTCGTCCACACAACAAAACCCCAAGGAGAAAATGCCATGGTAAGGACCAGGCTTACCCGGAGGAGCCAGATGCCGAGAGCTGTATCCTGTACGCCTTATGGAGTGTGCAAAACCTGCTGAGATTTGGAAACCACAAACCATTTATCAATTATTATTTTCAATAAACAAAACCTACAGGCTTTTGATTTTAAATATCGAAATAATACTACGAAACCCACAAGATTTACTCACCAGAATTTGGAATGAAGCGACCACACTGTGACAGGTCTGGAAACCACGAACAATGGAGTTTGAACCCTAACCTTGGCCACCAAAGAAGCAATGGCAGACTCAAAGATGCATTCCTCAACTAAGGTGGTTACAGAAATAAGTCAAGGGAAGGCAATACTGGAGGCCACGACTGATATGAAGCTTGCAACGGAAAGGATAGAACCTTAGGGTTCTCATAAAAATTCTATAACTGTTGGAAGATTAACAAACTTATACAACTCCTAAACCTTAGCAAGGAACTAACGCAGCAAGAGCTCACAGTGAGGAAGGAAGATTCCACCATGGTTTCGGCAAGTTTGGACAGGAGAAAACCCACAGAGCGGCCGAGCCCGAAGGCGAGGGAAGGAATGTAGAATGGTAGGGTTTGTCAACCTTTTAGGTGATGAGTACTTGGTTAAGAGTGAGCCACGTATCCCTTAAATTTTTCCCATGCAATGGATCTCCTTTACATAGTTTGATTACGACAACAATACCATCATTTTGCCAATCAAAAGAAATGATATGGATATTCTATATGGTCGCCTTACCATATGATTGAAATCCACGATTTTTATTATTGCAATCAAACGTTGTACTTTGAACAACAACACTTTGTCTACGACCATAAATTAAAACAATTGTTCTAACATTTAATATTTTATGGTAATAACACCTTGAGACCAAACAAATCATAATAAGCATAAAACAAATTATTGTTCGTGATGTGGTTATTTATGATTTCATAAGTTTGCTCATAAAAATTGATTGTGAATATCATATGAGAAACCCAATCCTGGAAGTAGTTTATACATAATGGAGATATATCAATAAAGTAGGGATGCATCGACATTTCCAGAGTTATCATGGCAAGTTCTCAACTACCTCAAATTCCTTATAAACATTTAAACAAATTACTCCATATAAGCTTACGATCATCGATATAAAGATAATTTGACCAAGTTATACAAGCCTGAAATGGTTAGACGAAGACTTGTCAATTATCTAGTCAATGCTGACAATCGGTAAGAGATCTATTTTCACCATGCTAAATATGAGGCGCATTTACAGTACAGAATCATCATTAATGACAAATGTTTATACAGACTTGTTTAACGCCTGGACACTTCAGAAATATAGCCATCCTCGTCACTGGAAGTACATTTTCAACAAAAGAAGAATCGAGAAGTTGGTATACAGAATGCTACCTTCAACCACTTGAAAACTGAGTGAGCAAGACCTTTTTATTGAATAACTTTTTGTACAACTAGTTTGAGTATAACATTTTATAATTGTCGCAACCGCACCTTACCTGTAGATCTGTAAAGGGGAAAACAATTCGATGCGTTAGCTCATAAGCTAAGTAAGCCAGCCTGTTATGGCAAGTTCCCCTGGAGTTTACGACACATTACAACAACAAAAATATATATATATATATATATATATATATATATACATATAAATATATACAACCATAATATCACTTAAGTACAATAAAGATCCTTCATACACACACTTACAACCAAGTAAGTTAAACAGACAGTTAAAGAACTGCTTTTACATAAAATTTATTGCTATCATAAAAAAATTTAAATTTTTTTGAAATTTTTGGGTTTTGACAATATAGCCTTGTAGGAATCCATCTTGTCATCCTAGGATGAGTCCCTATATAAAATGTTCAAAACTACAAATCAGCATTCCTAAGCATGTTTGGGTGTCATTGAAGTGCATAACACAGTCATTATTAGTAGTTGCAAATTTATATGGTCAAATGGGGGATTAATCATTAAAAAGTCACCTACATCATCCAAGCTAGGGGGGGGTATTTGGCGAAAAGGTGAACGAATATGGGGTAACAAGGAAACACCAAAGTGACAAACCAAGGGATAAATCCACCTATAGGCTCAGCAATAATCGAACTAGACCTGAGACTAGGTTGAGGACCCAAAATCATTTATTATTTTTATGTATAGAAGGGACAAGCAGAAGAGGAGGCTTGAGCACTTGTGATCACACAATATAGCCCCGTAGGAATCCATCTTGTCATCCTAGGATGAGTCCCTATATAAAATGTTCAAAACTACAAATCAACATTCCTGAGCATGTTTGGGTGTCATTGAAGTGCATAACGCAGTCATTATTAGTAGTTGCAAATTTATATGGTCAAATGGGGGATTAATCATTAAAAAGTCACCTACAGCATCCAAGCTTCATTATAATTATGCATACATACTCTATGAGGGCTTGAGGAGAATGTTCATCTTGACATGTTGTATCCTCTTCATTTTATCACTTCCAGAAATCTTGGTTACCATCCTTCTTGTAACTTGACTGTCATACTGTGCTACTACAGTGTGGTGAAGTTTTCTTCATAGATGGGAATGAATACTGGGTATTGAGACTGGGCATTGAGAAAGGATTTTGCTCAGGTGGACCAAGAATGAGTCAGCACCACATAGCTCATCCTTCCAAGTGACCAACGTATTCATCTTTTATCTTTAATTCTCATCCCATTCCACAAGTATGCTATGCTACAAGAGTGACCAGGTTTGAGCTTTAATTAGAGGTCTGAATATATTTATATTTCTATTACTACCCATATTATCTTTAACCTACGAATGATGACACACAAACATTTCTACGAGTCAACATACAAACAATTGGTAAATTACAAATACTAGGGTCGAAATCTCTTATGTCCAGAAGAAACAGTAGGATTCCCATCGGATTTCAGTGTCCCGACTGAATCTCCCTCTGAAGATGTTTCTATTTCCTTTGTGAATAAGGTGGACAGACAAGCATAGTGGTCCACCACTCTGTAATATCCCCTACTAGATCTGAGCTAATTTTTTACTTGACTGCTATTATGTTTGGGTTGGATTTTTGGTCAAACAGTTTGATGACGGTGCTCTAATAGCACGGTAATGTCCCTTGCTGGTG
This sequence comes from Larix kaempferi, assembly GCA_027924585.1. Classification (NCBI taxonomy): domain Eukaryota; kingdom Viridiplantae; phylum Streptophyta; class Pinopsida; order Pinales; family Pinaceae; genus Larix; species Larix kaempferi. The sequence goes on along the minus strand of BSBM01000402.1, from coordinate 3,735,903 downwards.
CTAGGCTGATTTTTTTGGTTAACTATTGAAGAATCTTGGTTCGGGACTTTTGTCAAACACTTTGTATACAACTGCTCTATTACCTGGTTTGACTAGTTTTTTTGTTGGTTTCAAGATTATGTTTCAAATAACATGTAACATCACCAATGCCACAAGTGTGCACACATAGGACTAAAGTTTGCTTGCATTAAATGACTAGAGAATAGTCTAAAAATATATAAAATAATAGTGATCGAATTCTAATGTGTACAGGAGTACATGAATTTTATAAATGACTGTTATTTTCACTATTTGTAACAACAGTACTTTATATCTAAGCAAAAGGGAAATACATCAATAATCTCACCTTTAAACAATTCTGAGGATTATCCATAGAGACAACTTCTTTTATGCAGAGTACCCTCCTCTTAAGTTCCATGATTTTGATTAGAAAGTGGAACAGCCGATAGGTAGTCACAGTGAACACTATCAGCAGCAAGCTTGGTCCCTTTTTGCAACTCGATTTGGAGGACAATAAGTGCTTCCGGCTGGGTTATGCTGAGTATGCACCCCTTGGAGAGTGTATTCTCCACAATAGAAGTGTGCCCCTCTCTTACAAAGCAGTTTGGTTAAGCAAGAACGATGAGAAATAAGAAGAGGACATGCCCAACGTTCTCACATACTGGTGTGCCCTCTTTCTACTGAACATAAATTTCTGAAACTCCTTGAATCTGTAACTAATCACTGTAGAATCCACTCCATAGAGGATTAATGCTATAGATAGTGGCGTGTATTTACAACCCCTTTGGTTGACTGAAACGACTCTCTTAGTACCAAGAACTACTGAAAACTAAATGCTATATATGATGGAGATTCCAGCTTCCTATAGGTGATAGCGTTCTTCTCTTGAAACCCCTCAGCAGCCCTGAAGTGGCCACAAATTGCTTGGGAAAATCCCTTAACTATTGATAACAAAGGTACCTCCCTGAGTGTGACCTACTGTTCGTCCCACTTAGTAATGTAGGCCAGCAAAAAAGAGCAGAATGATACCCCTGTGCATCTCAACCTCTGAATGGATGAATGCGTCCTTCATTACCAGTGTGCACTCCCTAGTTTATCCACAAACATCAAAGAGCAGTGCCCTCTTTCAATGATAATACTCAACCAATAATGTGGGTCGCCCTCGAGAGAGAAGGGAACAAATCACATCAAAAAAATATTGAAAAAAATCACCAAAAACTGGTGAATCTCAGAAGCTTGCTTTACAGTTTACAAATTCCCAGCGGACGAATTAAGGAAAGGGAACAAATATCAACAAACATTGATCGCTTGAGCAGATAAGGGTCAATGATGTGAAAATACCGTGAAAGAATGGCACAATCCCTACAACCTGAAAGAGACTGAAGCATGTACATTCGTGGGCACCTTGGATTCTTTTCATAATCTAAAATGTGTAACTAAAAAGGCTGTTGGAATTGTTGGAATTGAACATACTGTTGTGGGAAGGGCCAAACAAATTCCCAATGAAAATGAAGATGACAATAGTAGGTAGTTTTGACAAATTCTGGCGCCTAGCCAAGATTTTAGGATTTTTTGTTTTTTGAAAACTAAAGTTAAGGGGGACAGGTCTTACCTCTCATAATTCATTTTTGGATGTAATGACTAAGGAAATTTTTAATGGATTGGCATGATCTCTACTATTGCATTTATATATGTACATTAAAAATGGTGACGACAATCACTATTATCCATCAATCAAAATTTTATTATCCTTGTTATTTATCTATGCAAAAATTCTATCAATGTATGTAGTTTATCTTCTCGAGTCATAAAGGAGTCGTATTTATCAATATGTTATTTGTTAGTGTTTTCTTTTAATAAGTTCATTTATTTTTTATATTTTTTCCATTCTTATGATGCTCAAACTATGAAAACAACTGTAATAGGGATTGTTGTAGATTTCCATCATCATTTTTTAATGACTATTAGTATTTATAAATGGTATTTTGAACCCCTTTTATAAATGGTATTTTGAACCCCTCCCATGGCAGTGGCTCCTTGAAAACCAAAAATTCCATTATCTATCTAACTGAGCATTCTTCTTGACATCACTATTCATGGTTATGCTTTGACATTTCTTTAATGTATTATTTATCTTTGCGTTGGTGTTGCAAAGAGCATTTATTCCACTAACCTCTATTAAACTTGCAATTAGTATCCCCTTTAAACCACAATCCCCCAAAACCAACCTCTACATTAAAAAAAATTGGTGTCATAATTCCTTATAAACCATGTTTGTATCACAAATCGTCATGTATATAATAAAATTCACAATACGCATAGGACTAATGTCTTGTATGCCCATCTTTAGCTTTTTGGGTACGCATATTGAGTTGAGTGTATTGCATGTTTGGGTACACTTGGGATCAGGCATGATGAGGCACCTTAGAAGAAGAAAAGGATTAAGGCACTCCCCACCTATATTAAAAAGGGTGCAAACAATATGCAAAGGCATCATCGTGGATCGATATATCAAGGTTTGATCATTCCAGAATGAGGAGTGAACAAGAATTTTTTAGGTGCCAAGTCTGGGTTTTGGCACAATGAATGACTTGGACATTGGCTGAATATTAAGTAGTTTGCAATGGGGTCTTAGACTACCTATAAATTGTATAGGCCTTGACAAAGCTAGACCAAGATTGTTGCAGTAAAAGATTTGAATCATATTATGAGGGCACTTGATACAGAGGACCATTAGAGTGAGTGCTAAGTCTAAGGCTTGGCACAAGAACTTGGCAATTTGCATAATTCTTAGGGCAATATGCATGAAGGTCTTAGGCAATGTACTACCCAATAGTGGGACAATGAGTGTGGAGGTGCCATGATGTAGAACTTGGAGATTTTTGTTGAGTCATGGGTAGTGACTTGATAGTGTTGAAGACAAGGTGATGACCTTGCCTTTGATCAACAAATTTGTACAACAAACTGAAGTGTATATGGCACTGAATGGTTTTGGCATGAACATGTGCACTCTCATGGTCTGGGACACGACGATTGGATTAGCTACCTAACTAGTTTAGAAAGTGGAGGTCAATGTGTGCAAGAGAATGTTTGATTGGTCAAGGCACTAAAGTGATAGTAAGTTTGGAGAAGTGAAACGTTGTACAATTGAGTGACCTTCTTAGTGAAGGTTAAGTTTTTCAATAATAGAGGCATCTAGGAAGATATGCGTGGTAGAATTTGTTTAGAGGAATTTAAGATCAATATGTGGTTTTAGCTAAGGGAAGTTGTAGTGGTGAAATATCATCACCCCTAATCATGTATTCTAGTGAAATATCATCTTCTTGGGCCACTGAATACATGTGTATGAACTAATGTTCAACAAATTCAAGCTCACCCTCAAGTTCCAGCTACTTGCCATTACTAAAAGTGTCACAATCCCAAAATAAATCATAGGAGGGGACTTGGTGAATGTCTCCAGGTTAGTGGTTGGCATGTGAATGCAATGGTGTTGATCGGTTCATACAAGAGAGAGCATAAACCAATTGTTTTGTGTTACCATGGGATTCTTGGTCCCCTCACACTATAGCTTCTCCCACCTCCCTTCTATCCAATGTGACCAATGGTGAAATTCTTGCGACATATTTTAATTATCTACTATCCATACTCAATATTTGAGATAGAGAGTGCACATAAGAAATAACTATGTCCCTCTCTACCAAGGGAAGGGGTGCAATAGTGTGAAGGACCCTTAAACCACCACCTATATTGAGGTCGACTTGCGATTCCCACACTATAGTGGCTAGGCAATGCCCACTAGTCAACTTCCACGATGCCTAGGAACATTTTTGCACTAGTTTTTCTAATAGTGCTACTGCCAGTAAGAAATATGCAATATATTTCCTTATGTGGGGGTCATTTAAAAACAAATATACCCTATATAGGGGGAGCAGATTGCTAGAGTGTAATAGGTGGTTTCCTAAAAGGGTAAGTTGTTGTAGTGATGTCAATGTTGTCAGGGAGACTCATATGCCATTAGGGTCACTCAAATGTTTTTGGGGACACTTGAATGTCACTAGAGTCATTTAGGTGACATTAGGGTCGCTCAGATGTTGTTACGGTCATTTACGTGCCATTAGGATCAATCATGATCTAGAACTGCTATGACATGCATCATCATTGTGGAAATCAACATTGTCATCATCATCATCAATGTCATATGGTACATCAACATCATCTTCATCATCAAGTACATCATCAACAACATCATCATCATCATCATTGTCATTATGGTCACTCATATGCCATTAGTGTTCATCATCACTCATCATCGTTAAGATTCATGCCATGTAATGTTTAGGGTCATTTAGATGTTGTTACAGTCATTTCAGTGATAATAGGGTCATTTAGATGTCATTACATACATTTAGGTTCCATTAGAATCAATCAGGATCCAGAAGTGTTATCACATGTATCATCATCATTGACATCAACATCGTCATTATCATCATACAATAAGTCAACATCGACATCGTAGTCATTAGAAACATCATCAAGTACATCAACGTCATCATCAATATTGTGATAATAATGAGCAAGGCACCCTACTGCCTTACAAGAATGGACGATATAGCCTTGTAATTATCAAATCATATCCACCAGCTCCATCATAATTATCGCAATGCATCATCGTCATGTTGTTAGGATCAATCAGATGTCATTTGGGTCTATCAAATGTTTTTGGGAACACTCAAATGCCATTAGGGTCTACCATCATAATCATCATCAACATCAATGTCATCATGCATCATCATGCATCATCCTCATGCTTTTACGGTGAGTCAAGTTCCATTCAGGTCACTCAAATGTTGTTAGGGACAATCATATGCCATTAGGTTCATCCAAGGGCTATTATGGTCACTCCAATTCCATTAGGGTGAATTATGGTGCCATTAGGACTAATCAATATCAAATAGTACTATAATAACCTGCATCATCATTAATGACATTGACATCATCGTTGTCATCAGCATCCTATTGAAAATTATAGAAATCATCATTGCCATATTTATCATTGTTGATATGCATCATCAGCAGCCGCAACAGCATGCCATTAGGCACACTCTAATTTTTTAGGGACCATAGGATTACATTAGGGTCATTTACGATGAATTAGGGTCTCTTAGTTTCCAAAATGGCCATTTAGGTGCTACTTCTGTCAACATGCCTGACACTCTCCCTAGTGCAACATTGAAGTTTTCCTGACACTATTCCTTTCAAAATTCCTAGCATTATTCCTAGCGCTATACCTGGCGCTATGTAAAATGATTTTCCTAGTGCAATTCCTAGTGTAATCCATGGCTCTAGACTTGGTGTTATGCCTGGCGCTATTCTAGAAGCTATGCCTGGCGCTATTCTAGAAGCTATGCCTGGCGTTATTCCAGAAGCTATACTGGTCGTTATTCTGGAAGCTATTCTGGACGTTAATTAGGACGCTAATTAGCATCCAAAATAGCGTCTACTTTCAAAAAAAGATGCAAAAAACGCCATTAAAAGTGCCACCCCGTGGAAAAGCGCCAACTTTGTCCAAAAAATGATGAAAAATACACTAAAAGTGTTAGTGGATGCCAAAAAGGGAGCTAAAATAGACGCTAATTCCAGGATTTGTTGTAGTGACATCTAAAGGGAATGCCTTCATAATCCATCCTTCGAAAAAGAACACTCAACCCCCTAGCAATTTCCATTTCCTATGGAAATCCTTCTTGAGTTGTTGTTGAGATAATTATGGAGCAACTTGTTGTTGTTGGTTTCCAATAGGAAAACCCATAAGTAGGGTATTACATGTCCTTTATAGAGAGGAAAGATAGTTTGGAAATAACTATTCATAACTTATTGTTCCATGGATCGATTTAAGATCTTTTCAATTGGAAAGACAAGAAAAGATGCAGTTGAACCAGGTGCTAAAGCATGAGAGTTTTGTATCCATTAAGAAAAGATAGGTTGTAATTTTATAGCAGCCCTGACAAATTACCTTGATCAAGGCAGGACAAGGGAATGAATGGATTATATTTTGACCTTGAAGGATAAACGATTGACATATGTATGTGTGTGTGTGTGTAAGAGAGAGAGAGAGAGAGAGAGAGAGAGAGAGAGAGAGAGAGTATGTGTGTACACACACTACATTTGAGCATAATTGGCAGTACAAGCCCATTCTTTTCCCATGGTTGCCTCTTCAAAACTTGCAAAATGTTAATGCCTTATTTTGACAATAGGGGTAATTGCCATTTTCATGTTTCTAAATTTCACCCCATGGGCCATTATTTGAATTCAGAACTAATTTAAGCCACCCATGGGCAACATAAACTAATAAACGTATGTGCAAGTGCATTAATGTAAAACACAGTGGAATTAAAATTATATTCACACACATGTCATGCATAAACAATCATATCTATCATAATAAATAAATATAATCATTCACATTCATAGACAAAGAGTATACTTATCTTTTAATAGAAGAATATCCAAGCAACGGCCTGTGTAAGAGAAATTTTCCACCCAAATGTAAGTATCAACTACAGATACCACCCCCAAGCTGGGCTATGAGGTCACCAGGGCAAAGGAAATAGCTACGGGATTTTCTCTTTCAGCCTTGAACCCATTTGTTCTCTTGCTTAGCCAATCTTCTCACCACTTAGAATAATAGGCATTTCACTCAGCCATCCCAACCATGGAACTCTCTTCCTTCGCCTCACACAACACAAGGTAGGCTTACTATTTCTCTGCTCAACAATTCATCAGAGTACACATCCCTTACATTGCTCTTTAGTGTGTGCAGAAAGAGTCCAACATGTTGTATGCTTTTAAAGAACCTCTTGGAATCATCAATTCATGGGTTCTCAAGCATCCAAGAGTAGCAAATACACAGTGGGTATAGGTTTCTTTCTTACCCAACCTCTGTGTTCACCTATAGCCATTATCTTCTCTCTAATGTCTGCAATTTCCTCTTCATAATGTTAATTTATGGTTAATTTCATAGTCTGGTAATTGGCTTTGGAGAAAACAACATGAAAGCACTACTTAGTGTTCGAAATTTGCATAAAGCATGAATGATGTACCCCAATGGAGATGAGAGGATTGGTGAAAAGACAACTAACATTACTTTTGACCATAAAAGGAAGGACTCTTACAATTTTTATGGAAGTATATTCATCCCATGCTTCCATAACTACACGAGAAGACATTTCCCATGAACCTCACACATGCATTCAATGATTGGATTTAACCACAATAGATCCAAATCCTAGGCTCTATCAAGCGTCGAGAGGGATCAAATATCCTGAGGTGCAAACCTCTCCTTGAATAGCCCCTTGAGTGCCATACCTGAGCCACCTAATCCTAAGCTCTAAAGTCTCTAGTTTAAGTCTCATATTTACTTTTCCCTCTGTATTATTCTTTTTTGTTTATGGCCGACATAATATTTATTACTTTTTACTTTGTATTATTATTTTTTGTTTACTTTGTATTATTTTGTTACTGGACAAATACTTTAAAGTCTCATATTTACTTTTTACTTTGTATTAAAAGTAAAAAGTAAAGTCTCTAGTTTAAGTCTCATATTTACTTTTTACTTTGTATTATTCTTTTTTGTTTATGGCCGACATAATATTTACCACCTAATCCTAAGCTCTAAAGTCTCTAGTTTAAGTCTCATATTTACTTTTTACTTTGTATTATTATTTTTTGTTTATGGTTGACATAATATTTATTACTTGTTACTTTGTATTATTCTTTTTTTGTTTACTTTGTATTATTTTGTTACTCGACAAACTCGACAAACACTCGACTCACAAGATCTCCCCCATACTGGGATGTAGAGCGCCTCTCGGCACAATAAGTCAAAAGGAAGTAATTGGCTCATTTAAGTCACATGGAAACAATTGGATGAATTATAAGCCCGACACTTGGAAAAATAGGATTTAATCTCCCATATCCCCCTTTCATCTTCCCCTCTAGTGGAATCATAGCCCTTCTAGTGCTCTTTACACATACACATCTTTGACCATTTTATTATTCCAACATAATATTTGCATAGCTTTTGAGTCACTGTGACAAGCCAACCACATGGTCCATTTTGAAATATTTACATTATACATGCCTAAACATTTACCAGTCGGGCCTTGGCCTTGAGCTTCGCACTAGGAATCCATACTAGCATATTTACATCATTTTACATAATCTGATTTAATAGATTCCAAGGGTCAAAACTAGGCATATTACAATGTTTTTCACCCTAGTACATGGTGCCTTAATATATTTACATACACAAAAATAAATGTGTAAGCAAATAGTTGAAAATTAAAAATTGTTATTAACACTTATAAATAATTATGACTCCTCACTATTGTTGTTGGGGTCCTACCCTAACCTTTCCACTTTAGGATACATAGGAGTTATTCAATTGATATATGTGGCCATCTCCTTTGAATAAGGCCGGCTAGATAATAGTGGATAGTTAATTAATGTAAAAAGGGTCTCTCTATTAATTAAGGGCCACTAGATAGTTGGTACTCTTTAATAATGGAACCACAAGTAGTTAGTGTTTTGGCTATTGGAAGCCTATTTAAAGATCTAAGAGGCTATGGATTGTTTTTACGAGTATTGTTGTATTTGGATCTTGGCTTAAGTAAAATACCCCCCTACTTTAAGAGGCAAGTGAACATTGTTTTATGTTGGATTATCGTAATACAAGAATTTATTTTGTAGCATTCATTTCAATTGCCTTTGTGTTTAGTTATTCTACACTATAAATAATGGTTTCCTGCAATATAAAACTATGTATACCTAGTTGTGTTCTAAGTTTAAGGGTTAAAGAACAATATAAGTTGTATCAGAGCACTTTCATGAGCCTACATGCCTTTGGAATTGTTGTTGGATTTTTTAAGCTGGCTAGAGACATATTTGGGCATCTTTAAATAACACAGAGATATGTCATTTGACAAGTAAAACCATGGTTGGGGAAGACTACACATAAGAAATACAAGTGATTTTACCTAGTTGGACACCCTTGTAACTCTTGTTGGTACCCCTTCGAGTAGTACCACTCAAACATCACCTATATACAAAATTTCATTTCCATGTACCCTTGGATATATTGAAAGTCCAATAGGCATCTTGAAACGAGCTTTATATAATTCGATCGATTTTTTTGTTGTTATAGTGGCATTGAGCATAGCACTTCGGAAGATTATTCTCTTTTTCTTAGGTAGTTGTGTAGTGCAACTAAGGGCATGGTTGAGCCTTTTTATTTAGTGTCCTGAGAGATTGGGTCAAGTACTACTGTTGGACCTTGCAAGTATATCAAATAGTTATAGCACTTGGCACTCCTTTGTCCTCATCACCTTGGAAACCATGTCCCTCTATGACTAGCCAGCGAAATTCCTACATCTTTGCATCCAAAAGGAATTTGGTAATTCATAAGTGCAATAATATTCAGCAAGGAGTAACACTCCCACCAGCATAAAAAAGAAAAAACCCGAGGAAAAATTAACACCATTGTAGGAGACCTGTCTCAAAAGCATCCTTGTTTCATGTTGATCATGCCAGTATACATATACAACAAGCATTTTTGTGTTGACCCAAAAATAACACATTTGCAGGTACATCTCAAAATACTCCTTTTTAGCCACTGGGTGTTTTGAGATAAGTAGGTGTTAAGACTTTCCAAATCATAAGTGGTTCCATGGTCCACACTCGCAACTGACCACCCATGGAGAACCAAATCATGGATATGCCCAAGGCACTTAAGGATATTGAAACCATGATTGTGTACTTGCATAATTTAGTCTCAAGTATCGATGTTGAGATAGATCACCATAGCCAAATATTAAAGGATTTATGTAAACACATGGGTTTAGATACCACAAAATAGAATCTAACCACACAAGCATTTGTAAATGAAGTGTAGGGTTCTTACACTCTCTTTTCAGATACCTAGCCTCACCCCTTTAAAAATAATAATTCATGGCATTGCTTTTCAAAGGTAGACATGCACAAATTTGATGGCTCATATCCCTTGGGTTGTGTTACCTAGATGGAACACTATTTTGCTCTCCAAATTAAAAGTGGGGGTCTTGTATTTAGACTCAAAACATTGGCAATGATGGCAACAGTGGCAATGGTATCCGAAATCTTATTGTAGCTACATTCCTTGGACCCAATTTGTGAAGAACCTTCATGATAATTTTGGACGTTATAGTCACTACCTAGGACGATTGACAAAATTACACTAAAGCGACACAATTATGAGCTATATTATAGCCTTTGAGCAATTGACAATCCACATAAAGGGCGTCCTTATTTTTTTTTAAAGAATGTTTCATCAATGGCAACAAAAAGGAAATTAGAGCACATGCCATAATGCAGTGCCCCAAAACATGGTTGGAGGCTTGTGCTAGAGCTAGAGAAGCTAAGATGGTGATAAACACCCAAACCAAAAGACCTTAATTTCCTACTCACACTATGCTCCCCATAAAACCTAATCCCAACACTTCCAAACCTCCACCATTAAGAATCTAGAGGTTGTCTCCACAAGAGATGGTCAAACATCAATGCCTTAGACTTCATTATACTTGTGATTAAAGGTATTTCAAAAGACATAAATGCAAATAATAGATGTATCTCCACAAGATCACCGAGATGTATGCCTCTAGTTAGCAAGATAGAATTTTTGGAGGTTATCTAGAATTGTCCTATTTTTATTTTGTACTATTTGATTGAACAATTAAATCACATCTCTTCTTTTTAACAATATAATCCATTCGTTTTTATTTAAAACAAAATTATGAAAAACTAACTTTTTAACCATATAATCCATTCCTTCTTATTTAAAACAAAATTATGAAAAAAATAAACTTATAATTTTAAATTTTGCAAATCATAAAACTTTACAAATCAATTTCTCCACATTAAAACAAAATTATGAAAAATAAACTTATAATTTAATGATAGAAACAAAACATTTAATGCCATGATTAAAATTTGCAAATCTCATACCATAATTAAAATTTACCAATCATAAAACTTTACAAATCAATTACTCCCAATTAAAACGAGTCACATCAATACAGATGGAGGTCATAACTCTCTAAAATAAAATAAGAAAATAGACACAACCGGTGTTTTTATCATCTTTACACTCATGAATTTCTACTTTCATTGAGTTATCCATTTCTTGATTTCCGACTTAAAGTCTTCAGGCAAGATAAGTCAAGATATATATTTGTTCTACCTGGATACAACACGTCACTATCCCATGGCTTTGATCTTGGTTGGAGACAACACATCACCATCCCACTGGGGAAGCCCATTGTCGGTTCAAATAACCGTGCAATGTATGGAATCCTTGTTAGTACCTCCACTGACTATGGTTGGAGGTACGGAGTCCATTTGCTTTGACTTTTGATAGGAAGTTTATGAAATTTATACTTTAAGTATAAAGAATAAAGTTACATATTTTTAAATTTTATTGGAAGTTTAGTTAAAGATATGGTGGTCTATTGGTGGGGTTAGATGGAATTCATTCCATCCACCTGGGTTCAATTTAGCTGAGACATCTTCTGATTTGGATTACGGGATTAGAGGATTTGTGTTTTGATTATGAATAAAGATCCGAATTTGGCAGTTTTGTTGTTTTAAGGCTGACAAGCTTTGCGTTTATAAACGTTTTTATTATTTATCTGAACTTTCTTTGATTTTAGTGTGGCTATGGTGTAGTCAGCTTTTATAAAATGTAACCTTCATTTTTTGTTAAATCAAGGTTATGAGTTTTTTTCCTAAAAGATTAAAAATAAAAATGATTTATTTTTAACAAAGTTATAAACGTATTATAAATTTAAATATATAACATACTTTTTATACATGAAAAATTTCCTCTCTTCTAAATATTTTGAAAAATAATAAAAATCCTTAAAAATTTTAAACCATATAAAATTATATTTACTATAAATTTTTACTTCACCAAAATCTGAAAAAAAACATTTTTTATTTATCACATAAACGAATCAAGCATTTACATCCACACGCAAGGCTTCAATCAAATAGCAAAAAGAAACACAATACTTTAATCATTAAAATGAAACACAATACTTTAATGTAATGTTAAATCATTACTATCATCATATAACAATAAACAATTGAGAAGAATCATTGAGCACACCAACTTCCATTATAATCTAAATGCAATGTCAAAGTCTGATTTGGATTTATATTTTAAAGATTATCATTTTCAAATAAATAACCGAAGAGAATAATTTTTTCACAGAAAAAATTTAACTTACTATTAATATACGAAATAGTAAATAACATCAGCTGTCAGAATCATACATGCCTGCTCACAAGCCCAGTAATATGGACATGCCAGACAAATGTCAGATGAGTCAGCATCAACAACAGAAAAATCCAGAAATATAGCACCATATGTCCACAATAAATGTCAAGAATCCCTCCGGAAGGAGAAACGGATCCAAATATCGCAGTATAACAATAAATCTATGACCATAAAAGTATATCTAATATGTCAACAGCAACAGCTGTCAAAAACCAAGTGCATCATATATAAATCAAAACATATTATAATATGCCAAAATACAGCCATAACGACTGTCATATCTGCTGCAATAAGTATATAGTGTAAACATAGATGTCCAACAAGTAGTTGGACCGAGGCTGCAATAAGTATTAAGGTCACCAACTCTCACGATTTTCCAAATGTATCATTAAGCTCACCCACTCTCACGATTTTCCAAATGTATAATTGTTTATATATTTAATAAATGTGAAAGATTTACTTTTGAAAATCCCAAATATAATGGTTTTTTATAATAAAAAATGGTAAAGATTAAAAATTAAGAACATCAATTTCAATTATATATATTTTAAGTTATATATATATATATGGATGGGATAACACTTCATCCGAAAACCTAATTCCAATTGACACATGCATAAGTGTTTATATATAAATATATTAGAAAAGTTAAAAATTTATCTAATTTAATTGGAATTTACATTTTAAATACTTATGAAAGTAAGTTTACATGGAAGTTAGTGTAAGTTATTATCCTCGATACATAATAAAATCAAAATATTTTGAGTGTTAAATTTAATATAATATAGATTTTTAAATTTGTTAATTGTGTGTAGTTAGAGTGATTGATAGGAAAGTTGTTATCTTTTGTTCATGAATTAATTGTTAACTGTTGGCATAATTTCACTAGAGAATTGTGTTTCACTATGTATACTAATTTCAAAATGAGGAAAAGTATTTAATGAAACTTTTCTACTTACAAACACATACATATATATAACTTTCTAAAATTTGTAAAACATATTTATAATATTTATTAACTTAAGTTTAACTTGATCTAGTAGTTATGGCTAATAATTTGTGTATATAATTAATATAGATTTATATTAATTTCAAATTTATTAAATTAAAATAAAAAATCTTAATATAAACTTTTTATTATTTTTAAATTTAAAATTAAAATAAATAAATAAATTATTTATTAATCGTTGTAATAATTTAATTTAAAAAATAACAAATAATTATTTTTTATTATTAAATTTTATATCTTAGAGTGATAGCTCACAAGTTAAGTGTCATGAACAAGTTATCTCTTACTTGTTCTCCATGCTTAGTTGTAATCACCTACATGTTATTTTCTTTAATTAAATTGTCACTACCTGTTTTTTTCCAACGGAAAAAAGCATACTATTTATATTCAATATCGAATTAAAACAGTACAATGATAGATTGGTCAAAAGGATGACATAGATCACTTCTTCCTCCAAAACCTATCAGTCCTTGTCATTACAAACTGCATGATCAAAAAAGCAAAAAAAAACATAGATATACACATCCTTTCTCTAATGTCCCTTTTATGACCAAAACATAAAAAACACCCATATCTAATTCAGAAAGTAAAGAGATCCACTGTCCTGAATCTCTTCTTTGAAATATTCTTCCCAAATAAGGAATCCATCTTCTCCTGTAAGTGCCTGTTTGGATAAACTATCAGCTGCCTGATTGTGTTCCCTGCATATGTGCTTAATGTCTAAATCCACAAACTTCTTTAGTTCAGTCCTTATTCTGTTGCACCAATGTGTTAATGTTATGACATTCAACTTGTATTCACCTAATGCCCATTTTATAGTTACTCTGGAATCTCCAAATAACTTAAGTCTTGGAAAACCAAATTGATTTGCAAATCTCACAGAAACCCACAGTGCTAATAGTTATGCCTTCATATTGGTGCCCATTCCACATCTAAGTCAAAAAGTGAAATAATGATCCTGATTTAAATATATTTTACCACCCGCAACACATTGTCCCAGAGCTGCTGCACCATCAAAAAATATAATAGGATCATTGTATATCAAAATAAAGTTCCCTACAGTCCTTTGTGATGTTTTTCCCTTCATCTGTTTGTATGGCAAGTAATGGCTTAAAGTTTGTGAAAAAACCTTTTCAATATTGGCCTCTTGATCTTCAAAAATGCACTTATTCCTCATCCTCCATATTGTCCAAGAAATGAAAACTGGTAGTGTGAGATGTTCAACACAGTTTTTAATCCAAAAGTTTAAACTTGTTATAAAATTCCCATGTCTCCAAACAATACTAATATTCAATGTATTACATACCTTTCCCCATATATGTAAGGTAAATGTGCAATCCATAAATATATGTGAAGCAGTTTCTATCCAATTCTTGCACAATGTGCATCTACTTGGCCCATTCCAGCCTCTCTTTACCAGATTATCCCAAGTTTTCATTCTTTTCATAAGTACAAACCAAAGAAAACATTTTAATTTCAATGGCATATTCCAAGTCCAAATGACCTTGTACCACCACTGCTTTGGAAAGATGCACTTCCTCTTTATGATAGATTTGTATGCTGTGTTTGCAGTCACCATACCTGTACTTTCATTCCCTTTCCAAACTAAAATGTCTTCTTCATTGTTTAACCTGCAGCCAACTGAATTTAAAGAAAGGACATAGCAATCCCATTCTATAGCCAAAACTCCACTTAGACCTAATTCTTCACCACCGTACCAATAGTTGCCAGATCCCTGCTTCTTCATACTGTTTAATGTATATAACCCTGCACCATTTAATACTCCTCTCAGATCAGAAGAAAATGAGAAACAATCACCCAACCCTATAATAGGATCAGTCCCAATGGAAATTTATTTTCCATTTCCTATTTGCCAACATATGTCCAGAGCCAACCAATTCTAAACATTTAAAAAACCTTGCCAGAGTGGGGAGACACTCCTGCAAATTTTCTTGGGAGTTCTGAACCAGTGTGAAGTTTTAATTTTAATATACTTGCAATGCATAACTCTTGACCACAGTGTGTTCCCAAACAGTGCTCTCCAAAAAAAATTTAGTCTTAAAGCTTCACTGAAAGATTGCAAATCCTTAATCCCCCAACCACCTGCACTGGTTGGCAATGAGAGAATTTCCCAACTTGCCATTACAAGTCCACCCATTCCAAACTTTCCTGTCCACACGAAATTGAACATCAACATTCTCATCAAGTTGATAATCTTCTTTGGGACAGGTAGCAAAGAAAACCAGTAAACAGGAATGCTGGTTAAAACAGCCTTGATCAAGGTCAGTTTTCCTCCAACAGACAGCATCTGATATGTCCAATGAGAAATTCTATTCTCCAACTTTCTTAAAAGCCAATACCAATCCTTTATAAGGTATCCATTTGGTTAAAAAAAAAACCAAGGTAAGTCAAACCATCACAAGCCACCTCCCATTTGTATGGCAAGATTTTCAAAATTTCTTTCCTCCTACTATCTTCAACATAAAAATGATAGAAAGTGGACTTCTTCAAACTAATAATCATACCTAAAGCTTTGCAGAAAGTCTCCAAAATATCTTTGATCAAGATCCATTCAGTAAGTGTATCCACTCCAGCCAAAAGGACATCATCAACAAAAAGAATGTGGGATTACTGAATCGAATTGTTGATCTTCAATCCTTTAATGTGCCCATCCTTCTTTGCTTTTTTAAGCAAGAGACTTAAACCTTCTATCACCAATAGAAATAAAAGAGGTGATAAAGAATAGCCCTGCATAATTCCTCCGTTGCAGCTAAAGAAACCAGAAGGTTGACCATTAACTAGAACAAAAATATTCATAGTGCTTACACATGCCATGATCCACCTGATTACACTTGCAGGCACTCCGATCTGAATCAGAATTACCCTTAGAAATGTGAGGCACCTGCAACAATTAATTAACAAGAATGCGCAAAATAGCAGAAATGACAGAACTCAGAATCACTTTTGTATTGATCACAGGCCACTTCGAGGGGGCAACCTCCTTTGAGCAAGCTCAATACAATAACTTCACGGTGCCTTCATAGGTCTCAACACACACTTATATACTACTTCGAGGCGCCAATACTATGGGTCGAAACCATGGGCCGTTACAAACTATGGATTAACAATACTACGGGCGACTTACAAAGCATATGCGCCAATAACAATAACACAACTATTGATCAACAAATACTACGGGACGACTTACAAAGCATATGCGTCCAATAACAACATACTAACAAAGTAAAGACATGGGTTCCTAACAAGAAAATCCCAGTTCACTCTGTCATAGGCTTTTTCTAAATCTAATTTCAGGAAAAGTGCCTTTTGTTTCCTCTTCTTAATCGAATGCAAAAGTTCCTATGTGATTCCTACCGCATCATGGATCTGTCTCCCCAGTAAGAAGCCAAATTGTTTAGGAGAAATTTTTTCTAAAAGTATGGGCTTCAACCTCTCAGCAATAATTTTTGAGACAATTTTATAAACCAAATTGCATAAAGCAATTGGTCTAAACTCCCCGAAAGACTTGGGGTCACTAATTTTTGGAATAAGTGTAACAAAAGTTGCGTTCAATGCCCCACTGATGTACCCAGTTCTCTTGGTAAATTCAACCATCCTCAGAATATCACTTCCCATAGTATCAAAAAAGTGAATAAAAAGCTCAACTGTCCAACCATCGGGCCCAGAGCATTTCTCCTTAGCAAATCCTTTCAAGGTCTCTTCTACTTCTACCAAAGTGACATCCTTTTCCAATTCTATTGCTTCAACTTCATTAAAATATTTTGGAAAGAGCTTTGCCACATTCAACTGAGAAATTAAATCACATTTCCCTTCATCAGTGTAAATATTCCTGAAATAATTCTTTGCACCCAATTGTAAATCTTTCTCACCTGAGATGTCAATTCCATTTGAATCCCAA
Source organism: Larix kaempferi (assembly GCA_027924585.1). Taxonomy (NCBI): domain Eukaryota; kingdom Viridiplantae; phylum Streptophyta; class Pinopsida; order Pinales; family Pinaceae; genus Larix; species Larix kaempferi. The sequence continues at coordinate 3,718,608 of BSBM01000402.1, read as the reverse complement.
AGCTTCCAGATGGTCTTTTCATTTCTTCTTGCTGAAGCAAAAGAGTGAAAGAAACTAGTATTCCTGTCACCATCTTTTATCCACAGAGCCCTACTTTTAAGTCTCCATTCTTTCTCTTCCTTTAATAATAAAATTTCTTTCTGTTCCTCCAGAAGTTTCAGTTTCTCCTATTCCCTCAAATCTAATGGTGAGACACATTGATTCATGTAAAGTAACTGTATCTGTTCTTCTACCTCCCTCAAAGCTTTTTGATCAAGTTCCTTCTTTTTGTGTATCCAAAGAGAAGTGTAATATTTTAATGCCTTCAACTTTTTGCAGAGAAAATCCACAAGATTTAAATCTGAATCAAAATTTGTCTTTGCCCAAAAATCTCTTACCTTTGTATAGAACTCATCTTCTGTAAGCCAGGAATGATTAAATTTAAAATGGTGTCTACCCTTCAAAGCCTGCTTCCCTAGTTGTAGGAAGATGGGCCAGTGATTTGAAATCTTATTGCTGCCCACCCATGACCTATAACAGTTACAAGGGCTCAACACAGAAGATTTAACCAAGAATTTATCAAGTCTCTTCATAATGTTCTGCTGTCCTGCTCTCCCATTCATCCAAGTAGACTGGTAAACAGTAGTGCATACATCTACCAAATCATTATTAAGTAACATATGTGTGAAATAATCTGCCAAACTCTCAAGAATTGCAGTACATCCCCAAATCTCCCCAACCATCCTGGTGAAATTCAAGTCTCCCACGATAATCAAATTTTCAATATCTAAAATGCCTGAGTTTCTTAACCCATCCCAAAAACTGCTTTTATTCCGGTAGGGTCCATAGCAATTTAGTAAGGTTAAAGGCATATTAATTGAGAAACAATGACCTTCCAAAAACAAACCCCAAGCTGACCTGAAAACCTTGAAACTAACTGCCACACACTCCCATCCTGGGAGCATATTGCCAATCTTCAAAATCGCCAAACTATCCAAACACATCGTCTCCTGCCATGAACTACCACTTATCCATGCTTCAACTACCAATTATATATATATATATATTTATTTATTTCAAAATTTGAAAGACAACCATAAAATCAATTTGGAGAGTACACTTGTCCCATCCTCTTTCAATCTAGGAAACGCATAGATGGTAGTCCACCTCAAATTCTAAGATATAAACACCTATCGTGCATGGATAACAAGTAGTGATAACCCATTTAACTAAAGAAGGTAAGAGGTAAGTAAGGCATAGACAATAGATGATTACAACTAAGCATGTAGAACAAGTAACAAATAACTTATTCATAGCACTTAACTTGTGACCTATCGGTGTTCACTAGCCACAAGTTAAGTAGTTGTGCTAATTAATAAGTTTTTATAACTATAAAATTTCATTACAAATAACACTATAAAATTATAACTTAAATCTTAAATATACCAATGAAAGCCTTTTCTCATTACATACTGATAACTTAAGGATTATAAATTGTTAATAAGGGTAAATAGTTGATTGAGGGGATCAAGAGAGCAAAAGTTTAAGGGGATTGAGTCGATCTTTTCAATTTTGAAAAGAGAAATCTCACATTTGATTTAATTTTAAAAATGTATATATTTATTAATAAAAATTAGTATTGATTAATTTATTACTATTATTATTTATTTATAAAAATAATAAATAATATTAAAAACCATTTATTTCATTAAAATATTATATACTTTCATTCTTAAGCAATTGGCACTTTGAGTGCAAAGCATATGACATTGTTGAACTTGACACTTTGAGTGCAAAACATATGACATTGTTGGGGTGTAGTAGGAGAATACTAGATATATCATAGCGTTGCAATTCATATTTTAAATATCAATTAACTTTATTTAAACATTTTATATTTTAATTTTAGTTTGATTCCAATGTAAATGACATTGTTGGGTGAGTAGTAGGTGAATATTAGATGCATAAGAGCTTGCAAATCATATCTTATACTAGCAAAACCACTTAACTTGTGGTTGATGAACACCGATAAGTTATGAGTTAAGTGCCACTAATAAGTTGCATCAGCTAAGAGTTATCCATGCATCAACTCCCAGTTATCCATGCATCAACTATCAATCATCCATGCATCAATTACAAGTTATTATATATATATATATATATATATATTTTTAATTGTTTATTTTGAATTTGGAACGATTTCCATAGAATCAATCTGGATAGTACACTTGTCTCATACTCGTGCAATCTAGGAAAAGCATAGGTGCTAGTCCACCCCAAATTCTAAGATATAAACACTTATTGGTGTAAAAACACCTATCAGTGTAGTTATAATTAAGCATTACAAGGTATTTAAGCATATGTAGCACATTTTTTTAAGGGAAAGGTTGAAGGAAATTAAGCAATGCACTCGTAAGACAAAGTAAGAAGTGGCTTGTTCCATCTTTAACATTATAGACAAGAAGTGTTATCGAGTTCTAACTAAAGTACTCATAAAACAAAGTAAGAAGGGGCATGTGCTATCTTTATCATTATAGAAAAGAAGGTTATCGAGTCTTAACCGAAGTAGGAACCCTCAACCATCTCTCACAATCGAGTCATGTGGTGCATCCTTTAGTCATCTTAAAACAATTTGAAATCCCCCTTAAGCATAATTTTATCAAGACACTCCTTCATTAAGTTTAACATCTTCACATATACCACAATGAGTTCCCATTGATTTCTTGGATGCAGTGGAATATTAGTAAGCTCCTCTTGGAATTTGAAAAGCATGGAGACTATTTCACGATGCCACTCACTTAAATTTGCATTAGTTTTTGTTTGGCTAAAATTAGGGTCCCGACTTGGACTTGTTGATCATTTTCAACTTCAAATGGGCATGCAACAACACTTCCTCCTTCTTATGTGCCTCCTTGCTGTTTCGATATCCACATAGTTTTGCATGTAAATATAATACATGTGCGTATTGATCACATCCATAGTCACCTTCTATGAAAGCCCTTTGGGCACCCAATTGCATTTCATCACCATGACTAAAGTATGTTTCTCGCATTTGTCAACGAGCCACGATAGTTTGAATGATTCACAGGTGGGGAAATTAATGCATGTCGATATCACATTGAATATAATGCTCTCCTTTAGAGTTATGTAATGTGTTGTGATTTTTAAGGGGTGGCATGTGTGGTGGGAGTCATCATTGAATATTGTGGAAATCAAGAAGTAAAATATGCATGGAGAATTGGGATCACTACGAATAATGAATCCAATGCACTAGCATTATTATAAGTTCTATTGCTCCTTAAATCATATAAAATCCAAGAGGTGTTGGCTATGGAAGACACCATAGTCATTCTCATCCAGGCATATACTAGTGATCACCCACCTATTCCACTTACTCATAATGGTTCCACATCTTGGTAGTTTTGCTACAATTTTTTTAGGTCTTCAAGTTATGGTGTATTTTTTGGGCACTTCCCTTGCGCTTTTGGAAATTCACATAGGCCATGAAATATTTGATTGTGTGGCCTACAAAACACATAGAGCATGGATTAAGTTTTGTAATGATCCATGAAATGCCCTAAACAAAGTTTTTATGCAAAATTTGCGGCCATAGGAAGTTAACGTATGGGACTTGCATTTCTTTTGCCACGCCATTTCCTAGAGTCAGGGTTTTAGATATTTGGGGTTCTTACAACTTATGGCATCATACTTATGTTAAGAGATATTTTTTGGCCTCTTGTGATGTCTTTTTGTGAATGAGTGTAGCCGACAAATATCTATTCAGAGATAAGCTACCACCATTCTAGTTAGTTTCTATTACTTTGCATTTTACATCCTTTTTGTATTTTAGTCATTGATAGAAAATGGGTTTCATTGAATGATTGTGCTCTCTGGAATATCTCTGTATATTTCCATTTATATTTCTACCTTCAATTCATTCTCTACATAATCTGTGTCATGTTCCCATCCATCATTCTGACCATAGGAGGGGGGTGAGTAATTACGAATTTCCAAGCTTATAAACTTTGCCCCATGGCCATAATACAAAATTATAAATAATAAATATATGTGCAATCTCATAATTAAAATCACAACGGAATTAAAACTCTATCCACACATACATCATGCATAAACAAACAAATTCATTACATGAAGAAAATCAAATCATTCCACGTTCATATACAAAGATAATACTCATCTTTAAACAAGAAGATCCACTATGTAAGAGCAATTTTCCACCCAACCATAGGTATTAGCTACAGATACCACCTCCAAGTCGGGCTATGAGGCCACCGGGGTGAAAGAAACACCTAAAGGCTTCTCTCTCTCAGGCCACAACCCAATTTCCCTCAATGATTAGCCAAAATGCTCATCCAGAGCTTCTACAATAATCTCACTTAGTCATCACAACCATGGCACTTATTCCAACTTCCCCACACAACACGAGGATAAAATTTCCCTTCACTGATCCACAATTCCCTTAGGAAATCCGACCCTTACAGTTCTTACCAATGTATGCAGTAAGAGTCCAAGTTGTTATGGGCCTTTCAAGCATTCCAGGTAGAATCAACATGGATTCTCAAGTATCTCATGCACAACAAAATTGAATGGGTAAAAATTCCTATTTGTCCCAACCTATGTGCTCACCTACAACCATCTCTTTTCTCTAATGCCTGTAATCTTCTATTCCCAATTCAAATTTCTGGTTATTTTTCAGTTTGGTAATGCTAATGAAAATGGAGAGAATAACATGAAAGATGCTATGACACTTATGACACAAATCGGACCTAAATGATGAAATATGACATATATGACATGTTATGGCTAAACATAGCCTCCAAGCGGGCGCACAAGGGAGTTAGGGAAGCCAAAGAGTCATCCATTCGAACTAAGTGAAGGAGGAGGCTAGGAATTGATTGACAAGTGGCACACATTGGAATCTCTTTCCAAATCGAGTTGGCATGAAGCTCATGGAGGGAATTAGAACCACGGAAGGCTTAGGAATTTAATAAAAGACAAGAAATAAGAAGGAGAGTGGCTTTTGATCATTTCTCATTTTGCAAATTGGAGAGCATAGCTTGTCCAAGCTAGTAGAATGCTATTCTACTTGCCTTAGTACCAATTTCGAGGGTGAAAGATTCCCATCCTAATTCGAAATTGGAGAGGCCATTCAGATATTTCATTTGGAGCTACAATGGAGTTATTTTTTGCAGGTTGAAGCTATAGGGAAGCTCACGATTCTTTCTTCTTCAACTTGTTCCCATCTCTATCTCACATTTCTCTGCATATTTTGGCTCTTGGAGGAAGGGCACACTTGGTGAGATGTTGATCTCTTTATGAGAGTCCAAGATACACCATTTATTTGTAATATGATATATATACTTTGTATTTTATTCTCAGAAGACTCTCAGGTTGAAATACCAAGTGAAACTATGTAAAAATACCAAACAATGCATAAATGGTGCCATTTTCCCTATATCTTGTTGTGAGAGCTTGAAGTTGCTTTATTTTGATTTGTATCAGTTAATCTATGTGATTTTTATGATGTATGGAGAGTCATTAATCTCCTGAACAATGTTCATGTACATTACATAATCCTTTGGAACATAAATCTCAAATTTCATAGCAAGTGGTGAAGTTTCCTATAATTCCCCCCTATGTGAAGACATGTCCACAAACCTATGATTTATGGGAGTTGAAGCAGCCTTTAGAAATTGATTAATGATGCATTGGGTGCCCATTGAAGTCCTTTAACTAAAACATTCCTCTTTTCTTAGATTTGGGAGGGTCGTACTGCATTTGGGAAGCCATTAGTGACCTCTACCCTTGGGGGTTTGAACCTCGAAATTGCTAGTAAAATTCCCCAATTTCTCCTGAAGTTAAATGAATGTTGCAGAAGTATTTTGAGAGTGTACATAAATATATATGCCTCATTTTTATGTCTTAATACCTTTCAAATACCTTCATATCCAATTTGGAAGAATTTGGAGCCATTTGGAAGCATTGGAGCCATTTGGAAGCATTGGAGCCATAACTAGTTTAAGGGTCAAATTGGAAAAAAATTGAAAATTTTCCAATGGACACTACAAGGTATCATAGCATGGTCCTTGCACCTGATGTGGATTACCATTCACGAGGACTATAATTCAAAGGAATAATACCCCAACCTTAGAAACTAAAACTGAAAGTACTTTTGGTGAAAGAGAAGAAGTAGGAGAAGAAGTGCATTCTTTGGAAACCATGAGTAAGGATGAGAAAGGAACCTCAAAGGAGAATGAGGAGTTTAGGAAATTCATGAAACCATTCTTCGAAGACATGAAAAAATAGATAATGCAAGGATTCGAATTATTGGCTAGTCAAATTGGAAGCAAATTGGCAATAGGAGGCAACAGTAGTTCTCCTTCCGAGGAAAATAAGGCAATGGGTGAAAGTATTTTCTCAAAGACAGGGCCTCATAATCGACCTCATGAATTTCAGAGTTCAACAAGGGCTACTACACCTAAATTTATTGATTCCAAATAACATCCTAACACCCAATATGACATGTAGGAAGTTATAATAGAATGGCAGCAGTTGAGTGAAGATTGTAGAAGGACCCTACCATTTGATCAATACTTTACTGTTGCAAACAAGTTCAAAATGAGGGGAGGTAATAGGAATCCATTTAAAAATAAAGAATTGAATTATTCCATAGGCAAAATTCCCCTTCCTACTTTTGATGGCTCATCTCAAAGTTCTGCAAATACTTGGATACAAAAACTAGATGTGTATTTTCAGTTGAATCCAATGGTTGAAGAGGATGCTCTAAAAATGGCTATTTTTCATCTCGAAGGAGAAGCCAATGATTGGCGGTTAAATGGAATTAAAACTTTGGGACATGATAAGGTTACAACATATGAATAATTTTTTAATAGGATATTGGAAATATTTGAGCAAAAAGACCCATAAATGCATTTCAAAGAACTAACACAATTGAAGCAAATTGGAACCCCTGCTGAGTACATGTTGGAATTCCAAAAACTATCAGTTAAGGTGGCTGATATATATATATATATATATATATATATATATATATATATATATATATATATATATATATATATATATATATATATATATATATGGTAAGATTAGTATTTCTCTTTACTGAAGGTTTGGATGAACCTTTGAAGGGTTTAGTTAAGGCCCACAAACCTACTTCATTGAAAGATGCCATGAACTTGGCAAGAGATCTACAAAATGTGCTACCCAAGACAAGGTTTCCTCCCAAGCCCAAATTTCCTTCCAAGTTTTGATTTGAAAAGAAGCCATGGATAAAATATGCATTTGGAAAGGATAAGAAAGAGGGACCAAGCAAGGAAGAACTCAGAAGAAAGAAACTATGTTACACATGCTTCCAACCATGAGTACCAGGGCATAAATGTGCTAAGGGGAAAGCACAATACATTGAAGTATTTTCTGATGATGATGAGCATGAAGGGGGTATGGAGGAAGAAGGAAATATTTCAGACCAAGAAGAGGGATATTACACAACACAAGAAGGGAAACAAGAAGAATATCATCCTTCACCTGACAAAGGGAGAATGGGAGTGCTTTCAGGAGTGCCTTGTTTTCACACTATTCGATGCAAGGGAGTGGTACAAGGACAAAGGGTATTGGTATTGGTAGATGGAGGAGCAACACATAACTTCATTGATGAATCCATTGTGGAGAGGAGAAATATACCTACTGAACCATTCGATGCCTTCACAGTCATCATTCCAAGTCACAATACTATGGAGTGCAAAACATGGATTCCAAATCTACAACTCACCATAGGTAATTACACATTTTCTGATAGCTTTTATGTGGTTGATGTTGCTGATACTAATGTGTTATTGGGAGTGCAATGGCTGTACTATATAGGGTAACATACAATGAATTACCAAATACCTGAAATGAAATTCAAAGATTCGGAAGGAAAACAAAGGGTGGTGAAAGGAATGCACACCTGTCCGAATCAAGTGGTGTCTTCCCACAGTATGAGGAACATATTGATACATGGGGATATTGAATGGGATGATGAATGTTGAATCACTTCCCCAAAGCCAAAAATAAATATTTAAGAACATCCAAGGGAGATAAGGCAACTACTACAAAAATATGAAAAGGTTTTTGGAGGCCTGCCTCCTGGAAGGCCACCTGATAGAGGAGTTGAGCACAACATTGTTTTGGAGGTGGGCACTTCACCAATACAAATACCACCATATAGACATCCCAAAAATTTTAGATATGAGATTGAGAATGCTATTCAAGAGCTCTTGGAATTGGGACTCATTAGACCAAGCTCTAGTCCCTATGCTTCTTTAGTTGTTTTGGTGAAGAAAAAAGATGGGACCTTGAGAATGTGCATTGATTTTAGAGCTATAAACAAGAAGGCAATTGAGAATAGATATCCCATCCCTAGAATATATGAGCTCATGGATGAGCTACATGGAGCAAAATTCTTCTCCAAAATTTATCTTAGATCTAGTTACCATCAAATTTGAATGAAGGAGGAGGATGTGCAGAAAACAACTTTCAGATGTAACTATGGTCATTTCAAGTTTCTTGTCATGCCTTTTGGTTTGACCAATGCTCCAGCCACATTTAAATCATGCATGAACCAAATATTTTTCAAGCAGCTCTGTAAGTTTGTTTTGGTTTTCTTTGATGACATTTTGATTTACAGTAAAACATGGGAGGAACACTTGCATCATCTAGAGGTTGTCTTGAAAATTTTGCATGAACAATCTTTGTTTGCTAAGTTGTCCAAGTGTGAATTTGGGTTGAAAGAAGTTTAATATATTGGGCACATCATTGGGAAAGATGGAGTGAAGGTGCACTTGGAAAAAATAAGAGTTATCCTTGAATGTGCATCACCCAAAAGCATCACAGAATTGAGAGGCTTCATTGGAATATGCACTTACTATAGAAAGTTTGTGAAGGGGTTCTCCAAATTGACTTCTCCACTTACTGATTTGACTAAGAAGGATGCTTTCAAATGAGATGAAGAGGCTGAAAAGGATTTCCAAAGAATGAAAGATGTAATGAGTAGTTGTCCAATACTTGCATTACCTGATTTTTCTAAACCATTTGTTTTGGAATGTGATGCACCAGGAGAAGTGTTAATGTATTTGTAACTTCGGAAGATCTTCACTTGTATATTACATTTGTACTTTATTGTATCCCCAACGAAGATGTATTATTCCTCTGATGGGAAGTGTCGTCATTTGTATTTGCAAGTGTCGCAAGTTACATTGTAAGTGTCGTAACTTATATTTGATGGGTTATTAGACCACCTTGGTGGGGTTGGCCTTGTATTGTCATGTGGATGGGTTATTAGGCTTCCTTAGGAAGTCGACCCAATTAGGGTTAAAGACAGGTTAAGTTGTTGTATAAATAGAGAGTGTGACTCTCTCATTTTACTCATTCACTCACTCATCCAAATCGCATAGTTGAGAGAGAGGAGTGCGCACAAGTGGATGAGGAGTACCTATTGAAGACATCTATCTTTTGGGGTTTGATCTTTGTGATCTTTGTATTGGTGCTCATTCTATCTCTGAGGAAGTTGCGGGTTTTTCACCTTCTTGGTTTTCCCCGAGGAAACTCTGTGTCTCTTGTGTTTATGATTGTTATGTTGTGCATGTTATTCTCTTAGTAGGATCCTAGATAATATTTGAATGAAATTATCAAAATTCTAACATGGTATCAGAGCGGGACTAAGAAGAAGACACTCTGCAGCTGTGGAAGCTAGGGCTTCTTAATTTTTAGGTTTCTCTCCACAGTTTATCAAAGGCAGGAGGCTAGACTGACTCTCCTAGCAAGGGCGCATCTTTCTGTCGAGACAGAATTCAATTCTGAGCATTTTCAGTTTTTGGCCTGTCACTGCTGCGGGAAATTAAGGTTTCTAAAAAGTTGGAATTTTTGGAATCTGAGACCATGGATGGATGCTCCTAAGAAAAATCGAAGTTTAGAGACCAAGATCGAACTTTTTGGTTGGGAAGAACCCCAGGCTCTATCAAACCCTAGTTCATGATTTTGACCAAAAAACCAGAAACTCCAGATTCGAAAGTTTCAAAGTCAATTTTGAGGGGTCAAATTTTGGAGATTTCAAAATTGAAGTATACCAGCTTGATCAGCTCAGCAAGGCGCATCTTTCCATCCAATCATAAGTTTGAAATTCCAAGTTTGAATTTTTAGGGTTTCTCTGACAAACCCTAATCCAACTCCAGATCCAGTTTCAGCAAATCAAGTGGTAAGACCTAAATCTTTTATTTCCATTTGAGTTTCGCATTAAAATGTCTCACCACACCAAGATTGACGATAAGCTTGAAGGGGATGATAACTTCCGAGCATGGAAGTATAAGATTGGGTTAATCCTGGAAGAGAATGAATTGGACACCTACATAAGTGAAGAGGTTCCAGTTCCAGACGGAGATGAGGCTAAAGCCTTACACAAAAAGAACTTGGTCATAGCCAAGATAATCATTGCAGATTCTATCAAAGACCATCTCATACCACATGTGTCTTCCCTAAAGACACCCAAGGAGATGTTTGATTCCTTGACCAAGCTGTTTGAAGGAAATAATATAAATTGGAAAATGACCTTGTAGAACCAATTGAAGAGTGTGAAGATCCAGAATGGAGAGACCATCCAATCTTACTTTACTAAGGTCTCTCAAATCAAGGAACAACTTGAAGCTGTGGATGAAGTAGTGGAGAATGGAGAATTTGTGATGACCACATTGAATGGCCTACCTAGGTCATGGGACTCCTTCATCCAAGGAATTTGTGCAAGAAGGAGATTGATTTCCTTCAGTAGATTGTGGGAGGAATGCTCACAAGAAGAAGCTAGAATTGTGGCCCGAGAAGAAAAGATGGGTAGTGAAGACCAAGCCCTCACAACACATACCAAGAAAAGTAAGTTCAAGAGGGAGAACTCTCATTACAAAAGGTCTTCTCAGAGAACATGAAGAAAGATCTCTCTCACATTAGATGCTACACATGTGATGAGAAGGGACACTATGCCTCAGAATGTCCCAAGAATAGAAAAGGATCCAACAACAACAACAACAAGAACAAGAAGAAGAGATATCATGCTCATGTTGCTGAGGATCATGAACCTCCCAGGAATAAGACTAAGGTAGAAAGTGAAGACTCTTCAAGTGATGAAGAATATGTTCTAATCTCTGCTCTCACAGGTACTGTTACACATGGGTGTAATGATTGGCTTATTGATAGTGGGGCTTCCAAACATATGACGGGATTTAAAGAATCTCTTATGGACCTATCTGAACACGAGTCACCTCATAAGGTGAAACTTGGGGATGACTATCAATACCCCATAAAAGGAAGTGGTGAAGCCTCCTACAAGTTAGACTCTGGGAAGTCTTTGAAGATGAAAGATGTTCTATATGTATCTGGTCTCAAGAAGAATCTTCTCTCCATATCATCTTTGGATGCAAAGGGGATGAGAGTTGCATTTGTGGATGGCCAATTACTTATGTGGCCAAAAGGTAAGACCATAAATGATGCAGTAGTGATTGGAGAGCAAAAGGGAGGATTGTACAAATTGAAGGGACAACCTGAACATGCCATGGTACATGAATCCATGGAGCCAAGTGAACTTTGGCACAGAAGGCTTGCACATGTGCACTATAGAGCACTACCAATTGCAAGCAAAGCAGTAGAAGGTCTTCCTGAAATCCAGTCAAAGCATGAAGGTGTTTGCAAAGAATGTGCAAAAGGAAAGAACACAAAGAAGGCATTTCCAAGCAGTGAAAGCAAGGCAAAAGGAATTTTGGAAATTATCCACTCCGATGTATGTGGACCAATGTCATCCAGTTCTCTGAGTGGGTATGTATATTATGTTTCTTTCATTGATGATTTCTCTAGGAAGACTTGGGGGTTTATTTCTTGAAGAACAAATATGAAGTGTTTGATAAGTTCAAGGAATTCAAAGCCTTGATAGAAAACCAAACTGATAAGAAGATCAAGACCTTTAGATCCGGAAATGGCGGAGAATTCACTTCAGGGGACTTCAAGAAGTTATGCAGTGATTCAGGGATTAAGAGGGAGTTGACCACTCCATACAATCCACAATAGAATGGAGTTGCAGAAAGGAAGAATAGAACAATCATGAAAGCAGCATGGGCAATGCTTCATGACCAAGATCTACCTATGCACCTATGGGCAGAAGCAACAAGGACAATTATATATGTACAAAATAGAACACCACACAAGATACTTGACAACAAGACACAAGAAGAAGTTTTCTCCGGTGAGAAACCAAATTTAGCCATCTTGGGATATTTGGCTATCTAGTATATACACATGTTCCAAAAGAAAAGAGGATAAAGTTAGATCCTTCAGGAAAGAAGGGTATATTTGTGGGGTACAGTGAAAAATCAAAGGCATACAAAGTCTACTTTCCAGGGTTCAAGAAGATTGACATTAGCAGGGATGTGACTTTTGATGAAGACTCAACATACAACAAATCGAGGAAGACACCTGTTGAAGACAATGAAGAACCAAGAGTACCCAGAATATAAGACACCACCATGAACGAAGCAATTCCAGAAGAGGATCGTGAAATAAAAGATCCACAAGAACCTGTAGATCCACCTCGTGAGAAGAACTCTCACAAGAGGAAACCAACATGGGCAAGAGAGCTCATCCAAGATGCAGAGAGGTATGGTGTTCCAGAGGAGGAACACAGAGAAAGAAAAAGGACAAGGTCAAACACCAGCTATGTAGCCTTACTATGTGACATAATGAACAAAGAACCTTCTAGTTATTAAGAAGCAGCATAAAAGAAAGAATGGAAGGATGCCATGGTCGAGGAATACCAGTCGATCATGAAGAATGATGTTTGGAATGTGGTCCCAAGACTAGAAGGGAAGTCTGTTGTGACTTCCAAGTGGATCTACAAGATCAAGCATGCTGCAGATGGTAGCATAGAGAAATACAAGGCAAGGTTTGTGGCTCGTGGCTTCTCCTAGAAAGAAGGGATAGATTATGAAGAAACTTTTGCACCTGTAGCCAGATACACTTCCATCGGAACAGTACTTGCTCTGGTCGCAGTGATGAAGTGGAAGATACACCAGATGGATGTCAAGACAACTTTCTTGAATGGTGTAGTCGAAGAGGAAGTGTATGTGGAGTAGCCACTAGGTTTTGAGACACATGACAGGGAGTCATATGTGTGCAGATGGATGAAATCCGTGTACGACTTGAAATAAGCACCCAGGACTTGGTATGGCAGGATTGACGGATTCCTGTCTAGTTTGGGATTTACCAAGAGTAAAGCGGATTCTAACCTTTACTACAAGGTTGAGGAAGGCAATCCAACGATACTCCTACTGTATGTAGATGACCTATTTGTGACATGTGAGATTGGGTTGATTGCCGACACAAAGAGGAAGCTTACTACCGAGTTCGAGATGAAGGACTTGGGTATGATGCATTACTTTCTAGGTATGGAGGTGTGGCAGAGTGTAGATGGAATCTTCCTAGGACAAGGGAAGTATGCAATAGAGATCCTAAAGCGGTTCGGGATGTGTTGAATATTGTAACTTCTAAGAATATTATATTTATACATTATTTATTTCGGAGATGTTCCATCCCTCCGAGGTGATTTTATTATGTATCCGGAGATGTTTATTCCTCTGAGAAGTTGTGGTAAATAGGGTTATTAGACCCACCATGTGGGGGTCGGCCCAGTCAGTTATAATAGGGTATTTAACCTAATGGTTAAATACGAGCCTACATGTACTTGTGTAAAATATATGTCAGAGTAGTGTATAAATAGAGGAGGTGTGTTCCTCATTTGATACACTCACTCACTTATGAAAAGAGGCGCACTTGTCTGGGAGATTTGCTAAGGAGGATTAGAAGGAGGGAGCACATCTTGTATTTTGGTTTATCATCTTATTGAGGAAAGCTTTGCTGGGTTTTCTACCCCATGAGGGTTTCCTAGGATAAATCTGTGTCTCTTGTGTTTATGCTATGCTTGTTGTTTCTTCAGTGATCCTGTATATGCTATTATTGTGAAATGGAATGTAATGCTGCTATTTTCTGTCTTAGCATATTGAATTTTAACAGGATGATGGACTGCAAGGCCATGTCCACACCTATGGCATCAAACCTGAAGCTATTGAGTGATGCTTCATCAGAGTCGGTTGATGTCACGATGTATCGTCAGATGATTGGGTCCTTGATGTACCTGACGAACACGAGGCCAGATATATGCTTTGCAGTGAACACATTGAGCCAGTTCCTGACGGATCTTAGACATGTTCACCTGATTGCTGTAAAGCATATTCTGAGGTACCTGAAGGGTACAGTTGATTATGGGCTCAAGTATGATGTGAATCAAAAGTTTAACCTGGAGGGTTATGTTGATTCAGATTGGGCAGGAAGTGATGCAGATAGGAAGAGCACTTCGGGGTGATTCTTCAATATGGGATCAGGTGTGATCTCTTGGTTTAGCAGGAAGCAATCCTGCATAGCACTGAGTACAACAGAAGCAGAGTATGTCGCAGCTTGTTCGGCTAGTTGTGAGGCAGTATGGCTAAGGAAGCTATTGTTTGATTTGTTTGATCTCCAGTTGGATGCTACTTGTATCTTCTGTGAAAACCAGAGTTGTGTGAAGTTGTCTGAGAACCCGATGTTCCATGACAAGTCAAAGCATATCAAGATCCAATATCACTATATCAGGGATATGGTGCAGAGAGGAGCAGTGAAGCTCCTGTATGTTGCGACAGATGAGCAGATAGCAGATGTGTTGACCAAACCACTAGCCAGAGTGAAGTTCGAGTACTTCAGAGAGAGTCTTGGTGTTGTTCAGATAGAAGATACTTCGAGGAGGAAGTAATGGGACACATTTGCAGGAGCCATTCCAAGCATGGTGGTAGGAGGATCCTTCCATGGCTGTGGATGTAAGTGCTGTGTGATGAGCATCAGGATGATGCTCTGGATGATGTTCTATATGATGATGATTAGGATGATCATGTGATGATGATGTGCATCAGGATGATGCATTGTATGATGATGATCAATATGATCATGACCATCAGGATGATGCTCCGTGCGAAGATGATTAGTGTGATCATGAGTATCAGGATGATACTCCGTGGCCGTGGAAAGGTTGTGTAGTGGCATATAATGTGTCCCTGGGAGATCTTGCAGGTTGTGCTTGGCATATAATGGGTCCCTGGGAGATCCTATAGGTTGAACAGTAAGCTCGTAATCAGTCCTGGGATGCTCTTTTGAGGTTTTTCCTAATAGCACGTAATCAGTCCTAGGATGCTCTTTCGAGGTTTTTCCAGATAGCATGTAATGTGTCCCTGGGAGATCCTATAGGTTGAGTAGTAAGCTCGTAATCAGTCCTGGGATGCTCTTTCGAGGTTTTTCTTGTTTGCATATAATGTGTCCCTGGGAGATACTATAGGTTGAGCAGTAAGCTCGTAATCAGTCCTGGGATGCTCTTTCGAGGTTTTGTGAAGTCTACATATAATGTGTCCCTAGGAGATCCCATAGGTTGAGCAGGAAGCTCGTAATCAGTCCTGGGATGCTCTTTCGAGGTTTTGCAGATGCACATAATCAGCCCTGAGAATTCCACAGGATGGCCGCTCGCAGAGATGATGAAGACCTACAGGAGGCTAGGCCTACATCCAACATGAAAAAAGGTTGGCTCTGTAGAATTTCCTATGATGAGAAGAATTGAGAGATAGCACCAGTGATCGAGATGAAGAGTACATCAGCAGTGACGATGATGCTCCAGTGATCCAGTGACGATGATCCAACTCCAGTATTGAAGACTTGTGCCTATATGTATTGATGACCTGTGTCAAGAGAATACCTTCCTAGTTAAGAGGGAGTGTTGATGTATTTGTAACTTTAGAAGATATTCACTTGTATATTACATTTGTAATTTATTGTATCCCCAACGAAGATGTATTATTTCTCCGATTGGAAGTGTCGTCATTTGTATTTGCAAGTGTCGCAAGTTACAATTTAAGTGTCGTAACTTATATTTGATGGGTTATTAGACCACCTTGGTGGGGTAGTCCCTGTATGAGTCATGTGGATGGGTTATTAGGCTTCCTTAGGAAGTTGACCCAGTTAGGGTTAAATGTAGGTTAAGTTGTTGTATAAATAGAGAGCGTGACTCTCTCATTTTACTCATTCACTCACTCATCCAACTTGCATAGTTGAGAGAAAGGAGTGCGCACAAGTGGAGGAGGAGTAACTGCTGAAGACATCTATCTTTTGGGGTTTGATCTTTGTGATCTTTGTATTGGTGCTCATTCTATCTCTGAGGAAGTTGCGGGGTTTTTCACCTTCTTGGTTTTCCCTGAGGAAACTCCGTGTCTCTTGTGTTTATGATTGCTATGATGTGCATGTTATTCTCTTAGTAGGATCCTAGATAATATTTGAATGAAATTATCAGAATTCTAACAAGAAGGAATAGGGGTAGTCCTAAAGCAAAATAAACACCCCATAGATTTTGGGAGTAGAAATTTGCAGCCACATGAGAAGTTCTACTCCATTTATGACAAATAAATGTTAGCCATCATGCATGCCTTGGCCAAGTTTAGACAATACGTGGTGGGAAACAAGTTTGTGGTCAAAACTGATCATAACAGTTTGAAGCATTTTCTCACACAAAAGGACCTCAATGAAAGGCAACAAAAGTGGGTAAGCAAAGTCCAAGATTTTTATTTTGACATTGAATATGTATAGGAGAAGAATAATATTGTAGCAGATGCATTATCTAGAAGACCTTCATTTTCCCTTATGGACATTTCGAAAGATTGGAAAAATATGCTAATAGTTGAATATGCTAAAGGTAGTTTTGCTTGTGATGTGTTAGATGGGGTCAAAGGTGATGATAGGTACAAGATTTTAAATGGTTTAATATACTATAAGGATAGAATATACTTGGTTCATGGTTCGAATCTCAAGCACAAGATTTCGAAGGAAGCTCATGATTCTCCTTTAACAAGCCATCCTGGTTTTTTCAAAACATATAGGCAATTAAGGGAAAGGTTATTTTGGAAAGGGCTGAAAGAAGATGCTCTAAAATATGTTAATGAATGCAAGTTATGTCAGCAAAACAAATCTGAACATACACATCCTGCTGGTCTATTACAACCATTTCCCATTCCAGAACAAAAATGGGAAAGCATCTCATTGGATTTTATCACAGGTTTTCCTAAGGCTTTGGGTAAGGATTGTATTTATGTTGTGGTGGATAGACTCACCAATTTTGCTCATTTATTTGCTATTACATCATATTATACTGCTGCACAAGTGGTTGGTCTATTCTTTAGAGAAATTTTCAGATTGCATGGACTTTCCAAGAACATTGTAAGTGACAGGGATATCAGATTTATGAGTGCTTTTTGGAAAGAACTCTTCAATATGATAAGAAATCAATTGAATCCAAGCACAAGCTATAATCTTGAAACTGATGGCTAAACATAAAGAGTGAACCAATGGTTGGAGGGGTACTTGAGGAACTATGTTGGTGAGTAGCAGAAAGCATGGGTAAAATAGCTACATTTGGGTGAGTTTTGCTACAACACTACCTTTCATATGTCCATTGGCATGTCTCATTTCAAAACACTTTATGGTTAAAAACCACTCACCTTTGTTGAACACATTTTTGGTGATAGTAGACCTCAAAAAGCTAAGGATTGGATTGAGGAAAGTCAAGAGATTTTGAAGCTTCTAAAAGACAATTTGCAGGTTTCCCAAAACCAACAAAAACAGTATGCGGATCAACATAGGGAGGAAAGAACTTTTCAAGTGAATGATTTGGTCTATTTTAGGCTACATCCATATAAACAAACATCCTTAAAAGTGAAAGGATTAGAAAATATCAAACCAAGATATTATGGTCTATATAAGGTAGTTCGAAAAGTTGGGGAGGTGGATTATGAGTTGGAACTTCCAGAAGGAAGAAAAATCCATAATGTATTTCATGTTTCATGCCTTAAGAAGGATATTGGTAAGGAAATATCTATTTCACAAACCCTTCCTCCATTAGATGATGAAGGACAACTCATACTTATTCCAGAAAAAAATTTGAAGGCAAGAGAAAGAAAATTGAGGAGTATAACCATAAGGGAGTATTTGGTACAATGGAAAGATTTTCCAAGTGAGGATGCCACATGGGAGGAGGAACAAATTTTGCATCATCCTAATTTGAAATTTCTTGAGGGCAAGAAATCTTGGGTGGGGAGGATTGCAATGTCCCCATTCAAATAAATCTCAAGAAGAAAAAATTCCACCAATCTACTAGTTTCCTAGGTTGGGTGGAAACATTAGATTTGAAATAAGGGAACTATAAAACCCCCAAATGGACATTAGCTTGAAAAAATATATTAAATGGGGAATAAATATATAATTAAGATAGGGAAATAAGGTGGCACTTGGTCATGAGGGCACATTGGAGGTGTGGGGCCCACTTAAGCAAAATTCCCCATGCCACATGGCATCCCACTCTCACCCATTCGAATCCAAGGTGGAGTACAACATTCTTGGGGGAGTTGGAAGGGAATAATACTTGGCATGAATAAATGAGGGTCTAATTTGAGATGAAGAGTGAATCTCATGGAAGAGGAAGAGGCACACTTGGGCTAGATTCCCTAGCTTCTACGACAACAATGGGACACTTGGGCTAGATTCCCTAGCTTCTACGACAACAATGATGAAGATGCTATGACACTTATGACACAAATCAGACCTGAATGATGACATCTGACATATATGACATGTCAGGGATAAAAATATCCTCCAAGAGGGCGCACAAGTGAGTTAGGGAAGCCAAAGAGTCATCCATTCGAATTGAGTGAAGGAGGAGGCTAGGAATTGATGGGCACGTGACACACATTGGAATCTCTTTCCAATTCGAGTTGGCATGAAGCTCACGGAGGGAATTAGAACAGCAGAAGGCTTGGGAAGGTAACAAAATACAAGAACCAAGAAGGAGAGTGGATTTTGATCATTTCTCATTTTGCAAATTGGAGAACATAGCTTGTCCAAGCTAGTAGAGTGCTATTCTACTTGCATTAGTACCAATTTCGAGGGTGAAAGATTCCCATCCTAATTGGAAATTGGAGAGGCCATTCAGACATTTAATTTGGATCTACAATGGATTTATTTGTTGTAGGTTGAAGCTATAGGGAAGCTCGTGATTCTTTCTTCTTCAACTTGTTCCCATCTCTATCTCACATTTCTCTGCATATTTTGGCTCTTGGAGGAAGGGCGCACTTGGTGAGATGCTGATATATTTGTGAGAGCCCAAGATACACCATTTATTTTTAATCTGATATATATACTTTGTATTTGATTCTCAGAAGACTCCTAGGTCAAAATACCAAGTGAAACTATGTAAAAATACCAAACAATGCATAAATGGTGCCATTTTCCCTATATCTTTTTGTGAGAGCTTGAAGTTGCTTTATTTCGATTTGTATCAGTTCATATATGTTATTTTTATGATGCATGGAGAGTCATTAATGTCCTAAGTATTTTTCATATACATTACATAAGTCTTTGGAACATAAATCTCAAATTTCATAGCAAGTGGTGAAGTTTCCTATCGTTTCCCCCTATGTGAAGACATGTCCACAAACCTCTGATTTATGGGAGTTGAAGAAGCCTTTAGAAACTGATTAATGATGCATTTGAGTGACCATTGAATTCCTTTAACTAAAACATGCCTCTTTTCTTAAAGTTGGGAGGTTCGTACTGCATTTGGGAATCCATTAGTGACCTCTACTCTTGGGGGTTTGAACCTCAAAATTGCTAGTAAAATTTCCCAATTCCTCCTGAAGTTAAATGAATGTTGCATAAGTATTTTGAGAGTGTCCAGACATCTATCAGCTTAATTTTTATGTCTTAATACCTTTCAAATACCTTCAGATCCAATTTGGAATCATTTGTATCCATTTGGAAGCATTGGATCCATAACTAGTCTAAGGGTCGAATTGGCCAAAAATTGCAATTTTTCCAATTTTTCCAAATTTATTAAAAAGGGACACTACATGATTTGACATAACATTCACTATTTATCTCATCTTATTTTCATAGGCTCTTACAACTTCTTTCATACTGGTGAAACGAGCTTCCATATTATCATTAATTTGGTGAGAGAATTGTTCAATTTGATCGAGACGGTTGTCTAACACTGGATAACGCAAAACCAATTGATGAACTGCTTCAAACAAACCCTCCATACGGTCTCTCATCCATTTCAAATGAGTTAGGAAGTCCTAAATACTAGCATTGACTGCACTAACTTGCTTAGAGAGGTCCTCTAACCACTTTTCAATATCCATATCAACAATTTTAACAGAGTTCCAACTGGTACTGAAAATGGAAAAACCACACCTTCTAGGGTAGGGGCAGAGAGTAGAAAATACAGGGAGATATTTCCAAAAGAGATAACACACACGACCCAGCCAAATATTATAGATAGAGGGTTGAAAGTACAATAAAAGGGCATACCAAGATTACCCAGGGAAGAACTTCTATCAATAGGAACATCAAGCCCCAACCCAAAATTATCCACTAAAAAATAAAAAATACCCATATCCTAAACTTGCCAAACAAGGGAGAGAACAAAGACGCAAGGAAATACCTGGGAAAGAAGGTTGGAAAACCGACCAAAATAGGTATCTCCTCGAGCTAAGGAGAAGGAAAATGAACCCACATCCCTCACCACCATTCCAATTGAACAGGTCCTCTAGAAATACACTGAAACCGAGTTTTCCCAACAACTAGCAGAATACAGTGTCTTCACAAAACTCCAACACAATATACCATCGATACCACGACACGAGAGAACATTATGGTCACTGAGCCTAACAAACCAACTCTCATTTATGACCTTGATGTCACGGTTAATGTGACTAACATCACTGCCCTTGAGAAGAGAATTCCCCATGCCATTCCCCATGCCAAGTAAGACATGGTAACGGATGCCCTTCTCCATCCTAGAGTGAATAACAAAGATCATAAGAAGACTAAGAAAACATTAAGGGATCCAATAATGTTGAATTGGTCCTCCATTTTCAGTTAAACATCCCCGAGGGAGATGAGAAGATTGCTTAGAAAGACTGTCTACTAACAAGTTGAGATTTCTTTTAACATGAAAAAATTTAATCGATTGGAATTGGGAAAGGATGTTAGGAACCTATGTCAACCCTTCTCTTTACTATGTTAGTATATTGTTGTTGGACGCATATGCTTTGTAAGTCGTCCCGTAGCATTTGTTGATCTGTAGTTTATATTAGCCCATAGTATTGGACGCATATGCTTTGTAAGCTGTCCCATAGTATTATATGTCCCATGGTTTTGACTCATAGTATTGGGCATAGACTTAGTATATAAGTGTGTGTTGGGGTCATTGAAGGCACTGTGAAGTTAATTGTATTGAGTTGCTCAAAGGAGGTTGCCCCCTCGAAGTGGCCCATGATCAATATAAAAGTGATTCTGAGTTCTATTATTTCTGATATCTCGTGTATTTGCATTAATTAATTATTGCAGGTTCTTCACATCTGGTATCAGAGCACTTTCTTGGGCTCGTTGGGTGGAATTTCTGCCAATTTTTTTTTTTCGCATCTGTTGCAGCTTCGGATTTGGGAATAATCCCTATCCGCCTAACTGTGGGAAGTACTTGGGCATAAGCCCTAAAACTCATTGTGAGGAGTACTACAGGAACCCCAAAGTAGCTGGCCCATTGAGAGGACCTGCCAGCGAAAAGGGCAACGACCCCTACCTGATTGAATAGTTCCCACCCGTGAGGTAAACCAAGAGCTGTCGTTTGTGGCAAAGCGGTTGTCAGTTTTACCTGAGCCGTGGAGTGAGGGGTATTGCCCCAATACGCAATCCGTCAGACAGCATTGGTGGCCGAGTGAAACACCTGAACTGTTAGGAAGCCGAACATACCTGGGGTCCATATCTATTTCAGTTGAACTGTTGCTGATCACTTCCGCTCCAGATCCAGCCGTTTCAGATCTATTTTGAAAGTTGTTCCAGATCTAGTCGCCGTTTCAGATCCAGCCATTTTCGATCCCTTTTGCGCCGTTGCAGATCCATCTGTTGCGGATCCCTTCCGTGCCGCTGTTGCCGATCCATTTCTAAAAAAAAAGGAAAAAAAAAAGAGAAATTTTTTCCCCATATCTCCCTTGTTTTCACTCTGTTTCCCTTGAAATTTTCGGGGAACCCCTGTCATCCCATTCTGCATATTTCATTCTTGAGGACCCTATCCCCAATTCCCCTTCCCAAAGCCCGAAATCCCACATTTGTCTATTTTTAGGGTTTGCCATAACTTCCTCAGATTTCACCCAGTCACCTTCAAATTTTACCACATAGTTCCTTTCTGAATTTTGCTTCTTTGTCCCCCTCTGCCAAATTTTTCCATTCTTTCACCTCGCTTCTGAAATCCTCATTTTTGCTTCCTTGTCTAGTCGACAGTGTCCAACACCTAGTCAAACCCCAATCACCCTTCAGATTTTTTCCCAAGTCCAGATTTTCCCTTACTGAAGCAGTTTCTGTTTTTGTTTTCCTACCCAGTCAAAAAAAAAAAACTCTTGGTTATGGTTGTCACCCGTGCAGGAGCAAAAACCATGGAAGACGCACTTGCCGCCATCCAAGCCAAACTCCAGGATCTGGATGAAAAATTTCTCAGCCTCCATCTTCAGCATTCAGCCATGAACAATACCAGACATCCAGAATCTTTTGCAGCCACCGGGTTCTCTTCTTCCAGCAATTTTCGTGGGCCGAAGTTTGATTTTCCTCGCTTCAATGGTACTGATCCGACTAGATGGATATACTGAGCAGAACAATATTTCAGTCTGCATAATACTTTTGATGTTCAAAAAGTTCCACTTGCATCCTTTCATTTGAAACAGGAAGCCCTTCAATGGTACCGTTGGTACATCAAAGCTCATCCCGAGCCAAACTGGACAGATTTTTGCCAACTCCTTTTGTCACGATTTGGTCCTAGTTCTTTTGACGATTTCACAGGAGTTGTTTTATCAGTGGTCTCAAGGATGAAATCCTCTCAGAGGTCAAAATGTTTTGTCCCAACACAATGATGAAAGTCCTAGGGTTGGCTAAGCTGGCTGAGGACAAGATTGTAGCTCAACAACGCTCCAAACCCACCTTTGTTCCCTTCAGAAATATGGGTTCCCAACGACCTCCCATCACGCTCCTCAACCAACTCCTATCAAGCATGTGTCTGAAATAGAAATGCAGGCATGTCGAGAAAAAGGGCTTTTCTATAATTGTGATGAGAAATTCACTCGGGGACATCGATGTGTTCAACAAAAGCACTATCTCTTGGATGTGGATTCTCCACCTGCCTTAGAACTTGGTGAAGAAGCTATAGATACAGTAAATGATCAGGTCGACATTCACCACCCGCCTGTTGACACCCCATCTCAGGATGACCCACCCAAGATCTCTCTCCATGCTGTAACCGGCGTCACCACCCCACAAACAATGCGGGTCAGGGGATACTTCAAGAAGCTCCCTCTTACCATACTCATTGATTCTGGTAGCACTCATAACTTCATTGACCCTCGGATTTCCAAACAGGCTGATTGTTTTGACCATCCTTGCTCCAACTTTGAAGTCATGGTTGCCAATGGGGGCACCTTACCTTGCAAGGGGAAGTGTCACAATGTGCGTATCTCTATGGAAGATTATAACCTATGCTCTGACATGTTTGCCTTGTCCTTAGGCGGATGTGATGTGGTTTTGGGCTTCAATGGTTACGCACACTTGGCCCCATCTTATGGGATTTTGCTGAACCTTGGATGCAGTTTAAAGTCAATGGGGCACAACACAAATTTATGGGCTTACAACCAGGGTCTCTCTGCATCATCATTTCACATTGCCTGGAAAAAATCCTTAAGAAGAATTCACATGGTGTCATCACTCAGCTCAATTCCATCTAGATGCACCCATCAACAGTCTCCACTACTTCCTTGGATAGATATGCAGGTATCTTTGCTGAACCAATGCGCTTGCTGCCTTCAAGAGACCTTTCCGGTAAGAATTTAGCCACATCTACCTCTCAGCAGGAAATGATGGCTATTTTGCATGCAGTACAGAAGTGGCAGCCATACCTATTAGGGAATTATTTCTGCATCAAGACTGATCTCCAGAGTCTGGAAAATTTTCTGGAACAATGGGTCTCCTCCCCAACACACCTGAAATGGGTTATCCCTATGTGATCACTTACAAGAAGGGTAAGGACAATATGGTGGAAGATGCTCCTTCTCGCACAATTGATGACCCAGTTTCTCTTACAGCTCTTTCTCTGCTTGTTCCAAATTGGTTGCAATATGTTCAACAGGGCTCTCTCTTCTATGAACTCCATGCTTCTTCATCAACAGGGCACTCTGGGTTCTACAAAATGTCTGACCGGGAACAACGTAACTTCTTTTGGCAGGGACTAAAACTAACAATTGAACAAATGGTGGCTGGCGATGATACTTTCTAAGTCAACAAGGGTGAAATGACACTCCTTTCGGGATTGCTCAAACCCTTTCCCATCCCTACACAGCTTTGGCCAACTATTTCTATGGATTTCCTAGCAGCGCTCTGGTGGTACAATACCACATCTCAAAGGACACCATATGAAGCAGTCTATGGAAAAACACCGCCAGTTCTTCTTCCATACACCCTTAGCAGCTCCCCAGTTCAGGAAATTGACTCGGTTCTTCGCACCCGCGATCAGATTCTTCTCATTCTGCAGGACAATCTTCACATGGCCAGAATTCACCTGAAACAACAAGCTGATTAGCACCGTTCTGAGCGCATTTTCCACGCAGCTGACAGGGTTCTTCATCATCTACAGGCTTCCAAGCAATCCTCCTTGACACTCCAAAGGCGTCAGTGGCCCGAAATGCAACCCGAGGATGCTACCGGGGAACCACTCCTTCAAATTCTGCAGCAATTTCTCCAACCAAAGCTTTGAGGACAAAGCTTTTTCTAAGGGAGAGGGGATGTTAGGAACCTATGTCAACCCTTCTCTTTACTATGTTAGTAAATTGTTGTTGGACGCATATGCTTTGTAAGTCGTCTCGTAGTATTTGTTGATCTGTAGTTTATATTAGCCCATAGTATTGACCCATAGTATTGGACACATATGCTTTGTAAGCCGTCCCGTAGTATTATATGTCCCATGGTTTTGACTCATAGTATTGGGCATAGACTTAGTATATAAGTGTGTGTTGAGGTCATTGAAGGCACCGTGAGTTAATTGTATTGATCTTGCTCAAAGGAGGTTGCCCCCTCGAAGTGGCCCATGATCAATATAAAAGTGATTCTGAGTTCTATTATTTCTGATATCTCGTGTATTTGCATTAATTGATTATTGCAGGTTCTTCACAAAGGATACCCAAGATATGATTATGAAGACGACCACCAATTAGGTCCGTAATTTCTTGACGTTTCCTAGATTGTGAAAGGATAAGCAGAGAATCACCTATCACAACTAGGGAGCGAAATCCAACATCAAGAGTCAACTTTAGTCCTAGGAACAAAGAAAAATGTTCTACCTAATTATTGGTACCATTTCCTATACCACAAGAATAGGTCTTAACTATATTTCATCCAGGGTCGAAAATCACCCCTCCTGCACTTGCCACCCCAGGATTACCTTTCGAAGAGCCATCAAAGAAAAGGACACGAGATTGAAGACTCTGTTTCCATTTCTGAAATTCTTCCTGATTCATTACTAACTGCCATGATGAAGGTTGATCGTTCTTTCTTAATTTTGGAAAAAGAGGCAAAGTTTGGTTTAATTGTTTTTTTGCCCACACTTCTTCCAATGAAGTCCAAAGATCTGAGATGTTATTCCGATTAAGTCGATGATGAAGAGCTTCATTCAGAAGAGATCTAGATACTATTGTCGTATCATCAATTGACATTAATTTATCTTCACATATTCCATAATTTCTCATTGCCCAAACTTTCCAACAAATGTATTTTGGAAGAGCTGACTAGATTCGAGTAAAAACAGGTCCCCTTGAAGGTACATGTAAAACGACCTTTCCAATTAAGAAAAAATCATTCCAATTGCCAGGAATTACAAAATTATTATCCAGATCATTCACCAGATACTTCCACACCTTCTTGACATAATTACAATGAAAAAATAGATGAGGAACTGTCTTTTCGAATTGTTTACAAAGAATGCAATGAGAGGGACTTACAATACTTCTTTTTTCAAATTCTCGCACGTAAGAATTTTTCCTTGAGCAAAAATCCAACAAGATATGCTTATTTTGGGTAACCCATCTTGCTGCCAAATTTTAGCCCACGGTCTTGAGAAGGGCTGGTGCCATTGTTCCTTGAAAATAATATCATATCCCTCTTTTACTTTATAGAATCATTTTTCTCCCATCATCTAGAATCTTTGGTATTTAAACTTATCGAAGCTACTCCGTGAAGGTTTCTGAAAAATTCCTCTCTGGAATATTTCAGATAATCTGGAACATTCATATTCTTCTAGTTAACCCAATTTCCTGTAGAATCCCACTCAGATAAATTATTCATAGTTTTGATACCAGTTTCAATGAACTACCAGTTTATCTCCAAAAGATCTTCCTTTTGAATAAGGGGAGGGGCACCAAGGATAGAATCCTTACAAAGATCTATGTTTTTTCCATTATCCAAAATCCAATACAAACCATTCTGAATAGTTTTTCCAGAAGATTTACACAATTTCCATATATTTGATCCTTCATTCTCCCAAGAGAAATCATCCACACAATGAAGTCTAGACTAAGAGAGATACTTTTTCTTGATTATGTCTTTCCACCAAGATTTCTTACCAGAGACAAGATTCCAAATTATTTTAGCTCCCATAGCTCGGTTCATTAACAGTGGATCATGGATGCCAATCCCACCACGGCCTTTCAGAGCTTTTATAGATCCCACTTAACCAAATGGAACTTTTTATTATTAGTCTTCCCTCCTTGCTAAAGGAAATTTATTGAAAAACTATCTAGTTTTTCAATAATTCTTTTGGAGCAAGAAGAGAAGAACATTGAAATAGAGGTAGAGATGAGAGAATATACCTGATTAAGATGATTTTTCCAGCTGGATTTAGCCAACTCAGATCACAACTTTGCATTTTATCTTTTATTTTTTGAAGAATTGGCTCCCGTTCTACATTTTTTTATTTGTTTTTGGGCGGTGGGATACCTAAATATTTAAAAGACGTCCAATTCGAGCTTCTACCAAAGCCCAAAATAGAATAAATTCATTGCATAACCTGAGGGGGAACATTCCAATCAAATATTTTACATTTTCCCTTATTCACATCTCCTCTTGAAGTGTTAAAAATTGATCAAGAACTTATTTAAATCTAGTAGTGATAGTAATCGAGGCTCCTCCCAAAAATACAGTATCATCTATGAATTGAGCATTGTTAACTGCTTTGATGCCTCTAGAAATTTGTATGTCACTCAACCTACATTCTTCACATTTTTTGACCAGCTTCCTACCCAAAGATACAATCATACGTGTTATCACTCCAGGAAACTCTTCTAGGTTGCAGCTTGAAGATGCCTGGTAACTTAACTAATTTTCTCAATGTTTCTCTCAATTGGATCAAGTCGGATGACTAACACAAGGTTTACTCAAGCAAAGCATGCATAGGCATATTCACATAGACAAGGCTTTTAACCAAATCTGTTCAGAGGTTTCAAATAAGATATATGGATGGATGGATCTTATAATATCAATAGAAACACACATAAGGTATATATATATATATGAATGGCCAATGTTATAAGCAAAGAATACTTGTAAAACTCAGTTTATCAGTGTAATGAGAAGATGACAGTTCTCAGACACTAGATAAGCATAAGAAATGAAATAAAACATTCAAATACAAGTATAAAATAGACAAGAGGTAAAACTGAACACAATGGGCAAAAGAAGCTTATATTTATGATATGTTATGAGAAGTTCGGGAGTACAAGCCAAGCATCATCTCCAAAGTTGATCTCCCATTCTTCTACAGAAATATCAGGCTTTATAGCCTTTACAAAACAGTTTCAAGATCCTGAAAAACTGGATCGAATTTGCTGAAAATAGAGAGTCAAAACAGTTTTCATAAAACTAGGAAAAGATCCCATTTAAGGGGGCAACCTCCATCTTGGTGGTCTCTATATCTTCGACAGCTGTAGCATGCCTCCAAAGGCTGATGAATCAGATCGAAACTGCCACCTGGAGGATTTACAGGTCATCTTTTGCCAAAGATAGACAAGAAGCTTCATCTCTTTTACTTTGCTGGCACTTTCAAAACTGAGATAGAAACTTGATTATGATGCCTTTAATTATTATCTATCATTATAAACCATCCTCGAGTCATCTGAATCAATAAAACTCGGATCTATGCAAAAATGGTAGCTTTCTTCCCTGTTCTGCACTTTCAGTGTCTAGAATAGCCAAAATACGAACCTGTAAGCCACCGAAAGCTTTGCTTTCGGTGGCTAAGGACAGTTGTGCAAACTGAAATAGCCACCGAAAAGGCAGGATTTAGTAGACTTCTTCAAAGCTTCATTTAACTTTCTTTTAAGGTCCAGAACAGCTGAAATATGAAGCTTATCTCTGTGAGGAAACTCATAACTATAGAGAGCTTTGCATGTTGAACACACACTCTGTACCTGTTAGGTTTGCCCTCAAAGTATGGGGCTTCTGGTTCGATGCTCTGAGTTAGATAAAAGTCAAATGATAACCACATAACTGTTATTGAGAAGACAATGAAAGGGGTCGAAGAAATAACTCCAGTCATAGCAAGCAAACAATGTAGTTTTGATTCAATTTTTTTCTTTTTCAACTTATCAATGATCTGTTGATGAGCTCACTGCCTACCCAATACTTTGTATTTCACCCGAACTTCTGAATCTGTTCCTATTTAATCTCTACAATCACTACAAACAGTGTAATAAGTACTATTTAACACTGCAAAATGCCATTGAATAGATCTTCGTCGTTTTTGTAGGATTGAATAGCTAAAAGCACGTTAATAGCAACACACAAAAGTGCACAGAGAACAATGACAATGTTGAAGCATTTGCAATAGACCAAGAAGGGATATGTGCTCTTTAAGTATTTGGTTGGCAACTCTGCATCGATCTGCATGTCAAAACAACATGTGCCCCTGCTTCTATAATTGACCTCTGGCCAATTTTAATGCTTTACGACCACCCATCATTCTAACGGCACATGAATGTGTGGTCTTTATCTACAAAACTCTAGGAGCCCATCTTTATGTTGGGATGTGTATATGAGGGAGGAGTAACATAATTTTCACAGAGCTTTCTGAGATCCCGTTTTCACTTTTCAATAAACTGCCCCCAACCAGACGAAGAGGGCAGAGTAGGGATGAAATACGATCAAGGTTTGCATTTTTCAGCTTCTGCCATGCAAATCGAGCATCTACGCATCCTCTTTTGTCATCTGTGCATTCCTAGACATCTCATCGTGATTCCTGACCGTGGCTAAAGTTGTTGAGGACCTCTGCCACATAGATCGAGAACCTGGCAAACTATTGACATGTGGACTTGAAGTTCCTATGCGACCTCGACCTCGGACTTGACTTATGTATTGTCTTGTCTTGACATTTGGTTTGCTATGTTGCTTTGACTCCTGGAATGACATGTATACTTACCTCGTTAGGCTTGTATGACTTATGTAGATTTATTTGTCAATATAAAAAGCCAATAAAGCTAGGGTTATAGGCTAGGTATCATTTATTTTGCATTTTGTATTGCAGGTCAAGAGAAAGAAACCAAAGGGTTTTTGGACAAGAGTGATCAATGGGAGCTGGGTGAAGAATTTGGAGATTAAAACACTGACCAAAAGACTAAGGAAAATGACAAATTAAGTACGAACGAATGAATCTACTCAAAATTTACAAAACCATTTGAGGAGATAACAATACAAATGTATAAAAAGGGAGATAAGGGACACCCCTAGCGCAGGCCTCGAGAGGCTTGAAAAAAGTCAGCAGGTCAACCATTTACTAAAGGGGCAATCCACAGTCAGTTTATACAAGATTTAATCCACTTAAAAAAGGAAGGGTAGAAACCGAATCTATCCAGAACTTCACAGGGAAAGTTATGACGAACTTTGTCAAATGCATTAGCCATATCCAATTTAATAACATCCCCATGCTCCTTTTTGATATTATTGGAATGAATGCTTCTTGAATCAAAACAATATTATCCACTATATGTCTTTTCTGAACAAAACCGCCCTGCCCTTCTGAGATCAATCGAGGGAGAAGATGTTTTAACCGATTGGCTAAAACTTTGTCAAAATTTTATAAGAATAATTACAAAGAGAAATTGATTTGAAACGAAAGAGGTTGGACGAGCTTCTTTAGGGATTAGAGTTAGAAAGGACGAATTTGTAGATCCTCCAATTTTATCTTTACATTTTGTTCAATTTAGCATTCTGCAGAAATCTAATTTTATAATTGGCCAACAAGCCTTACATAAATGAACTGTGAATCTATTTGGGCCAGGATATTTATCTGCCCCAAGACCACAAACAGTTTCGAGCACCTATGCTTCACCAATGACCCTATTAAATATATTGTTCTCATCCACTAAAATCAAAGTCGAGATACAATCGAGCATATCGTCTTTTGAAACTATGTATTCTTCCTCCTGTTCATTATAGAGATGTTTAAAATGACAGACAGCTTCCTACCGGATATCGATTTGACTAGAGATTCTGAATAATTCCTCTAAGTGAATTTCATTGATTGCATTCCTATGGAGTCTCATTTTTGATTGATTATGGAAGAAAGTAGTATTCCGATCTCCATCTTTCAACCAAAGAGCACAAGATTTTAACCTCCAAGTCTCTTCTTCCTGATGAAAGGCTTCATTCAATTTATCACTGATATGTTGCTCACGTTGGAGCAGATCTTGAGTCACCTCAGTGTTTTCCATCTGCCCTTGAAGGGACCCTAACTCCTGTTGATAGATTATTCTTTTTGTAATCGCAGAGTTATAGTGAGATTTAGCCCACTTTTTTAATGCAATCTTTGTTGCCCAAAGTTTGGATTCCCAAACATAAGAGGGAGATCCTTTAACATAAATATTCCAAGAAGTATCAATGATTTGATAAGCCTCATCTTGATTTAACCAAAGAGGATTAAAACAAAAGGGGATGGGCTCTTGATTTTTCAACTTCTGCTATATTCAAGCAGATTGGTCTATGATCTGAAATTGCATAAGGAAGAATATGAACCTTCATCATATACCTAGAGAGCAGGAGGGAGTTGTGGACCAAGAAATGATCTAAATGAGTTGCAATATGTCTCAGGACAATTCTCCTGTTAGACCAGGTATAGGGCCCTCTCTTTGGCTTTATATCTACCAAATCCAAGTCTCTGATGATATCTTCAATATTTTCACCATATGGATCTTTCAATAGAGAACCACCTCTTCTTTCTTTATAAGAAATGATAGCATTATAGTCCCCAACTATTAGACTACATTGATTTTCTCTAAAGGAGCTCAAGGATCTCCAAAAATATTGCTTAAGGTCGAGGTTAACAGGTCCATACGCGTTACAAATTTTGTAAATTTCCTTGCTATCCTTTGCTTCCGGCTCGAACAATATCCAATGAAGCCCCTCAATATGATTTTTTAGAGTGAATTTTCCCAAATCCCAAAATGTATCTAACCCTCCAAAGGCTCCTGCTGAGCTTTTTGCCACTCCAACACCATTTTTTCCAAATTGTTTGAAAAATATGAATTATTTCGATGGATTCCATTTTTGTCTCCTGGAGAAGAAGAATGGAAAGATGATCCTTATAAATCATTTGTTTCACTGATTCTACTTTTTGTTTTCCTCCCAAACCTCTGCAATTCGAAGAGATAATGTTCATTATTTCTTTGATTGTATGCCAGATTTATTTTTGGCCTCACCTTTTTACCCTTCTTGTTTGAATCAATGCCCTGTAGAATAGAATATAAGGACGCTTGTTTTCCCAGTTGATTTTATCTATCTGCTTCTTCTTTTCGTATAGTCTTTTTGGATCTTCTTCCAACTTTTTTGTTAACTGTTTTTTCTTCTTCTAGATCCTTAGATGATTCTTATTGATTAAACTGAGAGGGCTTCTCTACTTCCTCATCTGAACCATATTGGGGCTTAGCCACAAGGTGTGAGTTTATTTATGTAATTGGGCGATCTAGCAAACCAGACACTAGACCTTCTGTTCCAATATATTCTAGTATAGAGGGAGAGTTCATTTGATTTCCAACAGGACCTTGCAGGCCCCTACTTGAGCCGTAGGATCTCCTGACATTTCAACAGAAAGGGGATGGAATTTATTATAGGTCTCTGAGGGATTAGGAGCCACTGAAATCATCCGAGCCTTCCCTTTATTTTGAACTTTCTGCCATTCTTTAGCTACTTCTTTCTCTGTTTCTTTTGCTTGAGTTTTTGGATAATTCCTGGGAAAATGCCCATACTCATGTCACTTCTTGCATTTGAAGGGCATTTGATCATAATCAACTTTTTTTCTCATGAGACCAACTATCCATGACCAAATTTACCACTTTTGGGAGACCCTTCTCAAGATCTACTTCTACACAAATTCTAGAAGAAGAGAACATAGGCGACTTTGGCTCAACTTTATCGATGTATCGACCAAGTGAGTTACCAATTGAAGCCAAAAATTCATCAGATGAGCAGTGCAAGGGAAGGTGAGTTAATTTCACCTAGACTGGTATTGCAAAGGGGATATATTTCCCATGGTCAAAAGATAAATTCCAACTATTAAGATACATACCTTTGGGTCCCATGAAATAGGGTCCAGTATGGAAGATTAAGTCCTGATCCGATTTGAACTCAAATAGAAAAATGTAACAACTCTTCCGTAGAAGTAGAATTGCATCCTGCCTTTTAGAAGGGGCTACCAGTTCTTTTTTTATCCAGATCTCCATGGTCCTACGAGAAGGCCAAAGACCAGTGAACAATCCTACCAGTCCTCTTTTAGACAACGTGATGGATTTTTTCTTTGCTAATATGCATGAAATCTTGATCTTAGTGTCATCTTTCCTCTTCACAAATTGAGCAACAGGTTGCGAAGAATCCTTATCCTTCTGCCTGGCCACAAGGATGCAAAAAAAATCATCCATACTAGGGTCCATATTAGTATCCAATGGATCCATAATCAATTGGGAAATGCCATCTCAGAGTGTGTGATCTCAGAAGTTGCAAAGCTAAAACATTTATCCTCAAGAATAACACTTGTATGTCTTGTTGATTTGATGTAATTTAAGAAATAAAAATTATTTAACATTAATCTTGGAAAATATAGGCTGTATTTATTTCTATAATTTCTATTGTTATTAAGTGATTTTTAAATTTGGTTTTTGCATGATAAGATTTCCCTAGAGGGTTGAAACTTGCTGGCACATAGTTGATATCGTTTCCCTTGAATTAACTTGTTGATTGGGGTTTCTAAGAGGTGAAATATTCTCCATTGTTTCTATTGCTTTATTATATTTCACAACAATCCTAAGACTATAAATTCATATGCGAAGATCCAAGAAAATTCTAAGAAAGAGGTGAAATTTATAAAGTTGCATTAATTACCCTAATTAAAAAAAACTATAGTTTAAATATGACTACCCAAATATGCCTAAAGGGTTGGATCCATTGGTGATGAGTAAGAATTTTTCCACCAGTGGGAAAAAAACTCTTGTGCGGGTTTTTCCTAGAGCCATGGAGTCACCTTGAGGTAGTGGTTAAACATGTGCTTGGAACCAACGAGATTACATTAAATGATCTCATGA
Source organism: Larix kaempferi (assembly GCA_027924585.1). Classification (NCBI taxonomy): domain Eukaryota; kingdom Viridiplantae; phylum Streptophyta; class Pinopsida; order Pinales; family Pinaceae; genus Larix; species Larix kaempferi. The sequence continues at coordinate 3,684,745 of BSBM01000402.1, read as the reverse complement.
ATTGTACACGCATAAGTGGATCAAATCCCATGCCCATGCCCATGTCCTTCAATTTTTGAGTCATGGAGGGTTGGCTCTGAGGATGATGTCATATTGGGCATATATTGCATTATGGGTTGTAAAGAGGGAACGGGATTGCCAACTATAGTAACCAATGATATGCACAATAATTTTTTATATACTTTGAGTCAGGTTATAGATCCACTCATCATGGAATTATGACAACAAGGTTGGACATTGTTTGAATTCATAGGTTTGAATAGAGAATATGTTTCTCCATGGTCAACATATATTGGGAAGTTAAAAAAAATGTCATCTTCGGTTGAAGGAAAAATCAAAATCATTAGCCTTGGTAAAGAATAAAATCATAGGAAAATATACATCAAGGTCGAGTTAGCTTGCATTGATCTAAGATGGGCCTAGATACTCTCCTTGGTAGTGTAACAAGATATGGAAGCTTAAGGCTCCCAAAAAAACTTGGTTTTTTTTTGGCTATCCCTCATGAACGAGATTTCAATTTGGGAGGTCCCAAAGAGGCACCAAAGGAAAGGTCCATGTATATGCATGATCTACAAAAAGGGTGATAAAAATACCTCTCACTTATTAATCCATTATCCTTATTCAAAATAGTTGTGGAAGGAGGTGGAGTTAATAATTGGTTCTTAAAATGTGTGCCAAAGGAAGAATTGGTGGAAGAATGCCTAAAACAATGGTTTTCCAAAAGGGAGGTGAAATATCTTGAGACTTTTCCTTGTCTTATCATCTAGAGAAATGTAAGCTTTAAACCCTTTCAAGTGAAGCGATGCATATAGACTATTAAGAAAACACAAAGTAAATCAATGGTGTGTGCACGCATGCGCGTGTGTGCGCCCGTGCGCGCACACACACATACACAAATTTACCATGAAAACCAACAAAAATTAGAGTTGCGCCTATATAATATTTAGGTGTTTCATGGCATCCAAAAGCCTAATATTTTAACCCAAATTAATTCCTTAAATGATATAAGGTTACAATGGGCCAAAAGCCATTAGTTAAAAAACATGAAAACATGCTAAAATTGAACAAAAAATGGACCCTAAAAAAATTCAGGTCATTGAATTGAACCTTGATGGGGAGGGGTTATATCCCCTCCCCTCCTTATGAATTGTTCCAGTCAATGAGGGTGTGTGTGTGGGGAGGGGTAACCCCCTCTTATTCCCCCTCTCCCTGCCTAGTAGTTTTGATTTGTACCTAGCGTATTCCACATGTAGATAATATAATACATCTCCAACATTCTCCCATTTTTGTTTTCTTTGCAAAATAGGGGGCCATGGATTTATAAGGCCACAAGTTCAATCCAACAATGCCCATTTATTCTTTAAACCAACATAACTCATCAATATTAACAAACTTCCTCAATGAGTTTGCAACATTCTTCAAGGTGTCGAAATGCTCCAATAACACCTTCTTGTCTTAAACCATATCTCTCACAAGGTGGTGTACACATCACTATGCTTTATCTTAGAACGATAAGCATGGTTCTTTGCTAGAAATATTACATTTTGGCTATTGCAATCTAACCTTACATCTTGTTGTATAAACCTAATACCTGAACACAATCTCTACAACCTTACAACTTGCTTACTTACATGATTGGTTTCCATGTATTTAGTTTATGAAGTTGAAAGTGAAACTACAACCTATCTCTTGCTCGTCCAACTGATTGCTCCTATAGATAGGATAAACACATAACCACTTATCGATCTTCTACATAAAGATATCCAACCCAATTTGTGTCAACAGAGTCTTGTTCATCTATCACTTTGTCTAGTTGAGGTCTTCATTGGTAGCATAATACATAATTTGTAGTGCCAGGAAAATACCCTAAGACCCTCTTTATAGTTGTCTAGTGATCCTTCCCTAGTTTTGACATATATTTTCCCAATACTCTCATTGCAGGGGCAATGCTGTGATGAACCTGCAATAATTAATTAATGCAAATACACGAGATATCAGAAATAATAGAACTCATAATCACTTTTATATTGATTACGAGCCACTTCGAGGGGGCAACCTCCTTTGAGCAAGCTCAATACAATTAACTTCACGGTGCCTTCAATGGCCTCAACACACACTTATATACTAAGTCTATGCCCAATACTATGAGTCAAAACAATGGGAGATATAATACTACGGGACGACTTACAAAGCATATGCGTCCAATACTATGGGTCAATACTATGGGATAATATAAACGACGGATCAACAAATACTACGAGACGACTTACAAAGCATATGTGTCCAACAACAATATACTAACATAGTAAAGAGAAGGGTTGACATAGGTTCCTAACATCCCCTCTCCCTTAAAAAAAGCTTTGTCCTCAAAGCTTTGGTTGGAGAAATTGCTGCAGAATCTGAAGGAGTGGTTCCCCGGTAGCATCCTCGGGTTGCATTTCGGGCCACTGATGCCTTTAGAGTGTCAAGGAGGATTGCTTGGAAGGCTGTAGATGAAGAAGAACCCTGTCAGCGGCGTGGAAAATGCGCTCAGAATGGTGCTAATCGGCTTGTTGTTTCAGGCAAATTCTGGCCATGTGAAGATTGTCCTGCAGAATGAGAAGAATCTGATCGCGGTTTCGAAGAACCGAGTCAATTTCCTGAACTGGGGAGCTGCTAAGGGTGTATGGAAGAAGAACTGGCGGTGTTTTTCCATAGACTGTTTCATATGGTGTCCTTTGAGATGTGGTATTGTACCACCAGAGTGCTGCTAGGAAATCCATAGAAATAGTTGGCCAAAGCTGTGTAGGGATGGGCAAGGGTATGAGCAATCCCGAAAGGAGTGTCGTTTCACCCTTGTTGACTTGGAAAGTATCATCGTCAGCCACCATCTTTTGAATTGTCATTTTTAGTCCTTGCCAAAAGAAGTTACATTGTTCCCGGTCATACATTTTGCAGAACCCAGAGTGCCTTGTTGATGAAGAAGCATGGAGTTCATAGAAGAGATAGCCCTGTTGAACATATTGCAACCAATTTGGAACAAGCAGAGAAAGAGCTGTAAGAGAAACTGGGTCATCAATTGTGCGAGAAGGAGCATCTTCCACCATATTGTCCTTACCCTTCTTGTAAGTGATCACATAGGGATAACCCATTTCAGGTGGGTTGGGGAGGAGACCCATTGTTCCAAAAAAATTTCCAGACTCTGGAGATCAGTCTTGATGCAGAAATAATTCCCTAATAGGTATGGCTGCCACTTCTGTACTGCATGCAAAATAGCCATCATTTCATGCTGAGAGGTAGATGTGGCTAAATTCTTACCGGAAAGGTCTCTTGAAGGCAGCAAGCGCATTGGTTCAGCAAAGATACCTGCATATCTATCCAAGGAAGTAGTGGAGACTATTGATGGGTGCATCTGAATGGAATTGAGCTGAGCGATGACACCATGTGAATTCTTCTTAAGGATTTCTTCCAGGCGATGTGAACTGATGATGCAGAGAGACCCTAGTTGTAAGCCCATAAATTTGTGTTGTGCCCCATTGACTTTAAACTGCATCCAAAGTTCATCAAAATCCCATAAGATGGGGCCAAGTGTGCGTAACCATTGAACGCCCAAAACCACATCACATCCTCCTAAGGACATGGCAAACATGTCAGAGCGTAGGTTATAATATTCCATAGAGATACACACATTGTGACACTTCCCCTTGCAAGGTAAGGTGCCCCCATTGGAAACCATGACTTCAAAGTTGGAGCAAGGCTGGACAAAACAATCAGCCTGTTTGGCAATCCGAGGGTCAATGAAGTTATGAGTGCTACCAGAATCAATGAGTATGGTAAGAGGGAGCTTCTTGAAGTATCCCTTGACCCGCATTGTTTGTGGGGTGGTGACGCCGATTACAGCATGGAGAGAGATCTCGAGTGGGTCGTCCTGAGATGGGGTGTCAACAAGCGGGTGTTGAATGTCAACCTGATCATCTACTGTATCTGTAGCTTCTTCACCAAGTTCTAAGGCAGGCGGAGAATCCACATCCAAGAGATAGAGCTTTTGTTGAACACATCTATGTCCCCGAGTGAATTTCTCATCACAATTATAGCAAAGCCCTTTTTCTTGGCATGCCTACATTTCTATTTCAGACAAATGCTTGATAGGAGTTGGTTGAGGAGAAGGCGTGATGGGAGGTCGTTGGGAACCCATATTTCTGAAGGGAACAAAGGTGGGTTTGGACTGTTGTTGAGCTGCGATCTTGTCCTCGACCAACTTAGCCAACCCTAGGACTTCCATCATTGTGTTGGGACAAAACATTTTGACCTCTGAGCGGATTTCATCCTTGAGACCACTGATAAAACAACTCCTGTAGAATTCATCAGACAATCCTTCTGTGTGATTGGGGCCAATTTCTCAAATTCTGTCTGATACTCTCTCACTGTGCCAATTTGGTGAAGTTTAGTGAGTGCTCCTATGAAATCATCAAAAGCACTAGGACCAAATCGTGGCAAAATGAGTTGGCAAAAATCTGTCCAGTTTGGCTCGGGATGAGCTTTGATGTACCAACGGTACCATTGAAGGGCTTCCTGTTCCAAATGAAAGGATGCAAATGGAACTTTCTAGGCATCAGAAGTATTATGCAGACTGAAATATTGTTCTGCTCGATATATCCATCCAATCGAATCAGTACCATTGAAGCGAGGAAAATCAAGCTTCGGCCCACGAAAATTGCTGGAAGAAGAGAACTCGGTGGCTGCAAAAGATTCTGGCTATCTGGTATTGTTCATGGCTAAATGTTGAAGATGGAGGCTAAGAAATTTTTCATCCAGATCTTGGAGTTTGGTTTGGATGGCTGCAAGTGCTTCCTCCATGGTGTGTGCTCCTGCATGGGTGACAACCATAACCAGGTTTTTTTTTTTTAAAGGTGGAATGGGTAGAAAAACACAAACATAAGCTGATTTAGTAAAGGGAAATTTTGATTGGGGAAACAATCTAATGGGTAATTTGGGTTTGACTAGATTTTGGACACTGTCGAAAGGACAAGAAAGCAAAAAGGAGGATTTCAGAAGCGGGGTGATAGAATGAGAAAATTTGGCAGAGAGGGACAAAGAAGCAGAATTCAGAAAGGAACTCTGTGGTAAAATTTGAAGGTGATTGGGTGAAATCCGAGGAAGTTATGGCAAACCCTAAAAATAGACAAATGTGGGATTTCGATCTTTGGGAAGGGGAATTGGGGATAGGGTCCTCAGGAATGAAAGATGCAGAATGGTATGACAGGGGTTCCCCGAAAATTTCAAGGGAAACAGAGTGAAAACAAGGGAGATATGGAGAAAAAACTGAATTTTAAACGGCTGGATCTGAAACGGCGACTGGATCTGGAATGACTTTCAGAATAGATCTGAAACATCTGGATCTGGAGCGGAAGTGATCGGCAATAGTTCAACTGAAAATATATATGGACCCCAGGTATGTACGGCTTCCTAACAGTTCAGGTGTTTCACTCGGCCACCAATGTTGTCTGACGACTTGCGTATTGGGGCAGTACCCCTCACTCCACAACTTAGGTAAAACTGATAACCACTTTGCCACAAACGACAGCTCTTGGTTTACCTCACGGGTGGGAACTAGTCAATCAGGTAGGGGTCATTGCCCTTTTTGCTGGCAGGTCCTCTCAATGGGCCAGCTACTTTGGGGTTCCTGTGGTAGTCCTCACAATGAGTTTTAGGTTTTATGCCCAAGTACTTCCCACAGTTAAGCGGATAGGGATTATTCCCAAATCTGAAGCTGCAACAGATCCGAATTTTTTTTTTTGGTAGAAATTCCACCCAACGAGCCCAAGAAAGTGCTCTGATACCAGATGTGATGAACCTACAATAATTAATTAATGCAAATACATGAGATATCAGAAATAATAGAACTCAGAACCACTTTTATATTGATCACGGGCCACTTCGAGGGGGCAACCTCCTTTGAGAAAGCTCAATACAATTAACTTCACGGTGCCTTCAATGACCTCAACACACACTTATATACTAAGTCTATGCCCAATACTATGATTCAAAACCATGGGACATATAATACTACGGGACGACTTACAAAGCATATGCGTCCAATACTATGGGTCAATACTATGGGCTAATATAAACTATGGATCAACAAATACTACGGGACGACTTACAAAGCATATGCGTCCAACAATAATATACTAACATAGTAAAGAGAAGGGTTGACATAGGTTCCTAACAAATGCTTGGTAGAATATAGACCACATCATAACATGGACCAAAATACCAACAACATTGGTATATGGAACACGATACATGTCCTCTAACTCTTCTTGTGCTTTGGACACTATTTTATAGATAACTTTTCCCCTACAATAATAGGAACCTTGCCCTATTTACATTCCTACATATTACATCTCTACAAAGTTTTTTCAACATACTTCCTCTGGTTTATCTGGAGTTTCCTATATGCACAGTCTCTTTCAATCTTCATGCCCAAAATACAGTTTTTAAAATGAAGGTTCTTCATGTCAAACTTAGAGAATAACTGAGACTTAACCTCCTTGATGATATGCTTGTTGTTTCCAACTAGCAACACATCCTCAAAATACAATATTGCATAAATAAAATGATCAACAACTTGATTGGAATACACACAACGAGCTTCCTTGCTTCTCAAAACTTTCATTCCTAGTATGTAAGTATCAAACTTATGATACCACATTCTTATGGATTTATTTAAGCCATATAAGGAGTTTTTTCAATTTGCAACCATTTTCCTTCTTACCCTTAACTGTGAATTCTTCATGGTGGTTGATGTAGATTTCTTCTTCTAGGTCCCCATGTAGGAACGTTGTCTTTACATCCATTTGTTCTAATTCTAGATCAATTGATGCTTAAAGGGATAATATAAATCAAATATTAGTAAATTATGTAATAGGGGAGAAAATCTCAATGAAGTCAATTTCATCTACCTGGAAATATTATTTAGACACGAAGCAATCCTTGTACTTCTCCACTCTTCGTTCTGCATTGAATTTCTTCTTGAACATCCATTTTCTACTAACATGTTTTCTTCCATCGAAAAACTTGGTGAAGTTCCATGCCTCATTTTTGTCTAAGGATTTCGTTTCTTCAACCATGGCCTTCTTTTAGAGGTTATCTTCCTCAAAATCAATTGCCTCTCTAATAATTATAGGATGGTCAACAATATGGAATGAAAATTAGGTGGACTATACCCTTCTATTTGCATTCTTACTTAAGTAGATCTCCTCAAAATCGAGGTTTGTAATTCCTTGTATTCATCTGGCTCATCTTTATCCGTTGAGTCAAATTCTCCATTCTCTAGCTCATACTCTATTTTATTTGATTTTCCTTCTCAGTTCATCTTGATGCTTGGAGCACTTTTAAATTTTCTAAATTTCACATCATGATTATAAATAATCTTCCTTTACCAGTCCGATGGGTTAGCTCAAGTGGTTGAGAGATGTGAGTTGTAAGCAGAAGGTCTCAGGGCCAAATCCCTAGGTGGCTATGCATTGATATATTAAGGCCTCGCTTGATGTCCCCACTGGGTTAGGCTCCGTAATCAGAGCCATCGGGGTGAGGTCCCTTCGGGTGGCCCTCCTGTGAATTCTTCCCGTGGATGTAGGAACTCCTCTCTAGAGTTATGAACCACATTGAAAAAAATAGTCTTCCTTTTCTAGATTCCAACTTTTGTATCCTTCTAATCCATCTTGATAATCAACGAAGACACATTTTTTTCTTTATTGTCCAATGTACTTGTTTTCTCCTTTGGAACATGCACATAAGCATCACAAGCAAAAAATCTAAGTTGCATAAGGGACACTTTCTTACCAGTCTAAGCCTCATGAGGATTCTTATCAATCGGTGCCGATATAGGTGATTGATTGATTAGATAACATGCAATATCTATTGGTTATACCCATAATTTATGTTATATGCCTACACCACTAAGCATACTTCTTACCTTTTCCATTAGCGTAGTATTAATCCTTTTTGCAATTCCATTTTGTTGAGGTGTGTATGGAGTTGTATTTTGTTGTGCTATTCTTCATTGTTCATATAACTGCTCAAAATATTTCACATAGAATTCTCCTCCATTGGTAGTCCTCAACACTTTTATTTTATTCTTTGTTTGGTCTTCTACAAGAGCCTTTGACTGTTTGAATTTTTAAAAAACCTCAAATATTTTCTTCTTTAGGAAATATAACCATTTTTTTGTAGAAAAATCATCTAGAAATGAGACATAGTATAGATATCCTCCTAGAGACAGAACACGTATAGGTCTAAACACATCGCCGTGTATTAGATCCAAGATATTTGTTTTCCTTGTAGCACGAGATGGAATCTTACTCGACTCTATTTACCATCTACATTATGGTCACATAAATAAAAATCCAAAGAAAAATCATAGATACATTTAATAATACCTTTATTGTTAAATCTAAGAGCATGGCAAGATAAAAAAACTAAATATCCATCAAACACACCACAAGGAGAAGAAGATATTTTACCCTAGAAACCCAAAATTGGGAAGACCAATAATAATCAATCTACTACCCTTGGTCAATCCAACCAAGCCATGTCCAATTTGACCAACATTGACCACATGCACTTTACAATGGAGCTACTCAAGCCTTTAAGCATGCAATACCATGGGAAAATACCATGGTATACCCAACATGGGCTCGTAAACCACCAACTGTAAACCCATTTGATCAAATCAAGGCTATCTCAAACACATTTTAACCAAGTCAAGATTAACCTAACATTTATTATGAAAAGCAAAAAGGTTCCTCTTTCAAGTATGTCCCATTCTATATGATGTCATAACATTATCTTCTCTATGTGAAGAGTAGGAATTTTGTCATTTTCATTCTTAGGAACAATTGGACTCTTACACCCATCGACAATAGTGTTTCCCAATAACTTGTATATAGTTCCAACCTAAAGCCCCCTTAACAACACCATTGCTCCTTGAACCATTTTTCATGTATCCTTTTTTAATATAGTCTACATACCCACATCACTCGTCTTACTTACATATATATAATGTTTATGTCCAAACCTAGAATATGCAAAACATTGGGAAGGGTTTTAACGCTTCCATATTTAAGAAACAACTATACCCTTTCGCATCCTATGATTTTATCTACTGAATCATCTCCTAGGAAGACATCACCTACATTATACTTTTCATATTCACAAAACCATTCCTTGTGAGTCACATGAAAAATATGCACTAGAGAGGATAAACATACTTCATGATCTGAATGTGTACTTGTAGATGCTAGTACACATGCCCTCCTTCTTCTAAGGAGGCCATCCCTCTATAGAAGGAGCATTGTTAGATCCCTTGCTTTTATCAACATTTTTTATTATTATCTACAATCTTTTCATATAATGCCCATCTTTAGTTTCCAACATTTCCTTATAGATTGTTCTAGAGATTTAGATATACCTTTAGATTATATATGCCCACCAAAGACTTATTTATGTTTTTGTCTATAGGGTGACTTGTCACGAATAAGGCATCCTAAGTTTGACTATAATTGTTTTTTACCTCATCTCTTCTGATAACAATGATGGAACCACATTGCCAAGCTTTGATGTGATTGCATTACTCCCAATTGCTATAACTAGGTAATCCCATGAATTTGGAAAAGAACATAACAAATTGATGCTCTTATATTCTTCTGAAATTTTAATATCAACATACAACACCTAACTTACCATAATGTTAAAGGCATTGAGATGCTCCGTCATGGATTGGTTGTCATTCATCCTCAAGAGGTACAATTTCTTTTGAAGGAAAAGTTTGTTTACCAGGGACTTAGAATAATACAAATTCCCTAAGTTATCCCATAACGCCTTGATTATAGCTCCTCTTGATAGATTCAATAACATTAAATTTGAGTGGCACAATTGGATCATACTCTTTGCCTTCCTTTTCCAACTTCATCCAACCTGTCACCATTGTATATGTAGGTACAATACCGAGGTCCAAAACAACCCATCCTTGCTTACAAGGAGGTCTTCCATCTTAAGCTTCAATAGCTCAAAGTTTTGACGGTTATTGATATCTATTTTGCAACTGCTCACCATTCTCTTTCACATAGGAATATTGGTGCAAAGCTCCCACTGAAATCAGGTTTATCACATACCTAAGATAAACTTGCTCTATCAAGAATGAGCTAGACCCTAGCAACAAAAGCATTCCTTTGAAGCCAACAACCACACCCTGACACCAAATGTAAGTTTTAAACCCTTTCAAGTGAAGCAATGAATATATATTCCTAAGAAAACAAAAACTAAATCAATGGCACACACACACACACATTTACCTTGGAAATACCCTTAACTAGGAAAACCATAAAAACTTAAAGCTACACCTCTATCTCCTTAATTGTATTTATCTGACTATTCACAGTACTATATTTAGGTATTATGCAGTGTCCAAAACCCTAATTTGTAAACCTATATGAGATTACACTAGTAAACCCTTAATTGAGATTAGATTACAATGAATTAAAAACTATTAACTAAGATACACAAAACCAAGCCGAAAACATAAAAAAATGGGCCCCTTTTATCACATATATAGAAAGTTAAATAAAGAGGCAAACAACCTATCCAAAGCAGGTTAACTAATTGCTAAGGGTTTCTAGGAGTTGCATGAATTCTAGGATGGAGTCTCCATCTCTTCCTTGATTAGCTTTTGATAAACTTTCTATAAGCTAATCTATTTTATTTTGATTTGATATCTTAGTTTAAATGTTTTACTTTATGCACAAATGGCGCAGTTTTTACTAACCATGTTTTGCATTCTTGGATGTAGTATTTTGCACTATATAAGAGTGTATGGAGGTCTCTTAAAAGCAGTAGGTACTTGTTTTTGGAACATTTTATTAGAAAATAGATTTATAGTTATGTTTTTTTAATTTTAATTTTTATAGTTCAATGACATCTAAAATCTAAAATGTAGTTTCTTTTCATATTTTGAATAAAAGTTTTTTTTTTTAATAAGAAACTATGTAAAGTATTGTATGATTTTACGGAAACAATATTAATTTTCTAAATATTTAAGAAAACTTGCAAACATGGTGAAAAATAGATACAATAAATTCATGTAAAATGAGATGTTTGTATAATTTATTTGATGTTTAAGAGGGTTGATTTTTTATATCAATGGGAGGTATTTATGCTATGAATATAATTTAATTATTTAATATTTATCTTTATAGATGTGAGTAGGGAGGTATTTACAACTCAGTATGGGTGATCCAAATTATATGTCAAAAAATTGGATCTCTTTTGTTGTTTAATAGATCCAAGTTTAAAATAAATCAATGTTGATTTCAATACAAAAGAGAGAATACCACATTTTTAAAATTTATAATAAATTAATGATTATATTATTTTAATATATTCGGTATTTTAAATTATTAACTCTCTGTTATCCTTTACATGTTGATTGTTTATATGCTCTTTTAACAGAAAACATGTTAACTGTTTATGTGCTCTTTTAACAGAAAACATGTTGATTGTTTATGTGCTCTTTTAACAGAAAACAAATATACATTATCATATAATACTCAAAGAATTCATTAATTTCAATATTCCACATATTCATTGTTCAATTTACATTATCATGATTTGGATGGATTGAAAATTAAACTGGATGAAAAATGGATCAAACAATTCATTAATTTCAATATTCCACATATTCATTGTTCAATTTACATTTATCATGATTTGGATGGATTGAAAATTAAACTGCATGGAAAATGGATCAGGATTCCAACTATAAACTTATATTTCAAATAAAATATATCCCACCAATGGAGAAGTGGATCGTGTTTAGCTGTGTGATTGTGAAATATGTATTGCACTGCTAATTATTATTTTAATATATAATTAAAAAATCTGAGGGTATTGCACTTCAAAAGATTATTAATTTCAATATCCTTTTTTAACAGTAACACTAACGTGCTTCAACGCAACATAGTATTTCTTTTTATATTGATATTTTGCAGGGTTATTTAAGGTTAGCGCAGTGCAATATTTATCTCATTCCTAGAAGTATCGAGAGACATGGCGAATCTCTTGCCATAGATATTATTCCTAGTAAGATTATATGTGCGGCTGTGTTTTTTTGAGAATTGTGAATGGACTAATTGTGTTTCCATAGTCCCACTATATCTATATGGAATGTTTCGATGTTATTTTGTTCTGTTCTGCTTAAATGATAGCATACATAGAAGTTCATCGATTTCAATGTATTAAGTGATTTATTATTATTATAATTTTATATATAAATTGTAATGATATATTATTATTTAATATATAAATTATAGTTTTTTTGAAAAACAATATTATGTAAAGTCATATTATTATTATTATTATATAAACTCCAATGATATATTATTATCTAATATAAACTACAATGATATATCATTATCCAATATATAATATATAAACTACAATGATATATCATTATCCAATATATAAACTGATCCAATATATAAACTGCAGTATATCATTATCTAATATATAAATTGCAGTGATATATCATTATATATTATAAATTATCCAATATATAAACTGCAGTGATATATCATTATCTAATATATAAATTGCAGTGATATATCATTATATATTATAAATTGCAGTTTTTAAAATAAAATAAAATACTGTATAGTAGTGATTTATCATTATTATTACTGCAGCGATATATCACTATCTAATATATAAACTGCATGATATATCATTATCTAATAAATAAACTTCACTTTTTTTTATTGAAGAAAAAAGATATTATTCCTGATTTGTGTGTTTATGCTTTCACCTCATCATTTAAAAAACATAATGGATTACTTAAACTATATATATATTTTTTATTATAAAAATAAGTAGTGCGTGAGGAATGTCAAATAGTATGTGTGAAAGTTCTTCATAAATTAAATGAATTAAAAAATAGTTTTGTATTGTGATTCAATGTGATATCCAGTTATTCTTAATGAATTTTGAAAAAAAAAATATTATTTTTAATAAAAATATAAAATAATAAAATAATAAAATATATTTTTTATTATTATAATATTATATATATAATTATAAAAAAAATTATTGTGTTAATTTAATCAATATAAAGAATATAAAATATATGGATATTAAAATGTTATTGTATAAGTTAAAGATTGCAAATCAAGATAAGTCTATATAATATATGATACAAATTGAATAAAAAAAATAGAGTCATTTGTTCATCACTTTCAATATAAATATTAGATTTTTGTGATTATTTAATTGTATTTTTTTTTTTTTAAATTAGAACGGTTATTTTATTGAATATGAGGAGCGGATGGGGTTAACCCAAAGCTACCAATAATACAAAAGATTCAAAAACCAGCAAGATCTAGTAAGCTTTCCCAATCATTACAAATCTGAACCTCAGGGGATAAGTGTTAGGATATTCCTATACTCCATCCTAGTCCCACCAGTATTTTGATCCTTTACATTTTCAGTCATGCATGCACTTTTAGGGTTTGCATGCATTTTGCATGCATCCCAGTCATCAGTCCAGCACCTAGCCCTCAGTTAGCCAGCCCCCAGGAGCTTCTCACTATTCAGTTTTAGCCCTCCAGTTGCTTAGTGCGCCCTTCTTCCTTGATTTTAGGGAGCAACTCGCCCTTCTTCACCTACCAGTCCAGTTGTCACTCAGTTACACTCAGTTACAGTCAGTTACACTCAGTTACAGTCAGTTACACTCAGTTACACTCAGTTACAGTCAGTTACACTCAGTTACACTTAGTTACTCTTAGTTACATTGAGTTACACTCAGTTACACTTAGTTACACTGAGTTACACCTACCAGAGTTAGTTTGACTGATGGTTGACAGTTACTTGAGCATTGATGACTCCACTGATGATGATGAAGACTTCCAATTGTGCTCCGATGATCATGAGGACACCTAGTTGTGCTCCGATGACACTCCAGTGATCCTTTGATCACTCCATGAAGGCTAATTTGAATTGCCACCTTGGGCATTCGAATTCCTCATGCATTGTATTATTTATATGTCCATTTGTGATTAATAATCTAGTATGACCGAAGTATTATTGCTTCTATCTGAGTTCTACTGTACCATATTATTTTGTTGCTCATTATACTGCATGTATCACTCTTCTTCTATTTTCTTGCTTAATCCATTATTCTCTTGTGAGGTATACATCATCTCTTAGATCTGTTGTGAGGATTTTCACACTAAGAATCTAGAGGGGATCTTCATTATTTATTCTGTAGGTCCCTTGGGACATAAGACATCCCATATTAGCTTTGAGGTCAGCTTCTTTATTCAATCCTCGCAGAATGTGGAAGTAGAGGGAAGAGGAGAATCCGAGCAGCAGATACCGCAGCCTTTGCAAAGTGTTGTTGAGAGGAGGAGTGCTGAATTGTTCATTTGAATTTAGAATTTTTATCAGTATTTCAGAGTCTTCGAATATAAGTATATCTTTGTAACCATTGTCCCGAGCTATCTGACCAGCTTTTAACAACCCGAGAATTTCAGCCTGATTATTGGTTCTCTGTCCTAGACCCCAGCGGAAGCTATCTTTCCTTGTGCCATCCGGGGAAAATATTATTCCACCAGCTCCGGATGTCTCGGGATTCCCTTTTGAAGCACCATAAAAAAATATGGAAGCTTTACCCTGCTTCCTCCACCAGTCCTGAAAAGATGCCTCAGTAATCCGAAGTTTCCAACCTGGAGTGTCAGTGGGTCTGGTCATGGCCATGCTTCTATCTCTGAAGGTGTAAGTTCCCATCCATTTATTTTCAACAGGAAGAAGAATGATCTCTTTCTTAAAGGGCTGTGAGCCACTGTTTCAAGGAGAAGAGATTTGGCTTTTAAAGCGACCTTCGAAGGGAGATTGAGAGTGTTGTTAAAAATCCTATCATTCCTAGCCAGCCAAAGTTTCCAGCAGACATACTTTGGGATGGCCTGCCAGATCCGGGCACAGAGAGAGTTGCCGAGAAGCGCATGAGGGTATCTCTCCTTCCAAGATGAAAAAAGAGCATCCATAGAGGCTTGAGATGGCACCGCAGCATTAAGACCCTGAAGACAATGAGCCCAGACATCATGGGCGTAGGGGCAATCCACAAACAAATGGTCCAAAGTCTTAGCAACATTACAGCAAAGTGCACAGCGATGAGGGCCAAGGATGCCTCTTTTTAACAGGTTGTCACCAGTCAGAATTTTCCTATGTATTAAAGCCCAAAAGAAAAAATTTACTTTGGGAAAACCAAGAGGATCCCAAACCGATTTCCAGAATGAGGAATTATGGGTGGACGCAGCATGAGATTGAAGAGTTGAAAAACCTTGTGCAGGGGAATAAAATCCAGTCCTTCCCCATCCCCACGAGTCTTTAATTTGAATATGCACTAGAGCTAGGCCCGTCAACCCTGCTAATAGGGAGGGCTGTTGATGAAGAAGATGCGTAGGAGCATGGGGGATAGACCACGAAATCCAATTTCCAAATTTATCCCATGAAGAGATATCAGCGAGCATGTGTATATTATTCTGCATTAGCCAATGACGGATGTCATGAATTTCATCAGAGTTGATAAGGGGAACACGACCCATAATGCTGTCATGCCACAGTGATGTTTTATTGCCATTCCCAAGTATTCTGTATAAATGATTCTGAAAGAAGTCGATACATCTTCTGCAGAGATTCCAGGCCTTTGAACCTGTAGGGGTGTTATTCATCTGAATATTTCGTAGAGAGACTCCACAAAGATATTTTTTCTTGAAAATTTGGCTAATTGGATGCTTTTTGTTGGTGTGCAGCTTCCACAGGATTTTACCACCCAAGGCTAGATTAGCCAGCTCTGGATCACGGATATTTAAACCTCCTTCATCCATAGGGCATTTAATGGTGTCCCAGTTAACTAAATGATATTTCTTTTCATTTCCTTTTCCACCTTGCCACAAAAAATCTCTTAACAGCTTAGAGACATGCTTCGTAGTCGAGCTTGGAGCCAACAAAAAAGAGGCCTGATAGATGGGCAAGGCAGAGAGCACATATTTCATGAGGGTGACTTTCCTTGCAGTAGTGAGCCATCGACCACCCTAGGAAGCAATTTTAGACTTGATTTTACTCAGTACTTCCAACCACAACGATGGTTTATTAGCTCCCAGAGTTAGGGGGAGGCCAAGATATTTAATCTTGTCCTAGCTATCATGTCCCAGAAATCCCATGAAGTGAGCAATTCTCTGAATGGTTTGATTGTCTGAGTTCCATCCATAAATAGCACTTTTCCTTTTGTTTATGAGGGCTCCCGAGATAGAGCAATAGTTTTGAAGAATAAATTTGAATGCCTTCGCAATCTTTAAAGAGGCTCCACCCAGCAATAGAGAATTGTCGACAAATAATGCATGGTTAATGGGCCCAACACCTTTCAGTGGCCTTATACCTGGGACTGATCCAGCCTACTGCTCTGAAGACAACTTCTGACTCAGAGAATCAGCCATCAGAATGTACAAGAAGGGGGAGAGAGGGCAGCCTTGCCTTAGACCCCGCAAAGCTTTAAAGTAATTTGAAGGTCTTCCATTCACAAGAGGGGCTATCCAAGGCTTGCTCGTACAGGCTCTGATCAAATTGACAAATTCAGTGCTGAATCCAAAAGAGTGAAGAACTCTATAGAGGAAGGAGAGATTGACCCTGTCGAAGGCATTAGTCATGTCAAGTTTTATGAGCATCCCTTGCTCCTTCCGGTGATAACTAGAATGCATGACTTCTTGCACTTGGATGACATTATCCAAGATGTATCTCCGTTTGAAAAAACCACCTTGGGAGGAAGAAATGAGCTTCTCAAGCAGTGGTTTGATTCTATTAGCCAATATCTTGGATAGAATTTTATACGAAACATTACACAAGGATATTGGTCTGAATCTACCAAAGAAACTCGGACTAGTTTCTTTAGGGATTAAGGCCAAGAAAGTGGAATTGATGCTACCTCCTACTTTAGCTCTGCGTTGGAAGGCTTTGACCATTCTCAGCAGATTAGTTTTTATAATTCCCCAACATGTTCTGTAAAATTGAATTGAGAATCCATCAGGCCCAAGGGCGCTGTCCGACTCCATAGACCAAATTACGTCACTGATTTCAGCTTCAGTGATAGGCTTCATGAGAGTTGAATTGTCATCCATACTAACTAAAGAAGGGATATTGGAGAGAAAATCTGAAGTGATCCCCTCGCATTCAACTCCATCTTCGGTATAAAGATTTTGAAAGTGAGTTGTAGCAGCCAATTTAATCTAGTCAAAGCCTTTGTGAATCTTTCCATCAGTAGAAGTAATTTCAGAGAGGTGATTTCGGGAGAGTTAAGCCCTGTAATACCTATGAAAGTATGATGTATTTCTATCTCCAGCTTTGAGCCACAGGCTGCAAGATTTTAGTCTCCAATATTCTTCTTCACATCTGAAGGAATGAAAGGTTTTTATCTGAGCAGAAATTTCATTATCTAAATCAGCTGAATTTATAACTTTACATTCCATATCAGCCTGCACCTCTGCTAAATGATGAACAACCTGAATTCGCTGACTAGTAGGATTGTTGTTGGGTTTTTTTATCCAGGCTTTCAGAGCCATCTTGGTCGCCTTAATCTTCTGCTCCCACACAAAGCTGGGGGAACTGGAAATAGAGATAGACCATGCCTTATTCACAACATCCATGAAGCCATCTTTTTCGGGCCAGAGTGGACTGTATCGAAAGGGAATGGGTCCCATATTTTCTTCATCTTCCAAAAGCAAAAGAATGGGCTTGTGATCAGAGGTGAGTTTTGGAAGAGATAATCCTTTTATCCAGCATTAAAGTGCTTTGAACTAGAAATCTGTCAAGGCGGGCATAAATGTGATCCACACCTATTCTATTGTTGGTCCAGGTATACAAACCTTTCAGAGGTTTAATGTCAAGAAGATCTCACTGCTGAAAAAGCTCTTCCACTATAGGGAGCATTTGGTCTCTTCCACGGTTACCTCCTCGCTTTTCCTTCAGATCAAGGACAATGTTGAAGTCTCCGGGAAAGATGATATTCGTAGGAGAGGAGGTTTCCAAAAATTCAATAAGAGAAATCCAGCACTCTTTCTTTTCAGAAGAGAGAACAGGGACATAGAAATTAAAAAGGGAGAAGATGATCTTACTGGAAGAATGTCGAAGTTCAGTGAAAATCCAGTGTTGAGTTTCAAAATGACTTTCAAGATGAAACATATCATCCGTCTATAGGGTGGCCAGGCCGCTAGAGTTACCTTGAGCATTGATGGCCTTTCTGGCATTCTTATTCCATTTGGATTTGCTGATGTCGAGAAGGGTATCCCCTTCTATTTTAGTCTCTTGGAGCATAAGGATTTCGGGAGTTTCGATTCTCAATAGGTCTTTGACTGCTTCGGCTTTCATAGGGTTCCCTAAACCTCTGCAATTCCAAGAGACTAGACGCATTATTTACCGAGGTTAGAGAGAGTAGAGCTGCCCTTGGGATTTCTGTTTCTGGTGTTTCTCCCAATAGACATTTCAATGGTAGGTTGATTTCCTTGCATTGTTTGCGTCTCTGCTTCCTCTTCTCAAACTTCCTTATGGGATTTCCTCCCTATTTTTTTCGATGGTCTGTCAAAAGACTCATCCTCTGAGGATCCGGAGATTTCAGGTTGTTTTTTCCTTATCATTTCAGCATAGGAAGGGGGAGGGGGGGTGACCATGGAAGCGGCCTTTGCTCTTCCTTTCTCCACTGATTGAGAGGCAGATTGTTGCTCGACCTCCACAAGAATAGATTCTGGAACAGTGTTGAGAGATTCAAACTGATTATTTACTATTGCTTCCATTGAAGGTTTAGTACTCCCTTCTCCCTGTGTCAACCTGGGATTATGTGCATTAGTCTTTGATACCACTCCTTTTCCTTTGATTCTGATATTTTGTTTAGGATGGGTTGCTTTCTTCACCTGAGTCCATTGCTCTTCAGTGGAATTCTCTGCATCTTCCTCCACCTTCTTCTTGCAATTCTGTGCAAAGTGACCATCGGCCGCGGCAGTGTTGACATTTAAAAGGGAGCTGCTCGTAGTCCAATTCTTGAATATGGACCCAATCAACCACGGTAAGCTTAATGGCTTCAGGTAGCCCCACTTCCAGGTCCACTTCAACGCATATTCTAGTGCAGGAGTACTGGTCCTTTATCTCGGCTCGGTCGATATATCTCCCTAGGGAATTACCGATGGATTCTAGGGACTTCGGATTCCAACAGTGCAGAGGTAAATGGGGGAGACGGACCCATACTGGAATAGCCGAGGGCACGTCCTGTTTCGGGTCAAAGTCTGGTGTCCAATTGTTTAAGTATAGACCCTGGGGGCCCATGAAATACGGACCATTTCTGAAGATGAGGCTTCGGTCTTCTACATTATCAAATACAAATACAAAAAATCCCTTACCAACAAGATAACTTCTGATATCTGTAGTGGCCAGAGGGCGCCAGTTCCTCTGCACCCAAGATTCCACAGCTCTGGGAGATGGCCAAAGGCTAATGAATTGTTCGATAAGCCCTCGTTCAGCAAGATTCAGAGCAGCCCGACAAGATTCATCAGGAGGAAGAGCAACCGTGGGTATGCTGGCGAGCTTCTTGATGAATTTTTGCTGAACTTTAGATGTTGGTCGTTTGGTTCCTGCAGCAATGAGCTTTCGGAAGGTAGTAATCGCCGGTGGTGGAGAGGAAGAGGTCTCAGGGCCCCCTCTAGAGCCCATAGAGTCACACGAAGGCCGCTTCAAAGGAGACTCAGGAACGAAGGGGTATCGGTGCAGCTGGTTCACGCTCAGGGTTTACTCAAATCTTGGTGCGAAATTTTTTTTGATTAATTGTATTTTTTTCAATAATGTATATTAATTGCATTTTTTTTCAATTCATGAAAATATGTTTTTTTAATTGATCTCTTTTTTTTTTTTTTCCTTGGAAAAAGTCAGTAATTTTATTTCAAAAAGATGATTAAAATTACATTCTGCACATGTAGTAGAATCACAAGGATCCCTACATTTTCACATATTTCTGTCCCATATAAGCATCATAACTAGATCTAAAAGCCACAATCCAGACAGCCATGAATGGCTCAAAAAACGTACATATATTCAGACCAGCCATGAATGGCGAATCCCTAATCAGATCAGCCAAACATTGGCACGAAAACAAAACCCACTCATAATGTGCCCAAAAAAACCTTCGCAGAAGGAAGAAAAACGATTAATCAGAAAAACACTGGTGTGAATAGGGCCACCGGTTCTGAAACGACCATCTAAGCTCGCCGCCATTGAAACGCCGCGCTCGATGCCAACGCCAAGCTCACCACCCATTGCAAAGCTCGCCGCTCGATCAAGCCAGGCCCACGCCGCCGCGCTCAGCTCGCCGCTTGATGCCAAGACAGGCCCACGCCGCCGCGCTCAGCTCGCCGCCCACAAGCACAGAAGGAGAGGAATATTTGCATGTCCATCCTTCCAGATCTCAACAGCGCAGGGTCGAGCCTATTCTTGTGGTTGGTTGTGAAGACAATTATTCGTTCCTGTCCGCGGCACGACCACAGCCCGTCCGTGAAGTTAAGAACCAGAAAGAGTAACTCGGCTTCCGCTTCGCTCTGCATCTACGCGGTTATCGAGCTTCAGAGGCTTGGAAAGCCTGTTGAACAGGCCAAGCTTGCCGCCTCTGGATCTCGCCGCGCTCGATGCCGCCCGGCCCACTGCCATCACGCCGCACTCGATGCCATGCCAAACCCTTAGCCTGCCAAAACCTCCACCATCGTGAAAACAAACCGCCGCTGCCGCCACTAGATCTCTGTGCCAGATCCAATGGGTCGCCGCGCAAAGGCGCCTCCCTCACACCAAGCTCCTGAAAAACCGTCAGAACTCCACCGCATCAGCGACAGCAAGCAACGCAGGAGGAAAAAGTAGAGGCGGCCATGGAAGGAGCCATGGCCGTCGAAGTTCTGAGCGGCCGACTCTCAAACCCTAACCCTCTCAGCACACCTCCATTTTAATTGATCTCTTATTGATTTAAACTTTTTATTTTATACAAGTTATTTTACTAATTTAAAAATTAATAATAATTAAAAAATATTAATAAAAAAATGAAGATAATATTATATAGTTTATTACATGACTAAATTTATTTTTAAAAAGATTTTTCATCATTATATTATTAATAGTGCTATGATTGAGATGAGATAAAGCTATGGCTTGGTTAAATCACGGGAGATAGATGAAAATGCCACTTTGTAATAGGGGAGGGATGCCAGTTGTTGGACACCCCACGTGGCTCCCTCCCCCATGCCACGCTGGAGAGTCGACACGAACGCAGCCCGGGCTCAGATGGCACTGCCACCTGTCGTGGTGGGTGGTATAATTAAAGCGGCCTTTATGGCACGCTTTTTCCCGCTTTTCCGGTGCTTTTCCCGCACACTCTCCTTCCTCCCGTGTATTGTTGCTCGGGCCCTGTCTGTGAACGCTCCGCCACCCCACTTCTTGTTCACGCCCGCTCTGGTTCTGCACCACCCTCGCTCTGGTTTTGCACCATGGGCGCTCTCGTTCTGCCGGTATCGTCACGTGCTACTGTTATTCAACGGACGCTTGTTGCCTTACCCCCCGATAGATGGCGTTCGCCGCTGCTGTGTGTTCTGCCCGCTAGCTCTCCCGACGTTGACCCTCGCTCCATGGCCATAGCGCACCACATGCCCTCGGAGTTGTTTGCGGTGGACCCCGTTGGAGGTTTTCATCGTTTCGGTGGTAGTGTTGTTGGGTTGCCACTCGGCTGGTTTCGCTGGTGGCGATGGTGGCTTCCATCAGGCTGTTCCTGCTCACGGCGGTGGCGTTGGCTGTTCCTGCTCACGGCGGTGGCGTTGGCTGTTCCTGCTCATGGCGGTGGCGTTGGCTGTTCCTGCTCACAGCGGTGGCATTGGCTATTCCTGCTCACGGCGGTGGCTCGTCCCTTCACGCTTCTTCAGTTTCGGTGGTAGGTTTCCTACCAGCCATTCCCTGCATCAGTGTTTGTCAACACTCTCAACCTTCTGGGGATTTCGTGGACCATTTCTGTTGCTTTTAAAGGTTAAATTCTGGTTTTTTGGGTTGTGAATTTGTGCATTTCTGGGTTGTGAATTTGTGCATTTCTGTTGGTGAATTGGTTTGGTGCCCTCCTGCTCGCACTTTGAATTGTGTATGGTGGGTTTACGTTGCGTTTGTGGCAATGGTGAAATGCATTCCGTTTATGCTGCAGCAGGGTTTAGGAATGGTTTATAATGTAGTAGGGTTTATGAATGGTTTATGATGCAGTAGGGTTTATGAATGCAGTAGGGTTTATGAATGTTTTAGTTTTTATTCATTTATTATGTTGGAGGTGAATTTGTTTCGGCTGAATATCAGAAAAGGTTCTATGGTTTACGTTGCACTCGTAATTAAGGTTCTGTGGTTAATGTTGAAGCTGCGTTTAAATTTTTTTTAGGGTGTATGAATTAGGGTTTTGTAATTAAGGTTCTGTGGTTAATGTTGAAGCTGCGCTTAATTTTTTTTTAGGGTGTATGAATTAGGGTTTTGTAATTAAGTTTCTGTGGTTAATGTTGAAGCTGCGTTTAAATTTTTTTTAGGGTGTATGAATTAGGGTTTTGTAATTAAGGTTCTGTGGTTAATGTTGAAGCTCCGTTTAAATTTTTTTTAGGGTGTATGAATTGGGGTTTTGTTGCAGCTGCATTTAAATTTTTTCTAGGGTTTATGTTGCAATCATAGTTTGGGCAGAATTATTGCAGGTTCTATGGTTTGTGTTGCAGCAGGTTCTATGGTCTGTGTTGCAGCAGGGTTTGCAAATTTTTTAGGGTTTATGTATTTGGTTCGGCTGAATTATTGAAGGCTCTATGGTTAATGTTGCAGCAGTGTTTATAATTTTATTTGGGTTTATGAATTTCGTTTGTTGCTGGTTTATGTTGCCTTATGTTGTAGCAGGGTTTGTAATTTTTTTGGGGTTTATGATTTTAGTTTTTTGTTGGTTTATGTTGCAATCATAGTTTGGCCTAAATTTTCTATCTTATATGGTTTATGTTGCAGCCGGGTTTGTAATTGTTTTAGGGTTTATGAATTTAGTTTGTTGTGTTGTTAATGTTGCAATCATAGTTTCTGCCGAATTATTGAAGGCTCTATGGTTAATGTTGCAACAATGTTTATAATTTTATTGGGGTTTCTGAATTTCGTTTGTTGCTGGTTTATGTTGCAATCATAGTTTGGGCTGAAATATTGAAGGTTCTATGGTCTATGCTGCCTTATGTTGTAGCAGGGTTTGTAATTTTTTTGGGGTTTATGATTTTAGTTTGTTGCTGGTTTATGTTGCAATCATAGTTTGGCCTGAATTATCTATCTTCTATGGTTTATGTTGCAGCCGGGTTTGTAATTTTTTAGTGTTTATGAATTTAGTTTGTTGTCTGTTAATGTTGCAATCATAGTTTCGGCCGAATTATTGAAGGCTCTATGGTTGATGTTGCAACGGTGTTTATAATTTTATTGGGGTTTATGAATTTCGTTTGTTGCTGGTTTATGTTTCCATCATAGTTTGGGCTGAATTATTGAAGGTTCTATGGTTTATGATTTTAGCTTGTTGCTGGTTTATGTTGCATCAGTGTCCCTAAATTTTATCTGGTTTATGAATTTAGTTTGTTGTTGGTTTATGTTGTTGGTTTTTGTCGCAGTGGAATGGTAATAGTTAAAAGGCAAAACTGCATCATACAGGGGATGGATGGCAGTTGACAACAATGACTTCTCCATTGTCTCATCTAATTGGAAGAATACCCATAATTCAGTTGTTGATATCAGCAAGTTTGCCAAATTGGCTATTGTTGATGCATTTTACAAGCGATCTGCTCCACCTTATGATCTGCTGTTGTTAATGCAGTTTACAAGTTGCATGCTATTGTTAAATTATAAGTGTATGATGCAGTTTTTACTTTTACCTATTAACATGAAGTGATCTGCTGCATCTTATCTGCTGTTGTATGATCTGCTGTTGTATGATGCAGTTTTTACTTTTACCTATTAACTTGAAATATTGGGCAAAATATAAGAAGTTAAATTAGTTGTTGCATTATGGGCAAAATAGAAGAAGGTAAATTAGTTGTTGCATTATGGGCATTTATATAGACATAGTTTTATTAAACAGTTTGTGTGCTTGATTATTGTTGTCTGTTGTTCTAGCCTTCAAAAGGATATTGAATTTGTTTATAGGAATGTACATACACTGGATCTAATTTAAGCCTGTTATGTTGATTAGTATGATACTGTATTAAGTTGTAATAAGTCATGCATGAGAGCCCTCCATGGAACATTCCTTATAGAAGCATTATTAATAATAGGAGAGAAATATGGACCATGTTGCAGTACAGTTAGCATCGAATGGATGGGTATCACATCCATGCAATGGTTCAACCCCATTCCTAACTGCTAGTTTAAGGAAAATAAAGGGGTCAAGAGTTGTAAACCATAGAACCAACCGCACCATAAACCATAGAACCTTCAATAATTCAGCCCAAACTATGAAACTTCAATAAACCTTAGACCCTGCTGCAACATAAACCATAGCCCACGATATCATCTAGGATGAAGCTAATATAGTGGTCTTGGGATTCTTCTATCTCCCTTTGAATTTTGGGCATATGGTTGTAATCCCATGTGGTTGTAATTCAGCCGAAATGACTGCAACATAAACCATGGACCCTGCTGCAGCATAAACCCTAGAATTCATAAAAATTAACCATAGAGCCTTCAATAATTCATAGAATTCATAAATTCAGAAACCCCAATAAAATTATAAACACTGCTGCAACATTAACCATAGAGCCTTCAAGAATTCGGCCGAAACTATGATTGCAACATTAACAAACAACAAACTAAATTCATAAACCCTAAAAAAATTACAAACCCGGTTGCAACATACACCACAGAAGATAGATAATTTAGGCCAAACTATGATTGCAACATAAACCAGCAACAAACTATGATTGCAATGGTTGGGCATATGGTTGTAATCCCATACTACTGCAACATAAGCCATGGACCCTGCTGCAGCATAAACCCTGGAACCTTCAATAATTCAGCCGGATACCGGCAGAACGAGAGCGCCCATGGTGCAGAACCAGAGCGGGGGTGGTGCAGAACCAGAGCGGGCGTGAACAGGAAGTGGGGTGGCGGAGCGTTCACAGACAGGGCCCGAGCAACAATACACAGGAGGAAGGAGAGGTCGCGGGAAAAGCGCAAAGCGGGAAAAAAGCGTGCCATAGAGGCCGCTTTAATTATACCACCCACCACGACAGGTGGTGGTGCCATCTGGGCCCGGGTTGCGTTCGTGTCGACTCTCCAGCGTGGCATGGGGGAGGGAGCCACGTGGGGTGTCCAACAACTGGCATCCCTCCCTTATATAGAAATACAACAATGTTTGTTTGGTTGTAGAAGATATTTTGATTCCATCAATAATGATGATTAATCATTTTGGTGTGTATGTGTTGGTCTTTCATAATGGTAGTGATAACAATAATTTTTTTGGGTTGTAGGTGCATAAACCCTAGAACCTTCAATAATTCAGCCCAAACATAAATTGCAACATAAACCAACAACAAACTAAATTCATTATCCCTAAAAAATGTTAATGAAATGTTTAATCAGAGTACATTACAGCTTGCTCTTGAAATGATGAAATTGTATATTAAACCTTATGATAAACCCCTGATTACAATGCCGCAAACATCAGGGAACGATATGACCTAGGATTGTACCCAAAAATGTATAGGATTGTATACAAAATGGCCATGTTGCAGTAGTTAGACCCAGTGATTACAAAATTCACAATGCAATGTGGTCACAACAAAAACTTTGGCATCCCTATATGACACTCCTATGCTTGATGTCGTCCAAGATCTTCACTTCCCAATATTGTTGAGTTTCCTGCTTGAGCTAGGTTGGTTGGCATACCTAACAATGGCTGATTAGGTTGTGGCTGGTTGCCTCCATATGATATCCAATTTGCTTCTTGTATCCATGGAGGAATTGAGTAACCATAGTGCACACTTGTGCTACTAACCCCTGCATTGGGTTGAGCCCCCCGATAATCATACATATGTCTGACACCTGCACTGGTAGGAGGGAATAAAGTGGGCATGCACACTTGTTGATAGCGGGGGACTTGGATGTTTAGGAGGTCTTGGAAACATGGAGTATTATCTGCAAGATGTTCCAATGTGTTTGGCATCATCCTACTCCCCTCCACTATGTTTGCATCAATGGTAGAACTTTTTGCCACCCCTTGTTCTTTTTGAAGCAATTGTTGAGCCTTTCTCAATTCCTTTTCATGCCTTGCCATTTGTTTTTGATGAGCCTTTTCTTGTCTTTCTTTCTCTCTGTCAAGCCTCTCCTGTGCTCGAATTTCTGCTGCAGCAATCCTTGCAGCCTTCTTTTCTTTAGCTAAGTCCCTCTTTTTCTGCTTTAAATCCTGGAGTTCAAGTTTCCTATGCTCAGACTCAACCAATAGTTTTATATAGTCCTCTGAGGTGAGTAACTGTGAACTTCGGCATAGACGAAGATTGTCTGCTGTAAATTGCCTTCTTTTTGCTGACACTCTCTCTACTGGTAGCTTTAGAAACCGACCAAGCAACTGGCTCTTCTTTGACACTTGCTGCTCCTTGCTTGACACTTGCCTCTCAATATTTGGGTCAATGTTCTCCTGCTCTATCTGAACCATATTGTCCTCTTCAGCTGGAACCTCGTTGTGGACATTATCTTCTACCAGGTTTCCATTGTCCACAAAATAATGAACAATTTCTTCTTCCAATTCTCTGGGCTGTGAAGGCATGTTCATGCTTTCTTCATTTGTCCTTGACACAATATTTTTGTCCAAATTCATCATGGCTTCTACCAGCCATGATGGTGGGGTAACCTGGCTTGGCAAAGTCAATTCTCCATTGCTGCTTCCTGGTGCATGGTCAACGTTTTCATGGACATGAACAGAAGCAGAAGTTGCAATTGTTTCTTGCATAGAGACATTAAGAAGATTAGAAGCAGAATTTGCAGCTGTCTCAGTTGGTGTATGTACCTCCATGTTACTGTCAATTGGTTCATTGTTATACTGTGTTTCACTTACCTATTCTTCTTCATCACCACAGTATGGTCCTCCTTGAGAGAGGGATATCATATGATCAGCAGCAACAACGTCTTCCTCTACCTCCACATCTTCTTGGCTAGCAACATGTGCTTGGACATCCCCTTCTTCCTGACCATTCAGATCAAATCCCAGGCTACAAGTAGTATCATGCATGAGAGCCTCAGAATTCAGTGGCCATATTCCAATCCTCCTAAACCCAGCCTTGATATTCGAAGGTGTGAGAGCCCTTTTAAAGGCTTTACTTGCAAGCTCGGCTAGCTCAAACCTTTTTACCTCCACCCCTGGATTCTGTGCCATCCACGAAGCTCGCTCACCCTTGAAATATTTCTTGAAAGGCCCGAACACACTGACATCTAGGGGTTGCAATCTATGAGTGGTATGAGCAGGCAGTGTCAACAGGTCGATGCCCAAATTGTTAGCCTCCTCGATTGTTTGCACAACAATGTGGCTTCCATGACCATCTAAAACCAGCAGGTGTCTATTTACAGGTGAGACACCGCATGGTATAGATGTAGCAAAGTGAGTAAGCCAATTCAAAAAGAGTTCTTTGGTCATCCAAGCATGGGGATGTGCAGCCATGCATGCACCTGGTTCACAATTCTGTATATAGTTTTTGAGTTGAGTTTTACCTTTAAATAAATAAAATCCTGGGATTGAAGCACCAATTGCATTGACACAACATAGAATAGTGATCCACTCTTTGCTCCTAGGCAAAATCTTTGGCACATTACGACTCCCTCTCTTGGCAATTACACGCATGCCACAATTCCTTCCTGCCTGTAAACCTGTTTCATCACAGTTCCATATATGGTCTGGAGCATACCCATGGTTCTCATATGCACTAGAAAGGGTGGCATAGAACTTAGTCAGAATTGCAGGGCGTCGATTTAGAGCCCTGTCTCTATCTAGGCCCTCAGCTGTACGCAACACAAGGTCTGGATGCCTTTTTTTAAACCCAAACCACCATGACTTACCAGGAAACCCATCTTTGAAGGGGTTTGGCCTCCCTTGACAGATTTGAGCTACTGTGGATTTTAGCTGTATCAACTCTAGCCCATGTCCCATTTCAGCCATCTCCTTACACCACTGAATCACCTCAGCCTCCTCCTCTTCACTCATAACTGTAACAGGCCCTCTGCGCTTTGTATGTGTGAGTCCATTTATCCAATAATGTACTGAAGAGGTAGCAACTCCATGTTTTTTAGCAGCAGCACGAATGGAATATCCATTGAACTCTATATCATCAATAGCAGCTAGCATGTCTTCTTTTGTCCAACCTCTTATTGCACTGATTTTGGTGACTGAACTTGTTCCTTGAACTGTGGTTGGAAGTGACTGTGTGGTTGGTGGTGGGACAACAATTTCCTCTTCCACCACATTGTCATTCTCAACAACATTACTGGGAGCATTGTTGGCATTTGTATCATTGGGCCTCTCCTCATCCGATGAGGTGCAGCGTAGCTGGGCACCCCTACTCAGTCGACGACTTGTTCTCCTTGCATTGCTGACTCTTGCCATGCCTACAACAACCTGCACATTTAGAAGGGAGGCTGGTTATGTAGAAGAAACTGGAAGTTGATTATAACAGAAATGTAAATAACAGAAACAGAAACATAAATAACATAACTGGAAACATAAATAACATAAATAATATGAATAACAGAAACAAAAATAACATAATTAACATGAATAACATAACTGGAAATAACATAAACAGAAACATAAATCACAGTAACAGTAACCTAAATCTACTGTGCACACAATTCTGCTACTATGCCTCCACTGTGCACACACTTCTGATGGTATGCCTCCACTGTGCACACACTCTGTTGTTCAAATTTCTGAAATGCAACTGTGCACACACTCTGCAGGTCGAATTTATGAAATGCATCTTCATAAGGGTTGTGGTTCATTTATAGTTGTTTGCTATTGAATTGGGTTGGTAAGAAGGTTGCACATGGATTGCAATCTCTCAAATTTCAATGTGTGTTGTGGATTGATTTGAAAGTGATCCAATGGTTGGGAGCTTGTCATTGTGGATCCCTGTGCCTTCATCTGTTTCATGATCTGTGTGCTTCCATCTGTTTAATGGGTGCATTTAATGGGTAGGTGTCATTTATTGAATACAGAGGGTTGGAATGTTGAACAATCTTGCAGTTATGGCTGACACTATCTTTTCTGATGCTTGAATAGGTATCAATGAATGTTTGAACAGGTTTCAATGAATGCTGGGATATTTAGGCTCCATTAGATATTCGTGGGTCCTCCTTTGATAGGTACTTTGCAGTAGGTGGCAAAAACGAGTTGGGTTATTTAGCTGTTTATGTACTTCTAGATATTTGAGATCTGTACTTTGTTGGGACAAGATGTTTTGTACAGTTTGTCATATAAATACTATTTATTGACAGCTATTGGCCCAGTCAGTTAATGGGAAATTTTTGGACATAATTTAAATATTTTCTGCACTTAATATGGAATGTGTATGTTTAATTTATGGGTTTATTTGTGTCAATATATGGTGGTTATGTGGGACCAGTACTATGTCAACTACTGGTCCCTGTTCAAAAATAGACAACTCTCCCCTATATCAATAATATTACAAATATTCTCACATCTAAGTTTAATGAGAAAATGTGGGGCCAAAAAGGATTAGAGGTTAAAAGAAAATTAAGATACAATAAGGGCATCATTAACCCTAATATGGAAGATCAAAAGTATCTATGTGTGTTAACTAGTTTGAAGAGAAAAAAATAATATAGCCAAGTTAAGAACATATCTCATTAGTTTCGTAGTGACACATGACGCTCAACAATTCCTAAAGCACTGTGGGTGGAAAGGGCTTTCCATCTCTATAAGGCTACAAGCGCCGAGAATGAAAGTCACTTTATCTTAGAATGCCTTGCCTACACCCACATTAGATCACAGTTTCATAATCTTTGCTACGATACAAACCTCCCTAACCTTCTAACATGTCAAAACTATGGCGACTTATGAACGCTTCTTTCTATGTTTTTTGAGCACCAGAATAAAATTTTACAACAATCCAACTAATCCTCTCCAGATCTGATAAACTAGAGTTGGTATTAGTGGACCATCATCATCATCATCATCATCATCATCATCATCATCATCATCATCATCATCATCATCATCATCATCATCATCATCATCATCATCATCATCATCATCATCATCATCATCATCATCATCATCATCATCATCATCATCAATACTGTTATGAAAATTAAATTTTTTGATTTAAATGTTAAAAATAATATTTAAATTTCAATATTAAATTAAGATTTATTTTTTATTTTTTTAAGGTTTGTATTCATAGAGTTTAAAATATTTTAGAATATATAATATTATTAAATTAAAAAGAATTTATACCCAAAATATCCATAATATCATTAATTTTTATTTAATAAGAATTTATACCCAAAATATCCATAATATCGTCAATATTCAATTAATAGAGGGATGTAAAATATAATATCGTCAATATTTAATTAATAGAGGGATGTAAAATATACTTTGTTTTAGCCAAATTCTTTATAAAATATTATATTTAAGTTATATTATTTAAATAATTGAGTTGTAAAAGTTTCAATATTAATAAATTTTAATTGCTGAGAAATAATATTTGTTTAAAAATAATTTGACATTTATATAAATATGGAAAAGAAAATAAAATTATTGAGAAAAAATTGAGATCCACTATTTTAAACATATATTAATAATTAATATATATTTAAAATTAATTATTTAAAATATATTCACCATCCATTACATCATAAAACAATGATATATATATATATTTCTTGAATTTTTTAAAATACAATTTAGAATACAAATTGTAAGGTACTTTAACAATGAATAAATGCAAAATGTAAGCCACTTGAACAATTATGTAGAAATAAAAGTAAAGTGTCTCAATAATTAAAGAAAAATTTAACATACTTTTAATTTCAAAAAAATAAAAAGTGATTCACTTAGTTATGTTAACAACAAATTAATTCATTATTACTCATTTTTAATTTCCAAAAAAATAAAAAGTGATTCACTTCGTTATGTTAACCACAAATTGATTTATTATTACTCATTTTTAAGCATGTTTTGTTCATAAATATGACTAGGATTAACAAGGGATATATCAACTTTAATTAAACAATTTCAAAATAGAAATTTTTTTATTATAGTTAATCTCTCTTTACTCACATGAACTTAAATTTGTCATAAAATTAGTATGAAAACAAATTAATATGGATATACAAATAATTTATTTCCAAATGTTTTCTAAATATAGTTTTAATTAGAGAATTATTTAGATTAATATTGTGATTCTAAAGAATAGATAGTCAATCATAGTTGACCATGGTTAACCAAAGTCAACATAGTCAACTATGGTTAAACAATTTGAACAATAGTAAATGATGCTCAACCATAGTCATCCATAGCCAACATAATTAATTATTATAAACTATTGTCAACCATACTCAAACATGTCCAACCATGCTCAATAAAAGCTAACCATGGTCGACATGGTCACATTGGCAAACATGACCAACCATGCTCCATGAAAATCAATTAGGGCTAACCATGTTAAACCAAGGTCAACCATGGTCATCCACAATCAACCATAGGAAAACATGGTCAACATGGTCAACCATCATTGAAACCATAGTTAAGATGGACACCCATAGACAACCATAGGGAAGCATGGTCAACCATAGTCATACATAGTAAACCATAGTAAACATTATCACCAATAGCCATAGTTAACCATAATCATACATCCATAAACACCCATAGACATTCATAGTGAAGCATGGTTAACCATAGTCATACATAGTAAACCATAGACACTATTATCACATATAGTTGTAGTTAACCATAGTCAACATGGTCACCCATAGTCATAGTAAACCATAGTCATGCATAATCAACCGTAGTCAACCATAGCCATCCACAGCACACCATGGTAAAGCTTGGTTAACCATGATCAACCAAAGTCCACATAATAAACCAAATTCAACCATAATCAAACATGGTAAAACATATCATACATAGTCTAACATGGGTAGCCATAGTCATGCACAGTCAACCATGGTCAATCTTAGTTAACCAAGATCAACCATGGTCAATCTTAGTTAACCAAGATCAACCATAGTCAACCATGACTAATTAAACTTAGTCAAACACAGTCAACCATAATCAACCGTGATCAATAAGGGTTAACCATGTTAAACAAAATTCAACCACAATCATCCACAATCAAACATAATCAACCATAGGCAACCATGTTCAACATGGTAAACCATAGCCTAACATGATCAATTATAGCCATACATAGTTTAACATGGTCAACCATAATCGTACATAGCCAACCATGGTCAAGCTTGGTCAACCATGATCAACCATAGTCAACCAAGGCTAATCAAACTTAATTAACCTTAGATAACCATGGTTAACTAGTGTTAACTACGTTAAACCAAGGTTAACCATAGCCATCCATAATTAAACACAACCAACATTCATTGAAGTCAACCAAGGTTCATTAAAGTCAATCTTGGTTAACCAAAGTCAACAATGCTCAAACATAGTTAACTTTATCTAACCAAAGTCAACCATACACAACCAAGTTTCATTGAAGTCAACCCTGGTCAACCAAAGTCAAGCATTGTGTAATAAAGTCAACCATGGCCAAACAAAAGTCAACAATGATTAATTATGGTCAAACTTAGTCAACCATAATCAACAATGATCAATCGGGGCTAACCATGTTAAACCGAGGTTAACCCTAGTCCCCCATAATCAAACATAGTTAACCATATGCAAACATGGTTAACATGGTCAACCATGGTCAAACAATAATTAACCATGGTAAAATTTGGCCAAACTTATTCAACCATCATTTATCACTCATTGTCGACTATGGTCAACAATGGTCTAACGTAGTTAACCTTAGCTAACAAATGTCAACAATGCTCAAGCATACAGTCAACTTTATCTAACCAAAGTCAACTATACAAAACCAAGGTTCATTGAAGTTAACCTTGGTTAACCAAATCAACCATTGTGGCCTAAAGAAAAAAATGGCTAAACGATTGTAACATACCCCTTTTTGCTGAAAAACATTTTATGTTGGAAACATTATCTTAACTTTTATTGTAAAGTTTTATATTGGACAAGTGTCCAAGGATGACTGTAATTTGCACAATATTTTATTATTAAATAAATTAAATAGGGGACAAACATCTAAGGAGACTGTTGAAAGAGTGTTTACTGACCCACTAGGTGGAATGGAATATGGGATAGAAGGCAATGGACAAGTGGCAACATCATGAGGCAAGTAACTAGCTATTGGTATGGGACAACTCCCTTGAATTGTGGTCATAGTGCCCTGAAAGATGGGATTGGAGCTTGAGGCTCATTTATTGAAAACTGACCACTAAAGACCTAGGCAATCTTTTTAAGAGCCATCGAATTTTGGATTGAGGTTCATTACTTTTCCTGACGAGGAAATTTACCTTGGAGTTCTGCTGTTTGCACCCAAGAGATTCGATGAGGAGAAATGCTATGTTTTTTATCATGGTGTAAGTCTGCCTGATTTACTGCTGAGTGCAGAGTCTTAAAAGCTGAGGATCAAGTCTCTATTGATTGCTGGTTAAACAATTTCTGAGTGCCTTGCTTCTACACATAATCTTCTACCTAGTAGTTCAGTGAACAGGCTCGGGGGTCCAAAGGAGGCAAGTAGATTGGCTGCTTATTCTGGAGAAGGTTGGGAGGAACAGGCCTCCTTGGGTGTTTGTCCACCCTATCTACAGTTATAGGTTCTACTTGTTATTTCAATCCTAAGTAGTTAAATTATTTTCTGTAATTGTTAATTTAGTACTCTTTAGCTAACTAATGATAACACAGAAGTATACGTGTGATTTTCTGATCTGTTTATGATTTATAGACTGTTGAGAATATTTATGAATTGATTGAATAAATTCCCTCTCTGTATTTTTCCCCATACTGTTTTCTGTATCGTACTCTAGTATAGAGAAGGAGAGTTAAGATAGATAAATAATAGACAAAATATAGAATGAATGAATAGACTGATATTGTTGTGTTTCCTTAATACTACTTATCAGTTACATTCTGTAAAATAAATTATATATGTCTAAACTTAGGAAATATAACAACATTTCATATTACAGGCACCATAATATTTCTTTACATAGAAACAAAAGTAAATATTTCATCCCTGTACGAAACCTAGGGATTTCATTTTTGGTCATTTATTTCCTTACAAAAGATATATGCTATGTCATTTATTTCCTTACAACATAACTAACCTTCACATTAAACACAATTAACATTTAAATTACCGTATCGACGCAAGGTCAAAACCCAACAGTAATCCTTTTAACAAGTACCGAGTAGGAAGATAGTAACATTAAGGTTTCTTTTATTCCCATCAAAACAATAGAGGGATAAAACCCTTGTTACATTTGCGTCAAACAAAAACACATAGAAGTGCCGTAGCTAACATCAAGGTAGGTTGAGGAGCCCATCCTCCCTATACTGTCATTTGGCGCATAAAACTTCACAACGACGGTTACCATCCACAACCGGATATCAACATTGAAGTCTCAGCTAAAAACCAAAGAGGGACCAACAGTCACCAAGCCGAAGTCAACAAAAAGAACCATCGAAGCTTACCAGTTCCAACACACCTGCCATTACCCAAGTTCGAGCATGGAAGCCAAGAGCCGAGGACACCTACCACACAATCACGTTATGGTTAAAAGGGTATCGTAAAAGGATGTTCATTAAACCAAATAGCACAACTGAAAACCTTAGTACACTAACAGAAGAAAAACAGGTTTCGAAGACCTGCATGTTACCTTGCAGAAAGAACCAGTTGCCCGAGGCTAAGTATGATCAGGCTCGAAGAGAACCAAAACCAAACCTTCATAGTAAACTCAGCGTAAGGGAAAGACAACCCTAAGAACTCTCTGTGACAAAACTTACAAACTGAAGGTCGGGGTATCGAACCCTGTGAAGGCCTCTCCTAAAAACAACACAACAAAACCCTACAACCTCGCAGGCATGTCGGCCTCTCCACCAAGCCCAGTAACACCAAATGAATGCCAAAGAACAACCTCGATGAAGACGTAGTGGGAAATATCAGGGTTAATTCCCAAATCCCGAGAGAATCATACGATCGACGATGGATATCTACATCACAGCACATCACAATCCCAAAACAACCACTGCATTTAAGACCATATTAATAACCATTGCCACCGTGGAGATCAGCTCGGTTAACTTCCAAGATAAGCCATGTACCGCTCAACTATGTTGACGGTATCCTCACAATGTCTTCACGTGATTAACACCACGACAACAGCCACTAAGACATTCCACCAAGATAGTAGGCAGGAGAGTTAAATGCTAAAAACAGATACGAATGCCTGCCAGTGCATAACCACCACACCATTAATTACACTGTCCTCATCATACGATGGCACGATGGTTAAGTTTGAAAACCTGCCATAATATATGTGTTAAACATAAGTCATAGTTCAACCTTAGTATTGAATCATCTAGGTATCGAACATATGGTTAAAAGATTTACAATGGTGTTCACATTTTCTTATTGTATCATATTTCGAACCAACGCACATAGTTTATACACTATAGAAATCACATAGAAATAGTATATAGTTCATACTTTAGAAAATGAATGTCAATTGCATATAGCTTACACACCATAGGAATTATATGGAATGTACATGTAGTTTATAATATAGGAAATGCATGAAATAATATATAGCTTATATATTATAGGAAATCACATGAAGTTTTGCATATAGTTCACATATTGTAGGAATAAATGATATTTGCATTTAGTTTATGTTTTCACAAGGGCACACTATACTATTTCATAGTGTATAATGAAAATCATGTTATAAATATATCACTGCATAAACAACACAGAGAAGTTGATACAATTTAGTTATATAGTTGAAGCAATGATTCGAGCAGATCTCACCCAGAAAAGCTTCTCAAAGTTACTCTATTTCTCTTTTAAAAATTGGAAAGCTATTTGACAAGATGGAATATCTTCGTAGTTTCACTTTCAAATTATTATTTGTCTCTTACCTATAATTTGCGAAAAAGAAGGTTCAAATGCTTTAGCATAAATGCTAAGTAAGCCTTGGGGTACCCATAGGACCCCTTCATCATCAAAAGAAGAACAACAGTTAGCACTTATAAACATTAATATTTGATTGAGCATTGACATAAGTAATCTAAAAATATAGTAGAGACAAGAAAACATCCAATAGTAACTTGATGTAGGCTTTAATTTCATTTCATATCAAGACGCAAAACAATACATTGTATGATCGTCACAAACATTCATTCTAGCATGATGACATAGAAGCATTAATTATAATTTCGCACAGTTAGTATATGCATTAAATGCTACGTTGAAAATTTTTAAATTTTTGTGAAATTTCAGGATGTTACATGTGGTATCAGAGCGCGAGTTCAAACTCTAGGCCTGAAATAGGCTCATGCGTGCAAAACAGAAAATTAAAAACCAGAAAGTTTATGTTACTAACTTTTATTTTAATTTTGTTTCTGTACATAACAGTTTGACATTTAATTTGCAGGTATGGAAATACCAGAGGAATCAGCAGATGACAGGTCTCCTCGTAATGAGCATAATAATAATAATAATAATAATAATCATGAAGGAATATATGTTGAATTAAATAATTAATCTTCCGAACTTCTACGTATTGTAAAAGATTTAAAATCTGAGATAAGAAGTGTTAAAGAAGAAAATGAACGCATTTTGAAGGCGCAAGAAGAGTTAAATCAGATTTTAATGGAGAATTATCACAACGAGGAAAGAGGCAGGAAATCAGAAGTAAAATCTGATTCTAGTACAATGTTCCACAAACATAAACACACGAAAACAAGGAATGGTAAAAGTAATAGTTACTCTTCATCTGAATCTGATCAAAGTAATTATAATTTTGTTCATGACAGCATTGACAGTGATTGTTGTTCTAAGAAGATAAAACATAAGCATCATGAACAAATTACGGGAGAGTTTAAAAAGATTAAGCCACCAACCTTTAATGGCGAAAATGAAAAGGGTGAGACAGCTGAAGCATGGTTGTCTGGCATGAAGAAATACTTTCATATTTACGATTACTCTTCTTAGTTAAAAGCTAAGATGGCTATTTACAATCTGACCAGAAAAGCAGATATTTGGTGGTAGGATCTTAAAAGAATTAAGAGTATTAAAGAAAGAGACATAACTTGGGCTATGTTTAAAAATTTATTGA
This sequence comes from Larix kaempferi, assembly GCA_027924585.1. Taxonomy (NCBI): domain Eukaryota; kingdom Viridiplantae; phylum Streptophyta; class Pinopsida; order Pinales; family Pinaceae; genus Larix; species Larix kaempferi. The sequence continues at coordinate 3,647,185 of BSBM01000402.1, read as the reverse complement.
AGAAAAAGTTCTTGTCGGAGCAGTACTATGAAGATAAATCCAAGGAATTTTATGATTTAAAATTGGGTACTATGAGTATGAAGGAGTTGTGCAGCAAGTTCCTTAGCTTGCCGAGGTATGTACCTTACATGGTCGAAGAGAATCCTAAGGTACAAAGGTTTCTAAGTTGTCTACCTTTCAACATAAAAGACAGGATCAGATATGATAACTCTTCCACTTTGGAAGAGGCTATGAGGAAAGCTAATTTCTGTTTTGACCAAAACAAAAAAAGAGAAGGAATATCTGGCTGGAGAAGTAACAAGTCTAATAATTTTGAGCATAAAAAGAAAAGTTTTAATCATAATTCTGGAAATTTTAAGAAAAACTTTAATAACATAAATTTTTCAAATAATAATTACAGAGGTAATGCACCACAAAATTTTACTGCTGCAAGAATGTGCCTAATAATAATAACAACACTAGATATGTTGAACAGAAAGCACCTTTGAAGTGTTATGATTGCGGTGGACCTCATACTAGAGGTCAATGCCCATGCAATAGAAAGACAGTCAACAACATTCACACCATACAAGCAGAGCCTACAGTTGGTGATGTAGCAAGAGAAATGCCCAAAATAAATGCAGCACTAGAAAATCGTCAAGCAGATCATCAAACGTCTATGGTCGAAATCGAAGGTATGATACACAACAAATCTATTTCCATTCTAATAGATCTAGGTGCAAGTTTGAGTTACATTTCACCTGATTTAGTGAAAAGTTGCAAGTTAAAGGTAGAGAAATTTGATAATTCATGGTTACTTCAGCTAGCAACAGGCATTAAAAGAAAGGTTATAGACTTTGTCAAAAGTTGTGATGTATTTATGAGTCAGCTGAAAACGCAAGTTAATTTGAATGTTTTACCCTTAGGGTCATATGACTTGTTGATTGGCATGGACTGGCTTGAACATCATAGAGTAGTACGTAATTGTTATGAGAAATCTTTTACTTGTTTGAATAATGAAGGCAAAACTGAAATAGTAAAAGGAATTCATAGGAAGATTTCTGTAAGGCAAATTTCTGCTTTACAAGTAAAGAGAGCTGCAAGAAAGGGCTGTAAAATGTTTGTTGTTAATGTTATTAATGACGAATGTTCATCTAAAGAAGATAAGATAAAATTGGAGGATATACACATCCTTAGGGACTTTTCTGATGTATTCCTGGAAGAAATTCCAGGACTACCTCTGAAAAAGGAACTTGATTTCACCATTGAGTTAGTACCGGGCGCGGTACCAAACTCAAAGGCTAACTACAGAATGAATATTCTAGAACTAAATGAACTAAAATCTCAACTGAAGGAATAAATATATAAAAAATACATAAGGCCAAGTGTGTCTCCTTGGGGAGCGCCAGTTATTTTTGTTAAAAAGAAGGACGGAACCATGCGATTGTGCATAGATTACCGTCAACTTAATAAAATGACTATTAAAAACCGATATCCCTTGCCCCGCATTGACGATCTATTTGATCAAGTACGCGGAGTAGAGATATTCACTAAAATTGATTTAAGGTTTGGATATCATCAAGTTAGGATAAAGGATGAAGACATATTCAAAACTGCTTTCAGAACGCGCTATGGGAACTACGAGTTCGTAGTTATTCCTTTTGGGCTAACTAGCGCGCCGACAGTGTTCATGTACTTAATGAATAATGTTCTGCATAAGTACTTAGATAAGTTTGTAATCATGTTCATTGATGATATTCTAATCTATTCAAAAACTAAAGAAGAGCATGACGGACATTTAAGAATAATTCTGCAAGTGTTAAGAGAACATCAGCTTTATGCTAAGTTTAGTAAATGTGAATTTTATAAAGATAAAATACAGTACCTAGGTCACATAATCTCTAAAGACGAAATTTTTGTCGACCCAGATAAAATACGAGCAATTAATGAGTGGCCTGTCCCTAAAGACGTAACTGATGTATGGTCGTTTATGGTAATAACAGGTTACTACAAAAAGTTTATTGAAGGGTTCTCTAGAATTGCAAATCCCATAACTTCTTTGCAGAAGAAAGGGAAGAAATTCGTCTGGGATCATAAATGCCAAGAAATTTTTAATAAGTTACAAGAATTATTAACAATCGCACCCATTTTAAAAATTGCTGATCCTAATAAGGACTTCGTTGTATGCACGGATGCATGTAACGAAGGACTTGGAGGGGTCTTAACTCAAGAAGGTCATGCTATTGCTTTTGAGTCTAGAAAGTTAAAAATCCACGAAAAGAATTACGCAACTTACGATCTAGAGCTAGCAGCCGTAATACATGCACTGAAAATGTGGTGCCATCACTTGATTGGAAGAAAGTTTATATTAATGACAGATAATAAGGGCTTAAAATACTTGTTGGATTAAACAAATCTTAGCGCAAGGCAAGCTAGGTGGTTAGATTTCCTTAGCGAGTACGATTTCGAGATCCAACACATTAAAGGTAAAGAAAACAAAGTTGTTGATGCCTTGAGCAAAAATGCCAGATTAAGTTTTGTGGCAACAATCAACACGTTTAAGACAGATTTGGAAAATTAGATAAAAAATTGCATGATAAGGTTGCTGCAAATTTATCTAAAAATTTAATAACAGAATACAACATTAATGAGAAAGGATTAATGACATACAAAAACATAATTTATGTACCTAATGTGTCAAAAGTTAAACTGCTGATTTTGGATGAAGTTCATAAAAGTCCTTATTCAGGACATCCTAGTTATCAGAAAATGATAACTATGTTAAGGAAGGATTATTTTTGGCCCAACATGAAGAATGAAGTGGCTGAGTACATAGATAGATGTTTTGAATGTCAGACCATTAAGGCTGAACATCAACATCCAGTTGGCCTATTGCAGCCATTGCCAATTCCGGAATGGAAATGGGAAATTATAAGTATTGATTTTATTACAGGTTTACCTAAGAATCAGAAACATAATGACTTAATAATGGTGGTTGTGGATAAACTTAGTAAATCTGTTCATTTTATTCCTGTTAAGACTACATTCAAAGCTGCTAACATTGCAGATGTGTTCATGAAACAAATCTTTCACTTACACGGAATTCCAAAGGTAATTATTTCTGATCGAGACTCCAAGTTTACTGGAAATTTATGGACAGCATTGTTTAAAGGGTTAAATACTAAATTAAATTTCAGTATTGCTTTCCATCCACAAACTGATGGACAGACTGAAAGGGTTAATCAAATTTTAGAAGACATGTTACGAATTTATGTTAAAGATCAACCAACTAAGTGGGAAGATTATTTGCATTTAGCTGAATTTGCATACAATAATCATTATCAAGCATCTGTTAAACTTAGTCCATTTGAGATTTTATATGGAAGAAAATGCTGTACTCCTATTTCTTGGGATAACCCTGTGGACAGATTAATGTTAGGACCATATTTGTTAAAAGAGATGGAGCTAATCGTGAAACAGGTTCAAGGCCACTTAAAAGTTGCACAAGATTGGCAAAAAATGGATGCAGATTTGAAACGCATTGAAAGAGAATTTCAGGTTGGAGATCATGTTTTTGTAAAGGTAAAAGCCAAGAAAAGTTCTTTAAAGCTTGGGAGTTGTGCTAAACTAGTACCAAGGTACTGTGGACCATTTGAAGTCCTATAAAGGATTGGACCTGTTGCATATCAGTTGGCTTTGCCATCTAACTTAAGAATCCATAATGTCTTTCACATTTCTGTTTTAAAGAAGTATGTGCATGATGCAGTCATGTGCTGAATTGGAATGACATATAGGTGGAACTTGAAGGAGATTTTTAGGTGGAACCAGATTGTATTCTTGACAAGAGGGAAATTATGCTTCGGAATCGTACCATAGGGCAGGTAAAGGTGCAATGGAAGCACCTTAGCCCTGATGAAGCTACCTGGGAACTGGAAAGTAAAATGCGGGAAGCATATCTTGTTCTGTTTCAGGGAGGCTCTGACGAAGAATAAGCAACATCGAGGACGATGTTGAGCTTAAGTGGGGGTGTTTGTAACATACCCCTTTTTGCTGAAAAACATTTTATGTTGGAAACATTATCTTAACTTTTATTGTAAAGTTTTATATTGGACAAGTGTCCAAGGATGACTGTAATTTGCACAATATTTTATTATTAAATAAATTAAATAGGAGACAAACACCTAAGGAGACTGTTGAAAGAGTGTTTACTGACCCACTAGGTGGAATGGAATCTGGGGTAGAAGGTAATGGAAAAGTGGCAGCATCATGAGGCAAGTAACTAGCTGTTGGTGTGGGATAACTCCCTTGAATTGTGGTCATAGTGTCCTGAAATATGGGACTGGAGCTTGAGGCTCATTTATTGAAAACTGACCACTAAAGACCTAGGCAATCTTTTTAAGAGCCATCAAATTTTGGACTGAGGTTCATCACTTTTCCTGAGGAGGAAATTTACCTTGGAGTTCTGCTGTTTGCACCCAAGAGATTCGATGAGGGGAAATTCTATGTGTTTTATCATGGTGTAAGTCTGCCTGATTTACTGCTGAGTGCAGAGTCTTAAAAGCTGAGGAGCAAGTCTCTATTGATTGCTGGTTAAACAATTTCTGAGTGCCTTGATTCTAAACAGAATCTTCTACCTAGTGGTTCAGTGAACAGGCTCGGGGGTCCAAAGGAGGCAAGTAGATTGGCTGCTTCTTCTGGAGAAGGTTGGGAGGAACATGCCTCCTTGGGTGTTTGTCCACCCTATCTACAATTACAGGTTCTACTTGTTATTTCAATCCTAAGTAGTTAAATTATTTTCTGTAATTGTTAATTTAGTACTCTTTAGCTAACTAATGATAACGCAGAAGTATACGTGTGATTTTCTGATCTGTTTATGATTTATAGACTGTTGAGAATATTTATGAATTGATTGAATAAATTCCCTCTCCATATTTTTCCCCATACTGTTTTCTGTATTGTACTCTAGTACAGAGAAGGAGAGTTAAGATAGATAAATGATAGATAGAACATAGAATGAATGAATAGACTGATATTGTTGTGTTTCCTTAATACTCCTTATCAGTTACATTCTGTAAAATAAATTATATATGTCTAAACTTAGGAAATATAACAACATTTCGTATTACAGGAACCATAATATTTCTTTACATAGAAACATAAGTAAATATTTCATCCCTATACGAAACCTAGGGATTTCATTTTTGGTCATTTATTTCCTTACAAAAGATATATGCTATGTATTCTCTTATCATTCTTTTCAAACAGTTTAGTGTTATAAGTTCACTTTATTTCTTTCATCCACAACATTCACATCTTTTATTTTGTTTTAATGATCAATCTGCAGTTATAACTTCAAACACTTCTTCTGTAGAATTAAAAACCCTAAGGTTCCAACCCTAGCTTTTCTACTTCAACTTTTAGTATACATTTCAACATTATCAAAGCAAATAAGTTATCCAAGACAGAGTTATTTATAAGACTTCTGTATACATAACAGACACGGGTTCAAAACGCTAAGCATAGAATTAAATAACCTTAAGCATCATGACAGTTTCACAACTAATTCGGTGGTCAAAACCTTAGCAGTTTAAACATCTACCTTTCGTGTTAATAACAGAAGTAAGATTTAATACCCTCATTCAAACAATAGTAAAGTTTTAGTCACGATTCCAGTGCATAGTCTAAGAACAAAACAAAGAAACATATCTAGCATTGTTATTCAACTGTGGTTTTACAATCTTAGTATAATCATAGCCTGCATCGAAACCAATTATACAAACGAGAACAACTCTCAGTTTGTAGGTTCGACCTCTCAAAACTTTCAAGGTTATCTCTTAAACAAGACAGGATTAGGGTTTGAGTACACAAAACAAGGTATTTACCTTAGGCTCTCGGTCATCATTATCCAAAACATTTCATAAACAAAACATTAAATTTAGCACAGGTTCCATAGAGCACAGCTCACGAAGGTCGTGTTTTTAGAACAGTTACCATTATTATGCAAATCACGGAACTACAACAAAACTAACCTTCACATTAAACACAATTAACGTTTAAATTACCGTATCGACGCAAGGTCAAAACCCAACAGTAATCCTTTTAACAAGTACCGAGTAGGAAGATAGTAACATTAAGGTTTCTTTTATTCCCATCAAAACAACAGAGGGATAAAACCCTTGTTACACTAATGTCAAACAAAAACACATAGAAGTGCCGTAGCTAACATCAAGGTAGGTTGAGGAGCCCATCCTCCCTATATTGTCATTTGGCGCATAAAACTTCACAACGACGGTTACCATCCACAACCAGATATCAACATTGAAGTCTCGGCTAAAAACCAAAGAGGGACCAACAGTCACCAAGACGAAGTCAACAATGAAACCACCGAAGCTTACCAGTTCCAACGTAGCTGCCATTACCCAAGTTCGAGCATGGAAGCCAAGAGCTGAGGACACCTACCACACAATCACGTTATGGTTAAAAGGGTATCGTAAAAGGAAGTTCATTAAACCAAATAGCGCAATTGAAAACCTTAATACACTAACATAAGAAAAACAGGTTTCGAAGACCTGCACATTACCTTGCAGAAAGAACCAGTTTCCCGAGGTTGAGTATGATCATACTCGAAGAGAACCAGAACCAAACCTTCATAGTAAACTCAGTGTAAGGTAAAGACAGCCCTAAGAACTCTCTGTGACAAAACTTACAAACTGTAGGTCGGGGTATCGAACCTTGTGAAGGCCTCTCCTAAAAACAACGCAGAAAAACCCTACAACCTCGTAGGCCTGTCGGCCTCTCCACCAAGCCCAATAACACCAAATGAATGCCAAAGAACAACCTCGACGAAGACGTAGTGGGAAATATTAGGGTTAATTCCCAAATCCCGAGAGCATCATACGATCGACGGTGGAGATCTACATCACACAACATCGCAATCCCAAAACAACCACTGCATTTAAGACCATATTAAGAACCATTGCCACCGTGGAGACCAGCTCGGTTAACTTCCAAGATAATCCATGTACCGCTCAACTATGTTGACGGTATCCTCACAATGTCTTCACATGATTAACACCACGACAGCAACCACTAAGACATTCCACCAAGATAGTAGGCAGGAGAGCTAAATGTTAAAAATAGATACAAATGCCTGCCAGTGCATAACCACCACACCATTAATTACACTGTCCTCATCATATGATGGCACGATGGTTGAGTTTGTAAACCTGCCATAATATATGTGTTAAACATAAGTCATAGTTCAACCTTAGTATTGAATCATCTAGGTATCGAACATATGGTTAAAATATTTACAATGCTGTTCACATTTTCTTATTGTATCATATTTCGAACCAACGCACATAGTTTATACACTATAGAAATCACATAGAAATAGTATATAGTTCATACTTTAGAAAATGAATGTCAATTGCATATAGTTTACACACCATAGGAATTATATGGAATGTACATTAGTTTATAATATAGGAAATGCATGAAATAATATATAGCTTATATATTATAGGAAATCGCATGAAGTTTTGCATATAGTTCACATATTGTAGGAATAAATGATATTTGGATTTAGCCTATGTTTTCACAAGGGCACACTATACTATTTCAAAGTGTATAATGAAAATCATGTTATAAATATATCACTGCATAAACAGCACAGAGAAGTTGATACAATTTAGTTATATAGTTGAAGCATTGATTCGAGCAGATCTCACCCTAAAAAGCTTCTCAAAGTTACTCTATTTCTCTTTTAAAAACTGGAAAGCTATTTGACAAGATGGAAGATCTTCGTAGTTTCACTTTCAAATTATTATCAGTCTCTTACCTGTAATCTACGAAAAAGAAGGTTCAAATGCTTTAGCATAAATGCTAAGTAAGCCTCGGGGTACCCATAGGACCCCTTCATCATCAAAAGAAGAACAACAGTTAGCACTTATAGACATTAATATTTGATTGAGCATTGACATAAGTAATCTAAAAATATAGTAGAGACAAGAAAACATCCAATAGTAACTTGATATAGACTTTAATTTCATTTCATATCAAGACGCAAAACAATACATTGTATGATCGTCACAAACATTCATTCCAGCATGACGACATAGAAGCATTAATTATAATTCCACATAGTTAGTATATGCATTAAATGCTATGTTGAAATTTTTTAAATTTTTGTGAAATTTTGGGATGTTACAACGATAGTCAATAATGATTATTTATGGTCAAACTTAGTAAACCATAATCAACTAGGGCTAACCATGTTAAACCAATGGCAACCATAGTTGTCTAGAATCAAACATAGTCAACCATAAGCAAACATGGTCAACATGGTCAACCATAAGCAAATATGGTCAACATGGTCAACCATAGTAAACCATACGCAAACATGGTCAACCATAGTCAACCATAGTCAATATGGACAACCATAGACATCCATAGTGATGCATGGTCAACCATAGTCATACATAGTAAACCATAAACAACATTATCACCGATAGTCATAGTTAACGATAGTCAATATGGTCAACATGGTCACCCACAATCATAGTCAACCATAGTCAACATTGTCATCCATAGTGAAGGATAGTCAACCATAATCATTCATAGTCAACCATGGTCAAGCTTGGTTAACCAAGTTTAACTAAAGTCCACTATAATCAACCAAATTCAACTATAGTCAACCAAGGCTAACCATGTTAAAACAAGGTCAATCATATTCATCCATAATCAAACACAACCAAGGTTCATTGAAGTCAACCAAGGTTAACCAAAGTCAACAATGCTCAAACATAGTCAACTGTATCTAACCAATGTCAAATATACATAACCAAGGTTCATTAAAATCAATCTTGGTTAACTAAAGTCAACTATTGTGCACTAAAGTCAACCAAAGACAAACAATAGTCAATAATGACTAATTATTGTCAAACTTAGTCAACCATAATCGACAATGGTCAACCAAGGATAACCATGTTAAACTAGGTCAACCATAATTGTCCATAATCAAAGATAGTCAACCATAGGCAAATATTGTTAACATGTTCAACCATAGTCAACCATGGTCAAACAATAATCAAGCATTGTAATTTTTTTTAAAACTTATTCAACCATCATTTGTCACCCATTTCTAACAATATTCAACCATAATGAAGGATAGTCAACGATAGTCATACATAGTCAACCATGGTCAAGCTTGGTTAACCATGATCAACCAAAGTCTACCATAATCAACCAAATCCAACCATAATCAAACATGGTAAAACATAGTTTAACATGGTCAACCAAATTCAACCATAATCAAACATAGTCTGACATGGTCAAGCAAATCATACGTAGTCATAGATAGTCTAATATGGTTAACCATAGTCATACATAATCAACCATGGTCATGCTTGGTTAATAATGATCAACCATAGTCAACCAAGGCTAATTAGTCTTAGTCAACCTTAGTCAACCATAATCAACCATGGTCCTAGCTAGGTTAAACCAAGGTCAACCATAGTCGTCCACCATCAAACATGTCAACCATAGGAAAACATGGTCAACCATAGTCAACCATGGTTAAACAGTAATTAACCATTGAAAACTTTGGTTAAACTTATTCAACCATCATTTGTCACCCATCGCCAACGATGGTCAACAATTGTCTAACATAGTCATCCATAGCTAACCAAAGTCAACAATGATAAAACATAGTCAACTTTATCTAACCAAAATCAACCATACACTACCAAGTTTCATTGAAGTTAACCTTGATTAACCAAAATCAACCATTGTGGAATAAAGTCAACCATGCCAAACAATAGTCTACAATCATTTTTTATTGTCAAACTTTGTTAACCATAATTAGCCAGGACTAACCATGTTAAACCAAGGTCAACCATAGTCATCCACAATCAAACATAGTCAACCATAATCAAACATGGTTAACATGGTCAACCATAGTCAACTGTAGTTAAGATGGACAATCATAGTGATGCATGGTCATACATAGTAAACCATAGACAACATTATCTTCGATAGTCATAGTTAACCATAGTCAATATGGTCTCCATGGTCACCCATAGTCATAGTTAACCATATTTAACATGGTCACCCATAGTCAACCATAGTGAAGGATAGTCACCCACAGTCATACATGGCCAACCATGGTTAATATTGTTTAACCATGATCAACCAAAGTCCACTATAATCAACCAAATTCAACCATAATCAAACATGGTAAAACATAGTCTAAAATGGTAAACAAAATCATACATAGTCATACATAGTCATACATAGTCAAACATGGTCAACCATGGTCATACATAATTTGGATTAACCATGTTAAATAAAGGTCAACCATAGTCATCCATAATCAAACATCATCAATGATAAGCAAACATGGTTAACCATAGTCATCCACAATCAAACATCGTCAATGATAGGTAAACATGGTCAACCATAGTTCAGCATGGTAAACAATAGTCAAACATAGTCATACATAGTCTATAATGGTAAACCATAGTCAACCATGGTCAAGCTTGGTTAACCATGATCAACCATACGCAACTAGGGCTAATCAAACATAGTAAACCATAGTTAACCACAATCAACCAAGGTCAACCATATTCATCGACAATCAAACATATTCAATCATAGGTAAACATGGTCAACATTGTAAACCATAGTCATCCACAATCAAACATATTCAATCATAGGTAAACATGGTCAACATGGTAAACCATAGTCAACCATAGTCAGGAAGGACACCCATATACATCCATAGTGAAGCATGGTCAACCATAGTAAGGAAGGACACCCACATACATCCATAGTGAAGCATGGTCAACCATAGTCAATAAGGACACCCATAGACATCCATAATGAATCATGGTCAACCATAATCATACATGGTAAACCACAGGCAATTTTATCACCGATAGTCATACTTAACCATAGTCAACACGCTTAACATGGTCACTCGTAGTCAACATAGTCACCCATAGTGAAGGATAGTCAACAATTGTGATACATATTCAAGCTTGGTTAACCATGGGTCAAGCTTGGTTAATCATGATCAACAATTGTTGCTATCACAGTCAAGCTTGGTTAACCATGATCAGCCAAATTCCACCATAATCAACCAAATTCAACCATAATCAATCATAGTAATACATAGTTTAACATGGTCTACCATAGTCATACATAGTCTAACATGGTCAACCATAATCACACATAGTCAAGGTCAACCATAATCACACATAGTTAAGGTCAACCAAAGTCCATCATAATCAACCAAATTCAACCATAATGAAACAACCATTTTTACATATAATCAACCATGTCCAAGGAAAGTCAACCGTTATTACACATAATCAACCATGTCTAAGCAATGTCAAGCATGGTCAAATATAATCAACCATGGTTGAGCATAGTCAATTTTGCTAAACAATAGTCAACCGTAGTACCATAGTCAACCTTGCATGACTAAAGCGACCACAGTCAAACATCACAAAATATAGTTAAACATTTTCAACCGTTTTCAAATTGCTCAACCATATTCAAGAAAAGTTAAACATTAAAAATAGTTATACTAATACCATTTATACTTTTATAACTATTTCTATTAATATTTCTATTTTTTTCTTATTCATCTTATTATTAATAATTATACCCTCTTGACAACGAAGTGGTGTTGATAAAAATGTGACTTGTTCAGGGAGCTTTTAAGTGAAAAAAACAGTGTTGACTTAACATAAAATTTTGAAAACACTGGGCAAGTCTGTAAAATACATCGATCGATTAAAGGGCCGTCCGTTGACAATTTAATATGCACAAGGATTTGTAATTTATGTACGCTTGAATTCCACTTGGACTTTTTAATTATATTTTTATTTTTCATATATTTATTTATTTGTTTATGTATTATTATTTATTATTATTCATTTATATTTATCATTTTATCATTTATATTTTTCTTAAATATATATAATTTTATTTTTTATACTAATAATAATAGTAATCCTTCCTGCATGATGACTATCAACTAGCACAACCACATTTTTAAAAGTGGTTGATATACGCCGATCGACACTATTATATTTAGACAGGGTGAAAATGGCGTCGGTCGGCGTATATCAACCACTTTTGAAAATGTGGTTTTGCTAGTATAATATCTAAATATTGTTTTAATAGTCACCTATAAATTGTGAAGCCTTATACTTTAACACCCCCTCTTATGGCTTATGGTACAATTAAAACATCAGCTACGCCATTGTCCAGATACTTCTGTTTGTCAAAGATTGTTTGAACCAAGTATGAATCCATCAACATGCCTTTTAACCCTTGTAAAGGTGTAACTTTGAAGATGAATTCTTGATCTCTTGGATTCCACCTCCACAAATTCCTGAATTATGAATCTCCCAAATTAAATTTCTTGACAACCGTCCATATGAATGTCTCATAACCGCATTATTGAGGGATAATTCTCAATATCCACAAACCCTCAAACTACTATGCAACAATCCATGTTGAGCATCACCCACATTTGATCCCTTCCTTGTCTACAGAATGTGGCCCTCTTTACATCATGAAAGCATTATTTGTTTTTATTGTCCTCTGTTGTTATTAGGAACATGGGTATAAGTTTCTATGCTACATAAAACATGATTATACAATGTCAAATCATGAAATGTTGAGTCACCGAGGTTCCCAATCAACATGATAACCTAGTTCTCTAGGAAGATATTATGGATATACGAATGTTTATCCATGTTGATCTTACATATACTGAAATAAAGACAGAAAACCCTAACAGCTGAAAAAAATACACTACTAAAAAGTAATCTTGCTAGAAAAAAACTAAAGCAAATGGAAAAAACCATAAGCATATAGTTGTTAAAAAAGAAAAAAACACTAATCTCTATTTTAGTTAAGATTACCCCATCTGAATATGAAAATATTTCCTTCGCTTCAATGTTCTTACATCGTCAAATGAATGATCTTTGACACCAAGGAACAAAGTCCTCATACGAGTCAATATATGCACTACACATGTTTGGGCATCTTTTGCTGTGTCTACACATATCTCCTTGGGTGGCTATATAATAGGCTCAACAATGACTCTTCACTTGAACCAACTATTCTATTCTTTGCATGAAGACTACACATGGTTACTTCCTAAAGACTACTTGAATCTCAACATAAATGGCGACAATTTTCAATTCAATTCTATAGGAGACGACTAACTAACAATTGCCCCATAAAGGTACAAAGCTACACCAATAGGTTATTGTTGGAGGGTGAAATGGTTGAAAAGAGGAAACTGAAATCGAATTAGTGTTTTGTAAAGAAGGAGAAGTAATGCATTTTTTTTGTGTGAAAAATATTTGGTACTCATGAAGCATTCTTAAAGTAGAAGCTTGCAAATGTAAATGTGAGAGAGAACCCCAACAAAAATAACATAAAATTTATGGAATCATAGGTTGCCTTGTATCAGCTGGGTTCCCTTGTAATGTTCAACCTTATGGAATCCTGAATTAATAAATTTATGTTTTGAAATCTTGCAAAACCATCATTCTTCCACTTGTATGGTAGGGAAATTTGTTTGATGCGAAAGATTTATCAATTTTGTGTTGTCATTCACTGAATCCATACCGAAAATTCAGTTCAACTGGTTAAATATTATTTACAACTTATTCAAAAGAAATGTAACAATATACACATGTATCATAATTACTTTCATTTAGATTCTATAGAAGGTAATCTAGTCACTCTTTCAAGTGTCAAGCGCGTTGTTTATGCTTTATTTGAAAAACCATAGTCCAAAATTTGTTCTTGAATGATGTGAATACTTGGAAAATATCTATTCCAAGTCCATAGATACATGTCCAAGAAGGATTCTAAAGTATGAATGGATGTTCTTTGTGTTGAATTTTCGGTAAGTATTTGTTGAAAAATCAATGAATTATATGTTTAATTCACACTAGTTTATAGTTTTAAAGTATCTCAAGTTGTAATCATGCAATTTTTGTGCTTGTGGGTCACGAGAAACAATTGCCTAAATGACTTGCAATAAGGAAAACATTCAAAGGTTCACACTATTTTGATATTCCATAATATATAGAATTGTGGTAATTTAATTTCTTTGTTTCATCAAGGCAATACAAATTACATTAGGATGTATTTACCCAAAAAAGTCATCTCCAACAAATGATGACATATGGTATTGATATCCACCCACATAATATATACATCCAAATATCAAAATGACTATCTTTAGTCATAAAAATAGCTTGAAGCTCTGTTCTACAATAAGTTCATACCAAGAACATTACCATAAGTTTAAGTTCTTTCATGATGATATGACATTGATGAAGTACATATGATACAATTCAATTTTTCAATGTCCATGAAACCTAACAAAAATATTACTGCAAAATTTCTTATTCATTGAAACATGGATCCAATAAGAAACTCCGTTCAATCACTTTACAACCACCATAATTCTTGCAATGACTTGGAAATCATGCAATTGCTTTAAACTTCACCCTAATATAATTTTTTTATCTAATTGCTTAAATATTCAAGTTGACATCAAATTGTTAGACATGTAAGGAGACTGTTAAATACCCTTTTTGTTGATGGATTCGAACTACTGTCTTGGTTTGTAGATTCTTTAAAGTCTCACCTCCTCTACCAACAATCAACCCAACTTGTCACAGTAAAGATAATGATGTATCATGGCCTTTATAATGAGAGACGACCTTAACTACTTCCTAGCAATTACTGATTTCTAACATGATGTAATGGCCCCAAGGCTATTAAATAAATAAAAAAGCTTAGAAACCCCATGCAACACCTAGTCAACATTCAATACAATTGTGAAACAAATAACAAGTGTTGTGTTGGTGGGTCATGAGTCATGGAATTTGGCATTGGGATTTATATGACCAAAGGTGACGGGAAACAATTTGTAGAGGTTTGTGTGTGGTGCTCTACTTTCTTTCTAATGTAGGTTAGGGCGAGGGGGATGCATGATATCTTTGAACCAAACATTAAAAATACAAAAGAGACCAACCATGACCAAGGAGGATGTTTTAAAGTTATATATCGTGTTTCCTGTAGCAAGAACAATGTGTAACAAGTGAGTATTCCGAAAAAATTAAAGTGAATGGATTAAAAAAGAAATGAAAATACTCACTTTCAATTATTGAAATTCCACGTGGGAGTCAGTAAGCATGTGAATGATGATTGGTAGAAGAAAGTAGGTGGTCCCATATCCCCCAAGAAGTAGATCCATGATGAGGCCTGATTTTTCATGGATTTTCACGCAACTGCTTGTTAGAAGTACATGAAGGAAATATTGTGATGGTATATAATCTGATCCTTGCCTGGATTTCTCTTTTGTGATGATATACACAATAGAAAGGATGGAAATGCCTTTCTATGTTCATGTTACTAAAAGGAATGGAAATCATATAGCCATAATGCATGTTATAATGATACAAATCATGTAATATTACCTGCAATGATTTTGTAGAAGGTGTGCGTGGGATATATATTTGCATTGATATAAGTCCTTTCTTGAATGTCAGAAAGTCATGAAGGATTCTGGATGTGAAGGGATTTTGAGGTCTCAAGCTTGGCATTTGTTTCACTATGACATTGGATGTGAACTGCAATACATGTCATCTAAAAGGCCATAATCAGATGATTTGTCTCTTTTTATATGATGTGAATTCAATATAAAAACGAATGTTGTTGATTTTATTACCATTCTAGTTTCTTGATAGAATATTATTGTTTGTTTCTCCTTCCATGAATTTATCACCAATAGTGCAATTCTTCGAATGTAAAAAAGTTTGGATTCGGTAGCATCTATGAGATTTTATGGTAGAGTGTGCAGTTGTTTGTGGAGATCTCCAAGTACCACGAATTGAGATGAGCTTTGTAATTTTCCACATATGGGCTTTGGATAACTGCATTGAAAGAGACGATTCTTGTTTTGTAGTACAAAGGCCGATGATGCAAAGAAATAAGACTTAAAACCTTTCCATACTTACAAGATAAAAAAAATGTAGAATCATACTAAGATATGAAGTAATAAAAGTAAAGCGATAGAGTGACGGTCCTATTATGTATTCTAAATTAGGTTAATATATTGGCACATGCCTCCCAATGATTGAGAACCACTACTCTATCTATACAAAACAATAAAAAACACATAGGATATAGAATAATGAGTGAAAACTTTGAACGGAACATTTAAAATCTAGTCTTTTGGAAGCTTACCACTAAACTTTAAACACAATGATTTAATTGTATGATCAACATAATTACATATTGAAAAGTAATGCATATTAACCAGTTGTGTGGAGAAGTGTTCCAATGGCAAGAAATTGCTTTCTACTCTCTTGTCTTTATACTCCAAGAACACATGGAAATGGCAATGTGATTATGCATTCTATGGAAAACTGATCCTGAGATGCTTTGCTAGCTAGGAAGAATTTACAATGAAAGAGGCATACCACTATCATTAGATTTGGAGAAATTCCATAGCTTGGAAACCTAGTGGAATAGAAAGTGATAGTAAGTACGAAAGTGACTATATCTTGCTTCCATTTTCAATTTTCAAGAAGTTGATTCTCTTAGAATCATATTTTTAAGAAAAAATCGATTGGTAGTTACCAATTATATGGATATGTAAGTAGGTACATCGAAATAAACTTACAGGGAATATTCCACCTGAGTTGGGAATTTGAAATAGCTATTCAAATTCTAATTTTGTGTCTATATAGTTTTCTAGAAAGTGCAGAACAAAATGGTAGAAACATATTCAAACCTAGCTATACATTACACATTAATCATAGATCTATTGTGGATTGTTTTTGCAAGTATTTAACAACAATAGGTTGTATTTTGTTGGGACACCAATATGGCTAGAAATCAACTTTAAGTTTCAATATTAGAGAACATTAGTTCATGCATTTCCCTTAATTACTTGTAAGTGATATAATCTTCAAGCCTAGTGGAGAAATTGTGGAAATTAGTCTTGGAATTTGTCTAACAATAATGAGGCCATGTCTTCTCCTTGTGCTTTGTTGTGTAGTAATGTGCGTGGAAACTATTTGAATGTAACTATTCCACCGGAATTTTGTAAACTCGATAACCTAACTTATGTGTAAGTGTTTGTAGGTCATAGGAAATACGATTAAACTATAACATAAAATGTTGTTGAATTTTATAAGCACATTTAGAGTGATTAATAATTTTTATTTTGGATTTAATATGTTCACAATGATTTTGAAAACAACTCTATTATTTTGAAAATAATTATGGAGATGGATCATATACAAGATAATGAATAACAACACTTTATATCTAGGTTTGATTATACTAGATTTTGCTTTGGACAACATTGAGAGGTGTGAAATCTAAGTCATCACTGCTATCTTACCCAACCATGACTATATATTAAGAATGATTTGCTAAGAAAATTGAATTTTTTTACATGGAATATAAGGCAACATACCTAAGGTGCACAAGCATGCATGTTGTAGGAACGCACGTAGGTCTCCAATTCTTTGAAACAGGCAGAAGGGAACGCATCATATGCATATGCAAACATGCAGATGAAAACAAATTTGATGGAAAGAGAGAGTTTGCTGAGACATAAAGAGGAGGCACGAGGAAATAGAAAAAAAACGAGAATATGAGTATTGAAAGTGGAGAGAAAGGTAAATGACAGATTTGTTAGTACCTTTGAAGTTGGAAAATAGAAGCATGTTGAAGATACTCTTTGTGTTTTTATACATGATAAGAGAAGGATTAGTGTGGATGAATCCTAAGGCATGCGTAGATTTTCTAATTTGAAGAAAATGGTAAATTGCTTCCATGACATGACATAAATTGTCCATAACTATGAGGTGCGGGACGTTAAAAGCATGTAATAACATATCCAACAGAATTTGGATGGTCTAAGTGCAACTAGAGGAAATGATGCAGTGGATGCAAGAGAGGACAGTGAGGGTATTTGAATCCAATGTAGTACCAAATCACAATAAAGTTTCTTAACAAAATGTCTTAACAACTACTAGTTACAAAACATCTACTCTCTTGCAGAGCGCATTTGAAACAAAATAAAAGTATGAATACTAACATTGTATTTGCACAATACAATGGGCAGTTACAAGTATAAGTAATAAATATATAGTTTTTTTTTTATATAACAGAATGATATGAGCTAAGTACATTTCAAACCAATCCTAGAGGCACTATGAAAATTGTTGTACACACATGTTGTAATAAAGAGTTGAAGCATGTTGAAAGAGGTGAATGGCCTAGAGGAAAAAGTGGGAAATGCACTATGCATAATTGGTATAAAATAAAACTTATGTTGAAGATATGGTAACCAATACAAATGAAGAGGGTATAAATGATTGGTGGAGAAGGTGTGGGAAAAAAAACCATGGTTTGCAGGGCATAAGGAAATGTGCAAATGGAAGTGAGTGTCACATATACAGAAAAAGTTTGGTGGAATGAAATGCATTAGTAAAATGCAAGTAGATAGTAGACATCAATCATATATACAAAAGGGGAATAACATCGGTAGCACCATTTACGATATATGTATGGAGAAAGGCGTGGATGTTAGAGTATCAAGTCTTCTTGGGCCATGCACAGGGTGTCCCTTTCATGCATATGGATAATTTGTTGAAGAAGGGCTTTCATTTATTAGAGAAGATGAATAGTTGGGAGGATGTGATTCAACGGGAGGGTGGAAGTTGGCCGTAAGTGTGCTTCTATTTGTTAAAGTGTTGTTGTATGTTCCTGGATTTGTTGACAGCAGTCGGCTAGGATGCTGAGATTTTTAATATCCATGTATGTTGTGGAAGGGCCATAAATGAAAAAACAAAAATATTATAATCGTTACATGTTAAATCCATAGATTAAATAAAAGAAATGGAAAAGTTGTTAGATGGAGCAAAGGATTTTTTTTCCCTTTTGCATATGCAAGATAATGATGTTACTTAAATGTTATGCTAGAAGGAAGTAAACCATACCATGTTAGGTGACCATTTGGTGCAAGAACAAATGAAGGAATTTTTTAAAGTGAAATATATTCATGAGTATAGAAATAAGTTGAACTTGATGTGAAAATAAGGAATAATAATATGCAAGCAAGTGTGTTTTATTTTTTGGAAAGTACAAAGTAAGGGTTTATGTATATGTGTTTTTTCCCTCTGTATTTAAACTATGAGGGTTGGGAAGACGATTGAGAGGAAACCAAAGAGTACACATGCAATTGCCTCTAGGTAGAAGGGAGAGGAGGGGAAGTGATGTTGGGTATAGGCATATGCATGCAACCAAACAAAATTTGTTAATTGAGTTGTGGTGCCATTGATTTTGAGGCAAGTAGGCTTTCCTCTTGATTTCTACATTGGATAGAAGAAATATCCTTAATATGCGCATATAGATCAAAAGAGAATTATGGATTTATTTAGAGGTTAGACAAAGCTTTGAATCTAGATATCGTAGTGAATGTAAGGCCTTGGAAATCAAGGGTCCCAATGCCGACTGCTGCCTTTCGTAAGGTCCTTCCTTGTGATTTATGGATTGTCGAACCCCAAGTCACGCCAAGTGGTAGTTTCCTGCGAGAACCCCTTGTTACATGGAGGATTGACACATAGTTTGGGTTGGAAGCATCCCATGGTGGTCCTTTGCAGTGGATAAAATTAACAACAACAAACAAACTTAGGGTAGGTGGAGTAGTTTCATTGTTGTAGAGAATTGCAACAACTTGTCCAAGAGCTCCATTAACAAGGCATGATTCAACCCAAAGGTTTTTGGTAAGCTTAACTTGTTCTCCAATGCAAACTAGAATAGTCATTACTAGTTGTTTATCTTCTTTCGCTACAAGCGTTTGCTGCTTCCTCGCTTCTGCAGAACAATGCACAATTGGTACATTGATGTTTTTAAGCATATGTTTGTTGTGCAATGTAATGGAGTTGTTAGTTATGAAGAAGTGGGTGGAATGTTCAAATTCTTGGTTCTCTTGATGTGAGAGGGACGAGTCCATCCTTTACATTAGAAGGCGCTAGTCATCAAGAGTTGGTGTTGGATTCTTGAGGTTGAGAATGAGTCATCGAAAAGCGGCTTGAGCAGGGCTATTGCCTTGTTGTCAAAACATGGTGGAGAATGTCACAATGTGTTGAAGATATTCCATAGTGTGTTACCCCACAATGATCCTACATATATGGGGATATATTTGACAAGAGGTAATTGTCCAAGGTCACCTAGGAGGATTATAGAGGAATCTCCAAGTGTAGGTTCAATGGGAAGGGAATGCTTTACGCAAGAGGCCATCAATGTTGGCCAACAACTTTGGACCAATGAAGCCCATCTCATTAATGAGCATGTAATGTATAAGATAAAGGACTTCTTTTTGGTTTGCAAGTGCTTGGTATTTGAGAGGTTGCGTCACAGTAATGGGTATGGGGTTTTATGAACCAAAATACTTAAAATAAAAATATGATATGACCCCATATAGTACCCCAATTGGGTCATACCATGGGGATACTGAAATTTATTGTAAGTGCATTTATGTCAAATGTCATGACATTAGTTGGAGCAAGTAGGAGCAAGGGGACTTGTTGTTTCCAGATGCGTCAAGTAGTGCAGATTGCAAGCACGCAATCAAGTAAGGCTTGCATGTGCATTTAGTGCCTTGGATGACCATTTTCAATGTGTTGTTGTTTGAGTTTTGTGTGTAGTGGGACATAACAAGTTGGAAGGATTCATGTTGTGTGGGAGACAAGGAGTTAGGAGAAATGGAAGTTGAATATGGGTGCACATGTGCTTAGCTGGATGAGTGATTCAAGTCAATGAATGGTATGGTTGTATCTTGCAAGTGTAAATGGATATGTGTATGTGCCCAATTGTGGTTGGTGTCAAAATCATAATGGCCAAGCACATTAAGATCATCAAGTTGGAGGTTATTTCCAGGGTGGAATTGAAAGAGGAATTCCCATTCAACAACACTACTGGGGGGGTTTCAGGTTTTCGATGAATGTGCTAGATAGTGTAGTTGCCACTCATACATTCCCATGCTGAGACAATTTCCAAGTATGTGTGGTCATGTCATTTGGCAGCTCACATAAAGATTTGCATAGGAGGAGCTCACTCCAACATATATTGACATAGAAAGGGGAAGTAGTTGGAGGGAAGTCAAAGAAGCGAGATAGGACACGCACTATATTGGATGTTTTGTGGGGTTTCCATTGGCAATGAATCCTACAAACATACTAGGACCAAGATTGTGCAACTTCAATAGGGGGGAAAGTCTCAAGTGAAGGAGGTCTTTGCATGTATATGCAATAAAGGTGGTTGGTGGGGGGATGGTTGGGACATGTTTGAAAACAATTTGGGAAACATTCAAGGATACAAAGGAACAACTGCAAAGAGTAAGGGGAATTTTTTGCAACATGTGGCACATCTCTTGTGCATCAATGTCCCTGTCAACAATGGTTTTTGAGAGGATTTTTGGCCGATCTCTCACGTTCTTGATGTGAATCTTCCCACCAAGCATCTGAGTACCACCTGTGCAGAACTACGCAACCAAAATATCTGTAGATTGGTCACTACCATGTGGCCCTGATAAAGAAATCAGTGCACCCTATCGAGACAAACCTGTTAGAAAGTAGATGTCCTCGACATCTATGATCAGGGTGTGAATGCAAACCCGTAAGTGTTGTTGGTCTGGATACCATGATTTGATCAAGTGCTCCAATAGTGGTACTTGGGCTCTCATTCCCTGGATATGGAAAAATTTCAGTAGCCCACATCGTTTTCCGCTTGGGAATCCTCCAACTCATGTTCCCTTTCTCTCCATTGGATCACCATGATGACTCAAACCTGTCCAAAACATGTTAAAACACCGATTAGAAACTTGCTTTACCTTTAAGACTTCAATTTTTGAGCTCGTTCACTAAGTTATGGAGACGGATTGCACTGGCGCACCCCGTCTATGTAGACAGGGCGGCACTGACGCAATTTTCTCTTGCGTGAAATGCGTCAATGGGCCCCATATGCACTTCCCGTAAGGGGAAAGTGCGTCACCCAGAGGGCACACAATTCCCCCATTAAACAAGCCTAAAAACCCAAAAAAATGACATTTAAAGAAAAACTAATCCATTAGAAAGCAAGAGGGAAAGGTTTAGGTTTACCTGGCACTGACGGTATCGAAAAAGGTTGGCCGGAATGCCCACAATCAACGCTCGAAATCTGGCTCCAAATGGTGTTTTTTTACCCTTCTCAATTGGTAAAACAACTATGGTAATTCTTTTACTATTTGACCCTTTTACATTGAAAAATTGGAATATTCTCATTTTAATTTATTCTTTTTGTGGGTCTATTTTCTATAGTTGACGATATTTTTATGTCTGAACACCTAATCTGCTATTTTGACTCAGTTTTTGGAGTCTACAGATAAAGTAAAGCAATGTGATGACTTTTCGGCAGCTATTGTAGTCATTTCATATTTGATTCTCAGGTATCAATAACTTTTGAGCGTTTTTTGCTATTTTGTCACTCATTAAATTCAAGCATTAATGGCACCAAGCTCACTCTTGTTCTTTCTTGTGCTCGTAAAATGATGAGAATACTTTACCAAGTTATCTTTTATCACTTTTTCGGGCACGTAAAACTCCCACGAAAAAGCGACCCCGCATGAGTCCTTCTTTAAGCTCTTTTCAGACTCCCTAAATGTGAAAAGATTGCCAAGCGAGCTTGATGCTTTCACGCTTGTAAAAGTATTTGAATGATCGTCTTCGTGGCAGTATTTTATCCCTTTTTCGGACCAGGAGGCACTAATTATGAAAAATGAACGCTCCAGTTAATCATGGCTGGAAGAGTTCTCTCTCACATTGTTTAATCCTTTTTCGGGTGAGGAGACTAACTATTACGAAAAAAAACCTTTTGAGTCTTCTTTAGTTCTTTTCAGACTCTCTAAATGTGAAATGACGCCGAGTTTACTTCTTTGGACTAGTTAAAATTTGACATCGAAGGGCCCATTTTGGGACTAACCCCTCCTACCCTAGGTTCGTAAAAAGTTTGGGATTGGACTCATCCAAAGGATGATCTATACCAAGCATCTGTTACCCTCCTCAAAATCCTTAAAAAAAATAAGAGGTACTCATCAATCATGATGGGGATAAGGAAGGGGTTTGTATTTCATTGTAATCATGGCAGTACTTAGTCGCTCTTGAACATGGCACTCATATGCATTTGCATTCATATGCTTGGTCAATCTGTTTGTCCTCGAGTTATTGATTCCATGAGTCTTTCTGCTCCTTTGGGTCATCCACAGAATGCTTCCCTCATCCGTTGCATTAGGGGTTGGTATCATTCTCATTGTGTCAATACTTCCAGGTAATGCCATGCCCATGTTCAAGAGATTTGTCCATCAAATTATTGTTTGCAGTTGTACTACCTTCAATCATGTCAGGTTTTCCCTGAGTCCGTCTCAGACATTGGTGTATTGTTCGATTTGCTCCAAAACATATTTGATCATGTTTCATGTCGATGATGGGGGATACATCATGGCCCCCCTTTGACGGATTCATCCTTGTTGACTTCAACACATCATCCAAGGATTGAATCTAGAAACCAATCAAATACCTTGGACCTGCATGCCTCAATTGCAGGTTACCTCGCTTTCAACATGAGTTCACATCATTGGCTCTTGATTGAAAGATTCCATCGAGCGTTCGACCTCAACTCATCTGATTCACATTCGATGGTATCTACTATGATACCTTGGGAATCATTGACATCAATGGTGATCTCCCTCACACTTGTTAACGGTATACATCAATGACTGGTAATCAAGTGGTTTCTACCGTGTTCGACTCCGAGACATTGTAATCACATGGTTAGATTTGTATCATTGCGGGTTCGGCTTGAAGACCTTAGGTTAAGTCATAAATATCACCCAGATTGCGATGGAGATTGTTTTGAGTCATATTACACGGATCCACTTTGTATTGGTCGTGGATGTGTTATCATCTCATCATGGATCTACGCTTGTTTCTAGTAGCCATGATTGTGTTCATTCGGTCTTCACTATCATGGATCTGCATTGTATTGGTCGGAAGCCATGTTTTGAGTCATCTAAGACATGTATCTCAGAGTTAGCTGTACTGCAGTAGTCCTTTCCAACTGGTGATTCTTGCTTCAATCCCTTATCTTGCAAAGCATTTCACCTGTTCAATTTTACCAACTTCGTGCTTGGGGGGGAATTCTGTTACACCAAAATCTCGTCACCATGAGTCACGTGTCATCCCCATGCCTTAATCCCTGAAGTACCTTGACTTGGATGTTAGAAGAGAGGTTGATTTCCCTATTATTTTACCTTTTCTAGTAACCCTGATGCACTCTGCTTTCCATCAAGGGGCGCTAGACCTAAGGTGGCGCACTCTGCAACTTAGCAGAAGGCGCCATTAGTGCAGTATGTCCTTGTACATCGTGCGGTGACGTATATCTGGCGCAAGTTGTCCTTGGGAAAAGTGCGTTGGATTTGGTTTAAATGGATAAATGGGAGCTTCGAGCGGATTCTCAAAGCTTGTTGATGTGGAGGCTCATCCCTAAACATGTGGTGAGGTGTCCTTTGGTTCCCTAAACTATTGGGATGATCCCTTAGATCTCCCCCCTAAATATTCAACCTACTATATCCATCCAACCCTATAAATACAACCTCTCTCTCTATTGAGAAGGAGGAAGGATTATGCACTCTCATGCTAGTGGAATTTAGTTAGAACATTCTTCTTCATTTGTAGGAGGCTTGGAAGCTTTGCATCCCTTGAGGAAAGATCACCTATGTTGGCATCGTGACGTTAAGGCTTTGGTTGAGACGTTTCTTCTCTATGTACTTCTATTCATTACATTAATACGAGTCCTTTCCATAAGTGTTATTGTGTTGATAATGCTTATGATTTTCCTCCTTAACTGTTAATCTAGATTGATTCATGTTTATGCTTTACTGCTTGTATGTTTCCACTTGTTTGATATGGTTTTGTAGCTGAAGATCTGAAGACCTCGGAGCTTGGAACAACAAGGAGAAAATAACTACAGACGTAAGGTAAGCCGCATCTTGACCCGTCTTGTATTTCTATTGATCTAGGAAAGTGATTAGTATTGTGTATTTCTTTTGTTCTAGAACCACTTGGACTAGGGAGATCTGTTTGAGTCCGCTCATGTAGATTGTACGCAAACAATTGCATAAGGTGCAAAGATACTCTTGCATGCCATCTTCTTGAATGTGCAATTGTTTCAACATGAAACTCTTGTGGGGAACAAGATTGGGAATACCATAGAGAGGATCCCTTCTATTTTTTACTCATTAATAGGGGAAAGGCCAATGGGGGGCCATCCGATGGAAGATGTTGGTGTTATATATTATGTGGAAACAAAGTGCTTGATTTTTTCAACCTCAGTACTGCTGGAATCGATTTAATGATGAGAGGGGGGGTGAATCAATATTCATGCAGTTATGAGCAGTTTTTACTTCTTTAACAGATTAAACTGAACTTAATCTTGATCTTCAATTATGCATTCATCATGGGTGAAATATTCATCCACATACGCAACAAATCATAGAACACACATAATTTTTACGTGGAAACACAAATGGGATAAAAGCATGGAATGCTATTTTATAATGAAAATATTACATTCGAGGAAGCATCGAATTCCTATGTTTACTAGCACCAACTGGAAGGAGGCACTGACACCTTAGTTTCACAGGAACCGACCTGAAGGAATCACCAACTCCCTTTGTTATCCAGCACCAACTGGAAGGAGGCTACTACCCCTTGCTCCTTTCCCTGTCCTGCCGAACATATATATAATAATAGGATGTCACTATGTTGATATTCTAATACGCGCACACTTTTGATCTTATGATGTAATTTCTTCTGTGCACACCTTCTGTATGTAGTAGAATTGTTGTCACTGTGGTGCATATAATGCTTGACTTCAACACCAACACTTCACTTCAACTTCAACACTTCAATTCAACTGACATCACACTTCATATACTATATGCTACTTTAACTGGTGTAGACTGTGCCAAGAGTCAATCTTCCATTTTGCAAGTGCGCATATGCACTTTCAACTGATATTGCACATCAACTGATAACTTGTTGTTCTGATATTGTGCACTAGTATCAGATGGAACTGTGCACCTTCTAATATGTGTCCATCCAGTTTAAGTGCCACAGTCTTTCAAAAAACCTGTGATCTTTTGTGCATCAAATGATTCATCCTTTTGGTTTAATGCACTTGTCCCAGATCATCTACATCATGATGTGCATACTTGATACTACTGGAACTATGTCTTTGTGCATTTAATGGACTTCTTTACTTCACACACATCAACTTAGTCTTCACGCGTCAGTAAAAATTATTCGCATCGCACACTACAAGATATACTTATGTTCTGCGGATCTATATTAGAACATCTGTGACTGTCTGCGTGCTGCCTGCAATACTGTCATTCAGTCTTCATGCACTTGCACATTCTCTGCATTCTGACTTTTTGTCTTCGTCTAATCATCACAAATCTACAACATCATTCTGCGCACCATAAGCTATTGCATTCATCTACTTGTGCGCACTTGGCTCTCTAATAGATCATGATGTTTTGGTTCCATGAGCCCTTGATACCTTGAATATAAATATGTATCTTCCACTTAAAAGGTCTTCATAATTTCCATCAAGCTTACTTCAAATGTCCAACTTGATTTCTTATTTATACATGTTCTACATGGATTGTATGTCCACAAGTTGGGTGGATTTCCTTATTCTTTGCTTCACGATTTATGCTTATGCCACATGTCATGTTATGCACTACTGATGTGTCATCTCTTGTGGTTCTTGCGCATACATGGTCCTCAACTTAGTGGGACTTTAACCCTTGCGGTTTGGTTTTGCGTATTTGATGTACCATTCACTATGGAATTTGAACATATGATAACTTCAACTGCCATAGCCTTCTTGGTACTTGTCCATGCTTCCTTAACTGAAAGTTTCCTCATATTGGTGAGATTTGTGCACTTTCTGGACTTGCATAACTGTTCAACCATTTCATGTTCCATGTTGCTTGCACACTCCCGATCCTTGTCCAATCAACGCTTGTGCTTGCTCACGCACTCTTGAAGTTTGTTCAATCCCTTCTCGACTTGCTTGCACATTCTTCAAGCTAATGTACTTCTTCAAAATGGATATGCATGATGTACCTATGGATATACTTCTTCAGACTGAATGCAAATTCTAGATATGCTTATTCATACTGGCATCCATATACTTCTCCATCTTGCTTGCACATATACTTCTTCAAAGTGGATTTCATAAACTTCTTCAAACTACCATAGGAATACTGCATCCACTTTGACATCAGTTGACATCAATGAATCAAACTGAATCGGTTGACATCCTCTTTGACTTAAGTTGACATCAATGACAACCGTAGTTCAACAAGTACGTGAATTTGTGAGTGTGAGAATGAAGGAGGAGGTTTGGGGGGTTTTTGGAGTGGGAAAGCAAGTATATGCATCATCATCAAAGGAAGGCTATACATGAAGATCTAGTCCAGGGTTTGTGACATGGAAAAGAAGAGGGATACATCTATGGGTTGAAGTGTCAAAGCAGTTAGTGGAGATGGACTAAGTTGGACATCCTTGTAATATGGTTCATTTGAAATTTTGAATTCCAAGGAAGCTACGACATTTGAATGACTAACAATAAATTCACAAGGCTTGTTTGTAGCATTGCATTCATGAAAAACAAGGATGTCTAAGTTTGGAAAGAGGCGTGGAGGCGAGATGGCTATTGTGGAGATGTCTTGGGGAAAACTAATAGTATGGTTGAAGTATTTGTATTTCCCACCATGTGCATGTGTAACTTGAAGGACTGGGTCAACAAGAGAAATAAGCATTTATTTAATTTAAGTTAGCCTTGCAAGCATGAATGGTTGGTTTCCAGGGTCCATGTTGTTTGATCAGGAAAATCGATGGCCATTTTGTTCATAACTAGAATGAGAGCATGTATAGATACCACGTGATAGCTTTGTTTTCACGCACGGATATGATTCCTTACATACAGAGAAAACTTGCATCGAGTGAAGGTGGTAAAACCATGTATGAAAATGACACCAAACATCATTGGGGGGTTGTTGCATGGGGTTCTTGGACAGGTAGGTACAACATAGGTGTGCATTGGTAGAGCATGCAAGTTTGTAGGGAAGGAAGGTGGAAGGGGTGATGTAATTGAAGGTGGAGCACATTGGAATAGAAATGGGTTAGGTAAGGAGATGGATTGAGCATTGACCCTACTATGTTTGGATTTACAAAGATGACATCTTTGCGTGTTGAGATAGTGTTATACCTCAAAGTCTCACTTTGAGTTCCATTTCATGTCTTCATGTCATATCACCATGCGGAACCTAATGGCACTACCTCCTAACGAGTATTGGACCTTAATCCTACCTTGTTGGTCCCCTCCTTGGCATTCCTTGGAGTCCTTAGAGACAAATCCAACTCAGCTCCACCAGATGCCAACTCATAGAGTCAAAATTCCACCTCCTTGAGCACATTTTACTAGGATTTTTGCGCCCTGCTAGTGGTGCAAGGCGCAATAATTCTTCATTTTTCGCGCTCTGCATGCCTGCAGGGGCGCGGAAATTATAACATTTTCACGCCTTGATCAATTCTTGGGGCACGAAAATTACCTTAACCATCTTTAGCTTGGAAAGTGGATCTTAACCTCGAGGATATTTTCTTGGGATTGGGGTTCCTCTCGAATCCTAACTCACCCTCCCTCTTTGGCCTTGTTCAACCCCTTGATCCACCATTCACTCACCTAGATCCGCCTTCCTATCTTAGTGGTTGGCCTCCCAAATATTATAACAAGCAGGTCATCCATGAGATAAGGGGAGAAATTTGGAGGCATCAAACTTATGGTCTTGCAGGTTTTGCAGAGATAGCAAGGAGGAATGCTTGGAAGGAGACATTGTTGCTTGGGCATCAAGGGTAACATTGTAGTCATCTTCTTGAGCTACCTTAATATAACTTGGATTATTCTCCCATATTATGTTTCTTATTGTTTATATTCATGATATGTTTCATTAGAATTTATATCTTAATCATTATATTTGGTACTTGGATATATTGTGTTTTTGTCTTGTTTAAACAAGTTCACATCTTGTACATCAAGCTTGGAACTAGGAACTAGGACAACTGGCTGATATAAGGTGAGTCTCATATTCTCTTCTCTCTCAGTGATTTGATATTCATACATTGAATTATATCTAGGAGTTTAAGGTTCCACTTGTTACTTTGTTGTATTATATTAGACTTATTTGAATCTAGTTTAATCTTTGAGTATGTTTAACTATATGTAGGATGAATTTGCTAGAATAGAAATTGGCGACTCCACTGGGGACTTTTTCCCTAGTTTCACCTTTGATTGCTTGTTTGGATCATCAAATACTCTTATAAGTTTTGTTTATCATCACCTTATATCCTCTTTGATCATCATTGAGGACCATTTTAAACTCAGGACCTTATCCTTGCTCAGATGTAGGAAAAACTTTTCATTTTTTAATCCTATAGGAGAATTTTTGCTCCCTCAAAACAGGTTACAGAACGAAATTTCCAAATTTTTGCTTCTTGATAGTGGGTTAGGGCTCTAAAATTTGCAATTTTGCGCTCCCCCATAGTGTTATAGGGGGCGAAATTATCAAATTATCGCTTTGTATTGGTCTGTGTAGGGGCGAAAATTCCTTGTTTTGGTAATTTTTGAGCTTGTTTGGAGGGGTTCCCTTGGGTTTTTTGCTTCCAAAATTCTGGTATGCCTCCACATGGTCCATTGGATTCTTTTTGACACATTTTTGAATAAATTTGAGTCTCTTCTGAGTCCTTTTCATCTACATTTTGTCTCTAGTCCTTTATTGGCAGCTTTAAGGCAATTTGGTCAATTTTGAGTCCTCTAAACCATTTTTCACTTCTGGGAGTCAAGTGTACCTTCCCAGACGCTTTAGGATATCTATAAAATAATTTTTTACTTAAAAAAACCTAATTTGGGAGAATTTGGGACCTTCTTTCTTTGTTTGGAAGACTAGGTTCTACCATGGAAACTTGAAACCCCCTAGGGTTAACTTTGATCCCTTCCTTTGTTGTTTCAGTTTTCTGAGTTTCATTATTTTGTACAATGGTATTATTATCTTCTTAACACTGATTTATATCCTTACATACCCCATTTGTTTAGATTTGGGATCCTTCTTCCTTGTTTGGAAGTTGGAGTTTGTCCTTGGAAAATTGAAATCCCCTTGGGTTAACTTGATCCCTTGTGTACATTTTTGATTTTTCTGAAATAGAGTCTCCTGATCAGTGATTTTGTGACCATTATATGATTGAATTGGTCTCGTCCAAATCATATTTGTATTTTTTTGGAAACTCTTGGCATGGTTTGGAAGTTCGAAGCCTTTGTTTGGTCTCTTGAGTCAAACTAGTGCTTTGTTTGCTTGTTGGGTAGAATTGTCATTCTTTTCAAGTCCCAATAGCTTGAATTTGTTTTTAAACTTAGTCCTTGCCATGGGATTGTGATTGGATTCAATTTTTAGATATCTCTTTCAGTGTTCTATTCCAAAGGTTTGCTTGGTTTGGCGTGGTTTGGTTTGGTTATTAGTCTTTGAAAGGATTTGGACATCCTTGTCTTTTGAAGTCATTTTCTTGGGTTTTGCACTTTGTTTCCTTTGCATCTTTAGCTATTTATTGGTTATTGGAGTAGATCGATTCTTTGTTTCCATATTTGTTCCATTAAAAGCTTCTTTTTGTCTCTCTTTGCTAGATTTACAACCTTGAAAACATAAATTTCCTTCTTGCATTAGTTTGATCATTTGACATTCTTGGTATTACATTCATAAGAGGAAGAAAATATTGTTTCAAGTTCTTGTGCATTTTGAGTTACAAAAAGATATTGGATGTTTTTCCTTGCATTGCATTTGATTGGAAACGTATATGGAATCTTTCTTTCCCATAGCTTAGATGTGTCTTTTTTAAGTGTAAAAAGATAGGAAACAAATTATAATTTTTGCATTTGTTATGGATAGAAAGATATCCTTTTGTCACTATAGGATAGTTTGGGTATGGTTTTACACGATTAATTCTCATTCATTAAAAATCTAAAATTGCATTTGCATTGGGTTGTACATTTGGAAACGAAAATAACTCTTCCTTACTTAGCTAGAAGTTCATTGAAGTAAAAAGACTTGCATAGTTCATCCAAATTTGCATGGTTTGAGTCAAGTCTACACACCACCGAGTTACACTTCCGCTCCCCTTGAGTAAAACAACAAGCCCTTAAAATTAATTCCCTAACTAAAAAAACATTAACCTCATTTGAGGACATAAAATAATTGCGTAGTTAGGTAGGACATCGAGGATAGGAATCCAAATAATTCCCCCTGTCATTATACATTTGAGACAGTTTTTTTCTCTTAGGGTTCTCAAATCCTCTTGTATTTTTTAACACAGTTATACACCAATTTGTTGGGGGGCCTCCTCTTCCATGGGGGTAAGCAGCGAGGACTAGTTCTGGACGGATTTGGTGGAATACCACACTCCACTTAGTGCCTAAGGACATCAATCCATTGTCTTCCTTGTATTTTTCGGCTTCGATATTGGTTGTACGAGGGACAAAAGGAATAAGCTCCAGTAAACCTTCCCAGACGTGTCATGAACGAGGTATCCTAGGGACCATCCTTCTAGGGATCTTTTACCTAGGATCCATTTCGGTAGAGGGATATCCCTTCATCTTTATTGGTCTCTCATTTCGTATTGTTCGACTTGGATTTCATCACCTTGTGAAGGATACGATCTGTTGAGGTCTCTGAATCTTAGATAGGAGAATTTCTTGCTCTTATACCTTGTAGAGGGTATTTTTATTTTTAGTGCTGCTTGTTGGATTTTTTGCCTCTTTTTTATAGCTCGCTTGCTGTGGCATTGGTCCCAGTAAAGTTTTTGAGCTTGAATTTTGACATGTGTGCCTCTCTTTTCTTCTAGCTCCCCTTTTGCACACTCGGTTGCCTGAGGGTTTTTTAGCTCTTTTTTCACTTTACTTTGTCCACATCACTTAGTATTGTTCCATGGAAGATCCAAAGAAATCCCGGAGACAGCAAGGGATGAGTCCCGAACCATCTCCATACACTGAAGCTCCTTCTGGGACTACCAATCAAGAGACCCCTTTTCAAGGGGTTCCTTTTGTTTTTCCTCCATTTGGAGATATTGGTCCTCCATGTATAGCTACTTTGAATCTTCCCAGATTGTTTATAGCATTACCGATATGGTTATTCTCCAATCCGGCGAACCTGAATGCACCCAATGCTTCAAATTTTAACTCTCCATCATGATAGCATCAATCCCAAATTGATACTTCATCTTCTTCGTCGGATGTATCTTCTTCCATTTCTTCTTCCTCGCTTGATAAAAACAGTGGTTCTAGTAATCAGGAGGATAATAAGAATAAGAAAGGGAAGATTAAGAAGAAGAAGAATAAGAAAGAGACCAAGCATCAACCGACTACCCCTAACAATGCTCTTTCTAGTCAAACACCTCGAAAACCCAAGTTCCTTTGCAGGATTTGCAGGGGGGGTCACCTTCTTAAGGATTGTACCAGTCTTTCCAAAGTATTAGAAGAGTGGTCTAAAGCATCCGAACAACCTATATCATCAGCCTCTGGACATCATACTTCTTGCTCCATCCTCAGTCGATCCCACTCTTTTCTCAAAGAGTGGAGAACAAGTAGTTCATCTCGCTTTTCCTTTGAAGAGTGAAGTTGAAGTAGTCGAGTCGACGTCATCTGCACTCGATCCCACTCTTTCATTGGAAAATGCCGATACTGAAGTAGTCACCATGACACAATCTTCGTCTCATCCTACTCTTCCAGTTGAGAGTGAATTGAAAACCACTGATGTTTTCTTTATTAGTTCAGATTGTTCTGGACAAGGGGAAATCATATCCATTTCAATGGGATCCCCTCCAAGTACAGAGTTTATTTCCTTTGATTGGAATAATCTAACAGAATTTGGTCTTCCTTTGGGTGTTCCTTTCCAGATATTTGTAGAAATGACTGGTAGGAATGTACTTCACACTATTGTTGATGAAGGAGATTTTGTTAGTATTTTATCCTCAATTGCTTGGAAATCTATAGGATCTCCTTAGCTTGTGCCAACCACTGATCAGATATTGGATTTTAATAGAAGGCCTACTGGACCTTTAGGGATCCTTCCTCATTTACCTATTACCTTAGGAGGGAAAATTGTCTGCATTGATGTTATGGTAGTCCAAGGTCCCTTAGATTTTAATCTGCTTCTTGGGTGAGATTATGTCTATGCTATGAAAGTTGTAGTATCCACACTCTTTCGAGTGATGTATTTTCCTCACCATGGAAACATAGTAACCAATGATCAACTTTCCTTTGTTACACCTAATCATTGTATGACTACCGACCACTAGAATTCCCTGAATGTTCTACATGTCTTAGTGGTTCCTCCCCCATCGTCAACCATGTCTCTCGACTTTGGACATCACACTGGATTTGAGTCGTTAGCGAATCGATAACTTATTCCATCATGGAAGAAGCTTAGAGGGTCATGTTTCCAACCTCTGGACATCATGCTGGAGTTAATACCACTAGCTTCTTATGGTGAGGGAAAACTATCAACCTCTGGCATCATGTTGGTAGGAACCAATCTCAAGCATAATTTACTTTTGGTTTTAAGCTTGTGTAAAAATGAAACCAACCATCACTTCGAGCATAGTTTATCCTGTTTTAAGCTTGTTAAAAAATGAAATGGGCTACTTCGAGCATAGTTTTATTATTTTTTAAACTCGTTAAAAAATGAAACAGGCCCCTACAAGCATAGTTTACTTTCAGTTTCAAGCTTGCGTAAAAATGAAACCTCTCATGAGCATAGTTCCCTTTCTATGTCAAGCTCATTAAAAAATGAAATAGATTCCTCTCCCACTGAGTCGAGTCTCCCACCAGATTTAGGACTTGAACCTTCATTTCATCTACCTGTGTCACTTGATCCTCATTCTTCCTATCCCTCTGGTGAAACTTTTCCTATTAGTAGCCATGAGTTTAATTGGGTGAAGAAGAAGAGTAGGCAGATGAAATGAAGCTTGGGGGGCATGTCTCCAACCTCTTGACATCATATTGGAGTTAAGCCACTAGATTTTGTTGATAGTGCTGGGGGCAAGTTTCCAACCTATGTACATCATGTTGGGAAATAACTTGCTAATGGCTATCAACTTGAGTACCAACCTATAGACATCATGTTGGGAGGAAACCCATCAATGGACCTCATTCTGAGCATAGTTTAGCTTCAACTTCAAGCTCGCTAAAAAATGAAACCATTGTCTCGAGCATAGTTCATTTTCTATTGCAAGCTTGTTAAAAAATGAAGTAGATTTAATGAGCATTCTTCTAACCTTTCTTCGAGCTCATTAAAAATAATAAGAGGTGTCGAGCTTACTTTTCACTTTTTCGTGCTCTGGTTAAAAATATGAAAAGTGGTTCGAGCTTACTTTTTCCTTTTCGTGCTTTAGATCCTAAACATGAAAAATAAGGTGTGTCTAATGAGTATAGGTTTACCTCTTTATCCGACCTCGCTAGACTATTTATGGAAAAGGAACTGTGCCAAGTTAACTTTAACCTTTGTCGTACTCAGTTATCAACCATGAGAAAATCATCTTTCAAGTGATAGTTTCTCCCTTTTTAGACCTTGTAAGACTAGTTATACGAAAAAGTAACCCCTAGAGTTTCCTTTAAGTTCTTTTCAGAATCCCAAAACATGAAAAGATTGTCAAGTGCACTTGTCTCTTTCACACTTGTAAAAGTATTTTAAAGGTCGTCTATTCGGTGGTAGGTTATCCATTTCTCAGACCGTTTAGACTATTTACGAGAAAAGTACACCTTAGTCAACCTTTGACTAGGAGTGTTCCTCCAGATATTATTTTACACTTTTTCGAGTCTGGGGACTAATTTTTACAAAAAAGTCAAAACTTGGAGTCTTCTTTAGATTATTTCAGACTCTCTAAACATGAAAAATCGTCGAGTTTTCATTCTTTGGACTCGTAAAATCAAACATCGAAGGACCCTTTTGGGACCAAACCCTTCCTTTCTTAGGTTCGTAAAACATGTGAGATTGGACTCATCCAAAGGATGAGCTATACCGAGCATATGTTTTTTTTTCCTGGGAAAATGTCCGTAATTTTATTTCAAAAAGATGATTAAAATTACATTCTGCAGATGTAGTAGAATCACAAGGATCCCTACATTTTCACATATTTATGTCCCATATAAGCAGATACAACAGCTTATAAAGAGCTGAACCAAAAAAAGATAAACCCAGATAACACTTCGCCACAAGAAGATGAATCTTGAACAGTAAAGAGAAACCCAAAAAGCAAGACGTCTTCAAACCGAAACCCTCATCAGAAGTAAATGCAGATCCAAGTCTGTGGACAAGCAGCAAACTCTGGATCTCCCAAACCGGCGAACAGCCAGCAACTACTGATGAAGAAAAAAGGCCAGACACCCTACGCACCAGGACCTGCGATGCCTCTACCGCTCGCCGTCTATCATCCTGCAGAAACAGCAATCAATATTTCGTTCCAAGATCCCACGCCCCTCACAGCTCCCATCAACACATTGCTATTCTCGGATTATCTGGCCATGCTGCTGCGGGGTACAGCGAGCCGGACAGCGTGCTGTGAGAGACGCTGGGGACATCCCTGATGGATATCAACGGAGCGAAGAGGAAGCCCGTGGCGCCTGAAAAGGATGGAAAAATGAGCTGAAAATAAAGAAAACTCTGCAATCAGGTTCTTGAATCCTCCAATCCATACTGCAGGCGTAGCGGCCAGTCTCAGGGCTATCCTGGATCGCGACCAGCAGGACCGCAGGCTTTCGGGACTCCGCAGCATAGTAGCCGCCGCCGCTCAATGTCTGCCCATCTGCAGAGTCATCCACTGCAATACGAATCTTGACCGCCCTTCAAAGAGAATCGACTGAGCGTAGGGTCGCCAGTGCCAACGCCAGGAGAAGTGCATTAATTCATTGGGAGCTGCACTTACAAGCGTGTGGATGAGCACGAAACAGCCTGTCCACTCTAGCAGGCCGTCTTGTTGGATGCGCCAAGAACCGAGATGTGCAGTGGACGGTATGGGAATGCGAAAGGCTTCTTCAGTGGGGGGGGGGGCCTTCCATCCCACAAGTGCAGATCCATGGCGAGAAGCGCCGCTGCGAGGCGCACAGAAGCCCTACCAGACCAGCCGCGAACAGGCAGTAGATTGACACTGCCGCCTCTAATGCAGATTAATGAATGACCAGGAACCTCAGAGGGAAAAAAGGGTTGGCAGCCATGGAAGGTACCATGGCCGCCGAGATCTTCAAGCGGCCCTCTAGTTGCAGAGCAAAACCCTACCTCCCGCCCAAAACTCAAATCATTTCAATTGCCCGAACTATCTGTTTCAAAAACATACCGAGCATATGTTATCCTCCTCAATCTCGTTAAAAAAAAAGAGGTACTCATCAAGCATGATGGGGGTTAGGGAGAAGTAAGGTAAGTTTGTTTTAGAAAACTTTATGGAAGCTTGTATCACCCTTGAACATGGCACCTGTTTATGTCTCGTCATACAGTTGAGCAATTTGCTTGTCTCTGAGTCATGCCAATTACGTGAGTCATCCCGCTCCTTCAAGTCATTTGAAGAATGACTCAGTCATTGTTGCATCATGTCTTGGTATCTACTCGTTGAGTCAATGTTTCTAAGTCATTGTTTTCATTCCATTAATGTTCAAGGGTAGTTTACCTGAGTCATCCTCTACAATATTGTCAGCCTTTACATATTTGTGTCAGTCCATACTCATCTGCTTCATTATTTCATATCATTATCCTATCAGTTTCATGTCGATGATGTGGGATTCATCATGGCCCTCCTTCAACGAGTCTATTCCTGTCGACTTCAACACATCATACATGAATTTGACTTAGGAACCACCTTAGTACCTTGGTACCTGCATGCCTCAATAACAGGTTTCCTCGTATTTGATAGTAGGTTCTCATCATTGAGCTCTGATCGAATGATTCCATGAGTGTTCGACGTCAAAACATCTAGTCACATTCGTTGGAATGTACTAGTGATACCTTGGGGATCATTATCATCATTAGTGATTTCCCTTGCACTTGTTAAGGATTTACATTATTGACCGGTAATCAAGTGGTTTCTAGCATGTTTGACTTCAACACCTTGTGATCACATGGTTAGATTCGTATCAATTTGGGATTGGGTAGAAAACCCTGGATGGTTCTGAAGTCTATTTAGCACATCCAGGTTGCGATGGTGATTTTTTGAGTAGGTTCCCACATGGACATTATGTTGGTGACCTCATTGATGTACTATCACATAGATCCACTCTTGTATTGGTCATGGCTGTGTCATTGTCTTATCATGGATCTACGCTTATATTCTAGTAGCCATGATTTGTCTTTATTCATTATTGAGTCAGTACTATCATGGATCTACGATGTATTGGTCGGAAACCATGCTTTGATTCAATTGTTCTGAGCATGCGTATGCTCGCCTCAGGGTCATTAGGCATGTTGTTGATATTTGGTTGCAACTCTTCTCCAGTTCTCCTTTAGATATCCTTGCAGACTTATTATTGGTAAAGTGTTTTGGCCATCAGATTTATTCTGACCTCACACTTTAGGGGGCACCTGTTATACCTCAAATTTCCACACCATGTGTAAGTGAGGATCTACATGTTTCACCACCATGTAAAACATGATGTTTAGGCCTCTTAAGGGTGCTAGGACCCTTCATTCTAATGTTGGTACCTTCCCTAGTCACATTTGGAAGCAAATCCAACAAGCAAGGGGTTGAAACCCACCTTAACCACCTCAAAAAATTACCTTACTGTAATTTTCATGCCTTGCATGCCTACGGGGGAGCAAAAATTTCATCTTTTTTCGTGCCCCGCATGCCTATGGGGGAGCGAAAATTTCATCTTTTTCACACTTTGCTTAGTTATAAGGGTGCAAATTTTTTGTGTTGGCTTATCCCTTTGATTTTGGATCTTGGATCTCATGGATATTTTCTTGGGATGAGGTAACCCTTTGAATCCCATCTCACATTCCCTCCTTGGCATGGCTTAGATCCTTGACCCACATCTTACTCACTTGGATCATTTTCTCCTAGTAAAATATATCCTAAGTATGGAATGAGTTTTTAAATGTTCCAACAGGGAGTACATATATATTTTTGTGAGCATAAAAGAAAAAATAGTGGATTACATGAAAGATTAACAAGAATTTACATTATATACATGTAAAATCCTACATAAAAGTAAGCTACCAAGACAACGAGGAAAGAAAGAAAGTGATAATGAACAAGTGAAGAAGACATATTTTGAAGGAAATGAATTGAAGAACATTGGAGAGCATAGGATGATGTAGGTGGGAAAAGGTGGATATAATGTATGGAGGTAGAGTGGAGGAAAGATGCTATAGTGAACGTGGAGAAGGTGATGTGAAGTGGTGTTGGGTGGAGAGGTCTAAATTTCTATAAAGAACAGAGGTTAAATTCAATGTGCAATAGGTTGTTTACGAGAAGTGAGTGCTTGTATTTCTTTGAGGAGGAGAGTTTATGTGAAGGCGTAAAGAAGCTCCTTTGAGTTGGAAATGATTGATTTCAACCTTTTAGCAGCATTGAACATCTTTGTCTTCATTCCATGAAGTTATATTTGGAGATATTTCCTCCAAGCTAGATGGTTTGGTGGATAGGAGGCACACGTATTTAATGGAGACCACAAGGAGATGGGATGCTACATCATAAAAACTTGTGAATTTGCTTAGTTTCCTGGTGTGGTCTTGTAGGGCAAGTTTCAATCTGTACCTGTAATCACTCTAGGAAGAGGGCATGTAAGGAAGTGGAAGTCGTCCATGTTGATGCCAATGATAGAAGCATGTATAGAGAGCCACATTGATTTCTCAAAGGATTGCATGCTTTGAAATTATAAGAGTGTTTTATTTTGGTGTGTTCGAGGCGAATAGTTCATATACTTCTAGCTCAAATATGATGAAGCTGCACAAAATCTGTTAGAAAAACAGGATCGCAGAGCAATAACAATAAACAAGACGCAAATATAAATCACATAAAACACATTACAAGAGAGACACCAATATAACGTGGTTCACCCACGATGGGCTACATCCACACATAAATTGCTAGTCCTTATTATTATACCATCCAACAAATGAAGGGATACAACTTGCAGCACATCCACTGCAACTTCCTCTTTACTCTCTCATTGTCTCTCTCACATAATCATAGAGATATTTACAATGCTACAATACCCAGCCGTATTACAATGCCTTCCTTTTAAAGAGGGATTAACGTGGGAAAATACTATGGGACACCCAATACCATGGACCTGTAAATCATCCATTATTGACCAAGTCACGACTATGAAATTACAACATTTTACAAGACATTTTTTTTTAAATTTTCGCTACGGAGGCTCTTCCCCCGAACCCATGTCACCCCCCATGGTGACTATTTTGGGGGGGAAACCCCCCCTAAGCCCCCCCATCATGGGCTGAGATCCAAACATGGATGAAGCATGACCTCTAAATAAGGAAGACCAGGCTCCACAACCAACATAATCCACTATCAAAGAACCTTTTTTGAAGGAGATGGGTTGCCTCAATATCTGGGTCGATAAGAAGGCTACTATTTGGAACACTTCCAACTATCCTATCATTGAACTTAGTAAGACGATTTCCCTTGATTGCGAGGACCAGAGGCATCTGAGAAGAGCACAAGGAAGCAAGTTGATATCATTCATTGCGGAAATGATGGCCCTAAAGCATGACATTAATACTTAAGCATGTCATGTCTCTAAGGCCAATAATTCTCCTAACAGTTTTCGGGCTGTCTATTTTCTGAACTGTTGATGTAGGGGAAACAAAAATGACCATTCTAATAAGGTAAACCATGGATTTTAACAGTGCAGTTTGAATGTCATTGATCGTCTTAAAGTAGAATCAATGTGAAGGATAGAGGGGAATTCTTTTAAGTAAGGTTGGATGGTTGATGTGGTGGAAAGGATAATATCAAGATGGATACTCAAATGGTTATATGTAGGGTTGGTTTCTTTGATTTTTCCTTTAGAAACAATGTATGTAACGTCCCCAATGGCCACAGCGGCCCATCGAGACCATGGGAAACTCTACTAGATCATATGGTACATGTCTGTGTCTCTACTAATAAGCTTAATACTATGCAGTAGGATGCACCATACATTTTAATTCCTCTGTCTGACACATCGTGCACACTATGATTTAGTCTATGCACAAAAGCTGCACGCATTAGTTTTACTCTTGCTCAAGTTTTGCACACATCAATTCCTCTATTGCTCAAATACCATGCACACATTAACCTTGTCCACCGTGCGATACACTATGTGCGACGACTTTTAACCACTTCGTGGGAAACTTTAACTCTAAGATAAGACACTAAATTCCTGCAAGGTTTGTTGGTTGTGGAGCCTGATATTCCTTATTCAGAGGTCGTGTTTCAGCTGTGTCTGGATCCCAACCCATGATGGGGGGGTTTGGGGGGGATTTGTCCCCAAAAATAGTCGCCATAGGGGGTCCAAGGGGGGCGGTGACTAATTTTAGGAGCCCCCCCCCCCTGGCAGGGGTTCGGGGGTAGCTCCCCCGTAGCGAAAATTTCAGAAAAAAAAAAAAACCGCCTTGTAAAATGTTGTAATTTCATAGTCATGACTTGGTCAATAATGGGTGATTTACGAGCCCATGGTATTCGGTGTCTCGTAGTATTTTCCCATGGAAAACCCTCTTTAAAAGGAAGGCATTGTAATATGGTTGGGTATTGTAGCATTGTAAAGATATCTATGATTGTGTGAGAGAGACTGTGAGAGAGTGAAGAGGAATTTGCAACATATGTGCCATAGGTTGTATCCCTTCATTTGTTGGATGGTATAATAATAAGGACTGGAAATTTCTGTGTGGACGTAGCCCATCTTGGGTGAACCACGTTATAAAGATGGGTGAACCACGTTATATAAGTGTCTATTTTGTAATGTGTTTTATGTGATTTATATTTGGATCTTGTTTATTTTTATTGCTCTACGATCATGTTTTCCTAACAATTGGTATCAGAGCCAAAGGTCTATTTGGCATATAAACTCGCAGGAAAGAAGGGTTCCTGGTTCGAGTGGGAGCAATGGCGGAAGAAGGAAAGTTTAAGGTCGAGAAATTTAACGGCCAAAACTACCAGTTATGGAAGATGCAAATGAAGGACTATCTATATCAGAAGGATCTATTCCTACCATTGGGAGGTAAAGAAAAACAACTGGCGACTATGAATGACGAAGAATGGGAGGTTCTTGACAGAAAGGAACTGGGAACAATACGAATGTGTTTGGCTTCGTCGGTGGTTTTCAATATTTCAAAAGAAAAGACAACGGAGGGTTTGATGAGCGCATTGGGTAAGCTGTATGAAAAACCCTCGGCCTCCAACAAGTTATTTCTAATCAAACATTTCTTTAATATGAAGATGTCAGAAGTTGGATCTGTTGTTGATCATTTAAATGAATTTAATACGATTAAAAATCATCTAAGTTATGTAAAAGTGAACTTTTATGATGAGGTTAGGGTTCTTCTAATCTTGTGTTCATTTCCAGAAAGCTGGAACGGCTTGATCATGGTTGTAAGTAACTCTGTCTCTGGTTCAAACACTTTAAAATTTGATGATGTTGTTGGGGTTATTCTTAGTGAGGAAATGCAAAGGAAAAGAACATGTGAGACATTAGGTAATGAATTGACCATGGAGAGCAGGGGGGGATAAAGGGAGAGAGGAAAGAGCCTAGGTAATCGCAGGAAGTCTAGGAAGGGAAGGTCCAATTCCATATTGGGAAAGATATAGTGTTGGAACCGTGGAAATAAAGGACATTTGAAGAAATATTGCAGATATCTAAAGAAGAAAGGAGATGGATAGCACGAGACTACTCAAGAAGAAAATGTAGCAGGTGATGTGTTACAAGATGCTTTGATTCTTGCATTACATAATACTAGTGATTACTGGGTAGTAGATTCAAGGGATTCATGTCATACTACAGCCCATAGGAAATTCTTTCATGATTATGTTCTAGGTGATTTTGGACATGTTTTATTGGGTGATGATGAACCATGTAAAATTGTTGGAATGGGTAAGGTACATATAAAGTTAAAGAATGGTGAATGGATGCTGAAAGATGTAAGGCATATTCCTGCTATGAAAATAAATCTGATCTCAACAGGGCAGTTGGGAGATGGTGGTTGTTTATCTACGTTTGGAGAAACGTGGTGGAATACCACTAAAGGATCAATGGTGATAGAAAAAGAAGACATGATAGGTACATTGTATTTATGTCCTCATAATACTGACTGTTCTATCTCTTTAGATTCTAGATGAACAAATACAACATTGTGGCATCATAGGCTTGTCCACATGAGTGAAAAGGGGATGCATATTCTCCACTCAAGGAAGTTGCTGCTAGATATGAAGGAGGTAAGTTTGGAATTATGTGAGAACTGTGTTTATGGAAAACATAAGAGAGTTAGATTTCTTAGGGTTGGGAAACAAAAGAAGAGTGAAAAGTTAGAGCTTGTGCATATATATGTATGTGGACTGGATCAGGTACAATCTCTTGGTGGCTCTTGTTATTATGTTACTTTTATTGATGATGAAACTAGAAGGACTCAGGTTTATTGCATTAGACAGAAATATAATGTGTTTGATACTTTTAAGAAGTGGAAAGCTTTGGTTGAGATTGAGACAGGAAAAAGATTGAAGTGTCTCATATTTGATAATGGTCCGGTGAGTACTATAGAAAGGAGTTTGATAGTTACTGTTCATACCATGGGATTCGTAGAGAGAATACAGTCCTAGGAACACCACATGAAAATGGTGTGTCAGAAAGGATGAACAGAACAATCATGGAGCGTGCAAGGTGTATGAGATTGCATGCAGGGTTGTCCTTATAGTTTTGGGTAGATGTTGTAGATACTGTTGTTTACTTAATAAACAGAGGGCCTTCAAGTGATTTGTATGGTGGTATTCCAGAGGAGGAATGGACAGGTAAAAAGGTAAACTACTCATTTCTGAGAACTTTTGGTTGTGAAGCAATTGTCCATATTGATAAATAAAATAGAACAAAGCTTGAGGCTAAATCCAAGAAATGTACCTTTATTGGATATAGGGTTGATGATTTTGGTTATTGCTTATGTGATTATGAAAATAACAAAACCATTAGGAGTAGATATGTGGTATTCAATGAAAAGGTCATGTATAAAGATCAGTTGCAGGGAAAGAAACATGAAAATGAAAACACATAGTACACAGTGCTTGATGAAATCAAAGAAAATGAAGTTCCAAAGGTGCCGAAAAATCAAGAACAACAGCAGGTACCTCAAACTCCTGTAAGTGTTAGAATATATACCATGTTAAGTAGATCCCTGAACGATTCTCTCCTTCACTGTATTATTTATTGATGACTGATTCTGGTGAACCAAAATGCTATGAAGAAGCAATGCAGGTGGAAACTAAAAAGAAGTGGGAGCAAGGAATGAATGAGGAGATGGATTCATTTGTAAGAAACCAGACTTGGGATTTGGTTCAGTTTCCTGTTGGTAAAAGATCTTTGTAGAATAAATGGGTTTACAGGTTGAAGGAAGAATATGGAGGAAAGAAGCGGTAGAAGGGCAAACTTGTTGTAAAGGGGTTTGCACAGAAGAAAAGTATAGATTTTCATGAAATATTTTATCCTATTGTTAAAATGACTTCAATTAGGACTATTTTAAGTCTAGTGGCGGTGTAAGATTTGCATCTTGAACAGTTAGATGTAAAAAGAACCTTTCTCCATGGGGATTTGGAGGAAGATATTTATATGCAGCAACCACATCGATATGAGGTCAAAGGGAAGGAGAATTTGGTTTACAGGTTCAAGAAGAGCTGGAAAATATACCAAAAATACCAGAAATACCACTTGCAAATGGAAAATACCACTTAAAACTTTGAATGATATACTTGACCATAAACAACTTATAACAAGAAAAAGGACCAAGCATAACCTTTCAAATCCTAAGCAAGATGCAACTTTTTAAGAAAATTACTGTAACCAAAGCAAGCAATTCTATATAATATTTATGAAAACAAGCTAATGCAAAGCCATATGCTAGGCACAATAGTCTCTCACGCAACTCAATTTATGATTATTAAATTTGAGGAGATCCTAGATGGAACACCCTAGGGGATTTGAAGGTACTTGACATATAGGATGTTGTAAC
This sequence comes from Larix kaempferi, assembly GCA_027924585.1. Lineage (NCBI taxonomy): Eukaryota > Viridiplantae > Streptophyta > Pinopsida > Pinales > Pinaceae > Larix > Larix kaempferi. The sequence goes on along the minus strand of BSBM01000402.1, from coordinate 3,602,736 downwards.
ACTTTTGAAAGGGGCATACTAATTTTGGGAGTAGTTATGTTTTGACAAAGTTCCCAAAAATTCTCCACCTCAATGAAATTATAAGTAGAGTGGTAATGGGATTTTGAAAAGTGGTTATAATAGAAAATATGATAAATATTGAGAAAGTTGGCAATTTCAAAACTGCCACTTTGAAGCACTCACTATTTTTCTTTAACCACTCGATTTAAGGAGCACCCCACCTTGGATGCTTGAGCGTTTTGATGATTTTGAGAGAGCGTCATTAAAAAATGCTCATGGTGAAGAACGCTTGGTCAATCACTCAAAGGAGGGGTGCAACCTCTTTCCTTGAGTCATTTTGGAGGTGGTTGGTAATTAATTACATTGTTGAAACTCTCTCATGGAGTTAGTTACTTGTAGATAGTAGATCTGGCCAACTCCATTTGCTTATTATTGTTGAACTATTCTCAAAGGGTTGGTTAGATTAGAACTATTATTCTATTTTCCTCTTGGAGAAAAAAGTGGATCTAAGCACTATTTTTCTATTTATAGAAAAATTAGTCAAGAAAATATTGGACCTAGAGAGGTAATTATTATTTTTATTGTAAAGGAAGTTGAGCTACCCTCTCTATATAAAAAGTAACCTTGCCTCATCTATTTTCATGGTTGGATTTGGGGAGAAATCTCATTGAGCTTATTGGAATATATATTGGTTTGTTTGTAGGGTGAATTGAAATTTTTCTCTTGAATGGTGATGTGCTCCTCATGTTGTGACTTATGGAAGACATCTTCAATTGATGATGGTTTTGGGTTATTGAAGCAAGTGCAATTTTCTTCTTCTATGTGATGATTGTAAATTGGAAGTGATAGGTAGAGGTATATCATCTCTTGGTTATATGATATCTTACTCTTGCATGTCAACTATCCTCTTAAGATCATTTAAAAGTATTTTCTCTAGTGTTTTCCCTTTGCAAGATTTTTGAAGTAAGTAAATCCATTAGCAGTGATTAGTGTATGTATTCTGCTACCCTATTCCTTCTAATCATTCCCTTAAAATCCTTCATATTGACCTTTGTTGACCACATTGCCCAATGGATAAGCCACTAGTCTACAATCCATGCACCATTCTTTCTTAATAAACTATCATAAACCATTTTTCTAAAGCTACCTCTTCATTTCACCTTGAAGCTAATTACAAGCTTTAGTAATCTTATCCTAGGGAAGCCTCCTTTGAATTGGAGAAGAGCCAACCTAAAGAGCATAAGAGGATTGTTGTGGTGGCATTGACCTCCCTCTTAGATTCACTAATTCCATACCTAGAGATTTGGGAAAAAATCTTGAAGGGTGTGAGTTTTGGAGATAATATATCCCATTAATTTAAAGCTAATGAAGGCTCCAATAGAGCCAAATTGCAATGCTTATTTTGGATTGGATGAGTGGAGTAGATCCCTTCTCGGTATGAATTGTTTGATTCATGCCATCTTTTCATCCCCATGGACTTTTGTCATGATAAGTTGCAAAGGAAGGGTTGTCTTATTTGACATGACTCGACCCATATCCACATCAGTTCCCTCTAAGGGAGGGATATCAACATTTGTCAATGCTTTAGACTTTAGTTGCTTTGCATTATAATTTGAAGCAATGATTTGGGTGTTCATTTCATAGCATTTTTTACCTTTAGTTTTGTTTCTTTTTGCATTTTTTGTTGATGGATATTTCTTTTTAAGTAGGCTTCCTTTAGATGACTTAACTCTATATACATGTGTGCATTGTAACATTATTTTTATTTAAATATCATAAATGTATTTTTATTTATCTGTAAAATTGACATTTTTTTCTTCTTCTTTATAGCAATGTTTATATTAAGCTTCTAATAATGCATTGTTACATGCTTGATCAATATCATTTCTTATAAGCTCTCTTTAACTTATAATTATTACCAGGGATGGCAGGTGCATGAGGAGCCTTATGAACATTATGGATTCCTTCATCTTGGGGATAGGATTGCTATGAATAACCAGGCATAATGGTAGCCTTGATGATGGGAAATAATCTCCTTGCAACATATAAGTACAGGAATGTTTGCATATTTGGGGACTCCCTCCTTGTTAATTGCTCCATCCAAAAAAACTTGAACAATGAAGAGGCCCCCCAGGATTGCATTCAAAAGCATGTTTATCGTCTTCTTAAGGAACATAAAGATTTGCACATATTTCATGTTTGATGATGCAATAATTCTCTCATCAACACCATGGCTAACCAAGGTGCTCTTTTGGACAAGGGAGTTTGTATAAACATGGATGAGATGCCTAGGCATCAATGGGTCCCCTAAAGACCTAGGCTCTCAAGGCTCAATGGATTTAAACCTAATGCTATACAATTTTGGGGTGACAGCCCCAATGCATGCCACCTCGTTTTGGTCAGAAACGGGCCACCTGCCCCCCATGAACATTCAGTCGAAATTAAGGGAGGGATTTTCACCCTATGCGGTTTTATTGCAATGTACAATCCCCTCACCCCTCACACGCAACGAGTTATGGTAGCCATTTCTCCATCCTTGGGGGGAGTTTTATTATACGATGCACGATGCAATTGGAGGTTATTAGTCTTATTTCTTAATGCTCTAGATACTAGTCTTGTTGTCCTGGGTGAAAGGCTATCCCTTTGGCTTGGGTATATGTTTTAATTTGGTCTTGGATGCTTTCCTATTCTCTGGTGCATTCATTCTTTGGCCTCTTCTACTCAAGGTTTGTTGGTTGGCTTTGAACCAATGAAGTGTTTAAGGCTTCATCCTTCCCTTTGTGATTTTACTGGGTGGCTTGCACAATCAATCTCATAGGAGGGCTTGTTTGGTGGTCATGGGGAGTCCTGGGTAATTGAGGAGCTGAGCTGGAAATGAGAAGCAAGAATAGAGGATAGGATGTCGTTGCTCAAAAAGGAGTTGCGGGCTTTGTAAGTTGAAATTCGCAATGTTAAAGCCATGCTCCGGGTCTCTCAATCCCAATGGGATGGCCTAGTTGATGCAACCCGAAATATATCATACCATATATCCCTCTTGGACACCTATATGGATAGTGTAGAGGGCCATGTCTAGGTTTAGGGTGGCCAAATTGAAAGGCTCATAGAAGACATGGACAGGATCTTGCATTTTGGTTAGGAAAGTTGTTGCGAGCTTCTCTCTCTATCTTCTTCCTAGGCTTACGATGAGGGTTTCGTCTGTCAGTCACCCAAGGAAATAGTGGACCTGCATTCCTCCAGAAATGAAGAAGACTACCATCAGAAGAAGTTAGAACTAGATATGTGGTCTTTTTTTGTCTATTATGTTATGTTTTTTTGCTACATATTGTTAGTAGGCCCAATTTGTTTGTATATACAGTATTAAGGCTTATGTAAAAGTTGGGAAAATTTTGTATGCGTGTTTTAGAGACTTTTTCTTTATGGAATCTAGGATTGTAAGTCTGAAAGTTTGTTTTATGCATTGTCAGATGGACAAATTTTGTAAATTTTTGTTGTTCCAACTTTTTAATATAATCTATTAACTGTTAATTATTATCCATATAGTATATTACAAACTATTAATACAACTACATCTCATCAGCTCCACTGTGAAGAAATAATTAATTTTAAATATTTGAAACTATCAACTTTTCTTTATAACCAATTTCCTCAAATTTAAATATTATTATTTTCAAACTCATATATTTTAATTCTATTTTTTCTTTCTTAATTATTTATTTAATATTTATGAATATTTCTTTTCATTTCTCTTGCTATTATTTGGAAAATATAAGTATACATGGCATCGTGAACAATTACTTTATATCATTAAAATAATAATTGATAAATCATATCATAACATTTTTTTTACAAACAATAAATAGCAACCACTTATCATCACCTATAATACAGCGAAATAAGAGCCACGAGGTGGCAATGTCCCCGGCGCTATTAATAGCTCTTGTTATAAGACTATAGCTATAGAAAGAAGAATGTAGATGGAAAAACATGTTGGATTAGTTTGCCACTGTATAAGGTAAATGTGATTCATTTGCCATGCATAAATAATTACGAGACTACATCTCTTTTTATTCATTAATAACATAACATAACTCCACATACTTCCACATACTTACTACATGCATGCTAAGCAATAATATGCTTTTATTAACCTTCCAACCTCCTATTAATCTTTTGAAGAAGCAATTAATATCTTTTATGAGTTCCCATATATTTTTATGAACCAATATCCATATTGACAAATGGATCATAGGGAAAGTACGATGGACAAAGAAGTAACATCCATATTGACAAATGGATCATAGGGAAAGTACGATGGACAAAGAAGTAATGTACATCATAAACACTAACACAAAGTGTATGTTAAAATTTATAAAAAGAAATTTAAATCTTAAAAATCAAATATCTTATATTATAATTAAATAGTTAAAAGAAAATTTAATTCATGATTCAATAATTAATAAGAGTTATAAAGTGGCAATGTCCTGCATTTTGTTTATGAGATTAATTTGAATGTTTTTTACCGCCATAGATCCATCTTAAACCTGGATCTATTAAGCACCCAGAGGGATCCAATTTCTTAAGGTGTAATTTTATAATCTTAAATTTTTGATAAGTTATGAGCCGACATGAAAATATTACATTAAGTAATGTGACAAACTTGATAAACATGACAACATCTCCCCATATTAAATTGTAAGCACCTAACTACTCCTGGTGTAAAAATATATTTGCCACATATTTTTTAAGCAAAATAATTAACAACTATTAAAGTATATATTTGTATTTAACATTGATTAAATGAATTAAAAATTTAATTTGAAATTAATCCTAATAATAAAGAAAAATTACCATTATATAAAAAAAATTTGACATTTATCCCAAAAAAATCTTTAAGCTATATCTATTCTCAAACTTTTTTAATATAAAAACTCATTAACCAAGATCCACACCTATAGGTTAATTCAACCTATAGCTAATGTTATTGAATTTTAATAAGCAAGATCCATGACTATAGGTTAATTCAACCTATAGCTAATATTATTGAATTTTGGCAATAAAGGTTTATATATATATATATAAATGTTTAAAATTTCCTATATTTTTTATGTGTATAATTTTTTTTTATTGTATAACAATGGGCAATAAATGATAAATTGTTCATTTTTTATATAAAAAAATTATTTTATAGATAAAAACCTAATATTTATTTAATTTAACGACGAAAACATAATTGGAAAAAATATATATCGTATATTACATTAAACTTATGTAACTCATTATTACCATGATTATTTTAATTTTAACATTAAATTTCTTGCCATTTTGTTTCTTAGAAACATAAAAAGTTCAAGCCGAGTTTTTGAAGAGTCATGAGGAATAGACTTCTAATTTTTAAATACTTTTGTAAAGTTTTGAAAAAATTTACTTTGTGATTGTTTTTAAAAAATACAAAAGAGTCATGAGGAATAGAATTCTAATTTTTAAATACTTTTGTAAAGTTTTGAAAAAAATTTACTTTGTGATTGTTTTTAAAAAATACAAAGATGAAGTTAAGAAATGGTTAACGTGATAAAGAATGTACTTTTGTTTCAATCTCCAATATAAAAGTGTGATGAAAAAAATTAGGTTATCATGTTAGACTTAAAAATTTGATAACTTCTTTTAATAAGTAGAATTAGCAACATAGTTACTTAATATTTATCTTTATAATAACAAATTTTTAGAATGAAAAAAAAACAATTGTATAAACATCATAAACATCATATAATTAAAAATAAAGACATCTGACTATTACTAAATTTTTTTATTTTTAAAATTATTTTTTAATAAAACTACATAAAATTAATTACTCTAAAATATATACTAAAATTTTGATCTAAAATATATACTAAACTTTGTGATTTTTTTTGAAGAGAATAATGATTCTTCTCATAAAGACTTATAACTTATAAATCAATAAACATGCATATACAATACATAACATTATAATATTAAACTTTAAATATTATATTTATCTATAACTCCTATACAAAACATGTATATATCACATAAATTTATTTATCTATAACTCATGTTGTCCACTGAAGTTGCACCATGGTGGACAACTTGTGAACCACATAAGACTTGAACAATATTATTGTTCATTTGCCAGAGTTCAGAGTTCATCAGGGAAAAGTTTTTGCCCTTTGTAATTTTTGCATGTCCAGGCCCCCATGGGGGAATTGTAATAAGTTTGTCTAAGCATGATTATTTTGTAAAAGGCTTGGTCTACCTTAGTGTTTGCCGTCAGGGGGATAATCTAGAGTGTTTTTTCCTTAGGAATTATGCGTTGCGCTTCAGTGGCGTATAATTCCTAAGTTTTTCACTCACACCTCCAAAGATGGAGTATTTTCCATGGTGGTCGATCTTAAGGGGGTTTTTAAAGCCTACGTGTCTATGTATTTTTACATGCTAGCCATCAGTAATAAGTCGTATGGGAATGCACTAGGTCCCCTAGGAGTTTGAGTCGATTTCGGAAAAAATAATTTGTTTCCGTAAATTAGACCATTTTTTAATGGTTTAAATGGAAAATTTCAAAATGTAATAAATGAATAGTTTGGAGGCGGATTTTGGCACGGGGATGCTCGTTTTGACACTCAAAGCGTCCTCTTCATCCTAGTTCCCACTTTCTTCAGGTTCCGGGCAATTACGTCGCATCTAGGAGCACTTTTCATTAAGAATGCGACAAAATGGCATTTTAATGTTAGAAAAAGCCAACATGCACAAAAGTAAAAAATTAAAAAAAGTCAAAATATGTTTTAGAAACATTGGAAAAAGGATGACATAGTATTTTAATATGATATACGATCATGTTAAAAGATTTAAGCGCATGTTTTAACCCAAACTTAGGATAAGCGAATGAGTGGGTTTATGATGAAATGCGCCATGCTTTCACGTGGGCGGATGTGTGACGGTTTGACTTGGGCGAAGGTTTTTATGAGTTGGGCGTTGATCACAAGGGAGAGGGGAGCCTCTCTTGTGAGGTGGCTGTCGTCTCTACGAATCACACTGACCACCCAACTCCAAGCCTCTCAATCAACACACTAGCTCTCATCATCTATTGTTGCAAGTGTTGATTATTTCAAGCTGCAGGTCACAGGTCACAAGAAGGATTTGGAATTTGGTTGTCCCTCTTCGTTTTGGGCAACTTTCTTTTTTCTAACACTTTTTGATTACAAATCTTCCAAAGACATCTACAAGAATAAGAGCATTTGGATTAAAAGTTCCATCCATCTCTACATCAAACCAACTCTTTTTTTTTCATGCTTAGAAGTTTAGATCTAGGGCTTCCATTTATTTATCATTTTCATATCTAAATTTTCTCAAGCATTCTTAGCAATCTAGATCTTTATCTTCATAAAAAAGCATATTCATAAGTAGATCTAGATTTCAAGCTGTTGTACTTACATTTTCAAATTTTCAAAAAAAATTCTAAGTACAAAAAAATTTCCAATTTTTATTTATTTATTTTAAACTCATTTCCATCACTTTCTAACATAGTTTGTTTGCTGGTTTTTAGTAGGTCCAAATAAATATAGAGAGAAACTCTAGCTATTTTCCGCCAGAAAGGACCAAAAAAGGCTTTCCAAGGACCCCTTTCTTCTAGCTTATCATTCTAAGTTATTGTAAGCCCTTTAGATCCATAAAATGGACTAAAGAGACATTCTTTTTTGAGTCTAATTGTAAACATTTAAACGAGAGCAGTGGGATACCCAACGCCCACACCCCATCCCCCCAAGGGGGATCTGCACTGCGTCAATTTCGTGTGTGAATTTTTCTAACAAACACTATCATCACACACACACACACATTTTAACTCCAGGTTGTATACTTTAATAAGCTTTTTCATAACTTGTTTAAAATTCATTTTATTTTTTGCAAGCGTAAAGTAGAGATAACACATACCTCATTGCCACGAGGTATGCTCTCTCCACCACACATTTAGGCTTTTCCGATTAGTGGTGGATGATCAGAAAGTGACACATAGGTGGGTGCCTTCTTGTTTTTCTTTAGTCATTTTTGCAAAGTTAACTGTTTAATAATACCGGTTTCGTCACCACGAAGTATGCTCTCACCACCACGTAAAGACATTGTCGATTAGTGGTGGTTGATCAGAAAGTGACACATAGACTTGGTGAACCATATCTTACAATTTACTTGGTTAAGTTCTTCACCTCTCCACAATACAAATTATTCAAACAAAACTGGAATTTACATCTAATTTAATATTCACTTAATAAAATCAACCACCCCTCAACATAAGTGAAAATTTGACACTTCGATTGGATTTCATGTGGGAAAATTCTGACTAAGGACACAAGAACCACTAGGAGGCGACCTCAGAGCACTAGTTAGACTACATCCTTGTTGGTGTAGTGTTTAACACCGTTCTTGAGACTCCGTTCCAGCCCACATGTCCTTGTACGGAGCCATTGATTTCTAAATTTCCGGACATTCCTCCCTGTACCTCACGGTATCTCGAGAGTTCCACCTTTTTTCCCTAAACAAAATTCACATCATAATAATCTAAAATTAACCAAGAGACATTTGCACAACATTTCCCTTTCATTCAACATTACTTATATACTGTGTTGACTCCATAAGGCACTGGTCCTTTGCACTTTACATTTGCTTATTATCATCTCAAGTATCGTGCATCTATTTTGATAATTATTTCAATTTATGCTGGTGAAAGCATCTTTAATTTCTGTTGCAAATATATCTTGGAACCTTCCTAATCAGTACCCAAAAACAACTCCCAAAAACATAAAAACTATTTCACGGAAGCTCTAAACAACCTTAGAAACATTCCTTAGGGACTACCCCCCTTGGCTTCGTTGGGAGTTTTGCCTAAACAGAGGAGTCAAGATCAAGTGACAACCTTGACTTGAGATTTGCCCCCAAGGGCACACCGAGCAGTAGCATAGATTTATGTTGCGTTAACTAGGTGTGCTAATCCAGCGGCAATAACTCCTATACAAAACATGTATTTATCTATAACTCCTATACAAAACATGCATATACCAGACACATGCCATGCAAATAAAACCCTAAGCTCGAGACCAATGCCAGGTGAAAACCCTCGTCCTCGCTCAACACGACAGCAAAAAGGAACATACAACAATGGGGACCAACTTTCAAAGCATCGTGACGCCATTATGCCGCCAGCTCCTAGGGCACATGAAGCAAGGCGTGCGTCACCACGCACGGTGCCAATAACAACCACATAAATTCCACCAAGAAAAAATCCAAAAATAACCGGATTTTTGCGAGCCTTAATATAACCCTTGCCAAAGAGCTCCATCGATGACCTCGCCTCCGGATTAATGCACCCAACGCAATACTTAATGTCGGGGACATAAAAAGGACATGGAGGTCAAATATATATATATAACAAATCGCCATTAATTACTGCAACTACATATACCAATTCTTTTTGAAACTCACTCAAATTTGTGTCTTCCTTTGCAGGGGTGGCCTTCATGGTGTTCGTCTCGGGCAGAACAATTGTGAATTTGGACATTCCAATTGAATGCATAAGTGACTGCGCATTTAATGCACAATCGAGGCATTCCATTAATAGCATACAACATAATTAAAAATTACAAGACGTCATCCACATCATCCTGCCCTCCCCTCCTAGGAAGGAAAAAACGAGGATGACATAACAACCTTCAAATTGCATTTTTTTAAAATTTTGTTTTATAAAATAATTTTTGACTACATAACAACTATAGCCTAACGAAAAATTTATAAGCTATAGACATAAATTAATAGGGGGAGAATGAAACATATATATGCCCTGCGGGTACATAACAATAACCTCCCCCATAAATCAGTTACTGTACCTGCTTTAACGACGCACTTTAGGACCAGAACTCCTCCGAGTCACCAATAAGTCTACAACCCAAACCTAAAACCCCCCTTAATTATTATTAGTTTTTAGTATTCGTGATAATTGTTATCGTTATCTCTTTCTATTGCCATGCACCATTGGTACCGCAGCAGCACACATCATTTACTTTTCAGTTTAATTCAATATTTACGAGGAGGTTGGACCACGTTATCCGTCCATTGAATCAGTATTCTCGTTCAGCCATCATTTGAACTCTGTAATGCCCATGGAAATTTCATCACTCACACAGTCGTTTTCTCCACCGTTGATATTATTTGGTTCACTGTACCCTTCCAAGCCTCTGCGCAGCATCTCCAATACATTATCATATTCAGATGGCAATTGCAGCCGGAGTGAGCTCGTTTCCAGGGGACTGCGTGCATTTCGAGACTCTGAAAGAATTCATTCTCTAAATTCCGACACCGAGGGTGATTTACAATCGAATTCTTTTCACAGGTTGGTGCCAATATTTTGGCCTTTACCTTCAATTTAGAACATTGAGTACAATTGTAAATGTTGATATCTGAACGGGATCCATGGGACAATGTTGCATGAATTAAAACAATTTGATATATTATGTGTTTATTATGTTTATTAGCATAATTAGAAATTCAGAGCATAAATAACAAATAAAGCAAAATTTCAGTGTAAAAAACAGAATTACCAGAACAATAGACAATAGTAGATAACAAAATATCATAATAGTAATATCTTTATTGATGAAAGCAATGTTCACTTGTCTCTTTGACGGGGCAATCTCCAAATAAAGCCAAGCTCCAATTGCAAAATATTTCACAAGACAATCTTGTTTCATTGCTTCTACTCCTATATATAGTTTCTTGTGAAGGAACTTTATACTAGGTGGAACCTTCTATAAGTCTTCTAACAAATATTGCTTTCACACTATATAAACTTTCTGATATGTGGAACCTTCTAGTATGTCTTTACAAATATTGCTGTCACACTATATCTATTTTATTGGCCTTATTTAATATAGACGACCTCAATACATCATAATCTATCTATTAAGGGGGTTAGGGTAGGACCCTAACATGGCCCCCCCCTCTTAAAAAACAATACATTATAACCTATCTATTAAGGGGATTAGGGTAGGACCCTAACATGCATTGCCCCTCCCCCCCATTAAAAAACAACATTGTCCTGATGGCTATATTTCCATTAGATAAAGACCTCTTGGATGGCGTGATGGCAAAGACAACGGTCCCTTTTGTCGAGGATAATCTATAGCTACAACCAAATGGAACTTTCTTCATCTAATTCTGGAAGGCTATTTCGAATACGATAGTGATGGCCAACCACTTTCTTCAAATAGGAGACATGAAAGATGGGATGAAATCTTGGAGTGACTAGGTAGCTCCAGTTTGTAAGCCACAGGGCCCACATGTTTGAGGATCTTATAGGGCCCATAAAACTTGGGGGAAAGCTTCTAGTGGCGGTTGGCCTTAAGAGAGGTCATCTTATAGGATTGCAGGCGAATAAATACTTACTTCCCTTCTGCAAAATGGCATTCGGAATGATATTGATTAGCCTGTTGCTTCATCCTATCCTAATTCATTACCAGATTATCCTTAAGAGTGTGGAGAGTGCTAGTATGAGATGCGAGTGTGTTGTCAACCTCCTAGACCTTAGAGATGCTTGGTAAGTAGGATAGTACTGAAGGGGGCTTTTGGCCATAAACAACTTCAAAGGGATACATTTGAGTGGCAGTACGATAAGGGATACAGAGCCCATTGGGATTGCTGCTATGAAGTAAAGAACTGTAAATATGCTTCCAACGCTTATTGATGTTAAATTTTCAGAATTTACTTCAATCTGATCTAGGATCTTAACTGAGAGAACAACATGTACAACATATCTACAGCATATCAATCATGCAAGCACACAAGAGACACAAAGATTTACTTGGGGAAAACCATAAAGGTGAAAAAACCCAATAACTTCCTCAGAGATAGATAGAGCAATGATACAACCAACCATAAGAGATAGACACAACCTAGCAGCAGATCCTCCTCCTCCATAAGTGCGCCACTCCTCCTTGAGTGCATGTGTGAGAAGTGAGTGTGTAAATAGAGTGCCTCCCGCACTCTATTTATACTTGACTTGACTTGCCTTTTTACCTAACTCATGTAGGCTCGAACTTAACCACATAACATAATGCTGACTGGGCCGACCCCCAATAGGGTGGTCTAATAACCCTTTGACCCACATGGCCAACCCCCAATAGGTTGGTCTAATAACCCTTTGACCCACATGACTTATACAGGGCCGACCCCAAACAAGGTGGTCTAATAACCCATCAAGTATAAGTTACGACACTTACAATATAAATGACGACACTTCCTTATAGAGGAATAATACCATCTCTATAGGAATACAATATACATATATGTGAAATACATTTCGAAGTTACATATACATCAACACTCCCTCTTAACTAGGAAGGTATTTCTCAGCACAGTTCTTCTAGCACAAGTCATCTTCTCTAGATCATCGTCACTGGATAATCGTCATCGAGTCATCATCATCATCACTGCTGCTGCTATCTCAATCAATCTCTGAATCTACTTGTCATAGGAAGTTCTACAAAGCCAGTCCTTTTTCATACTGGATGTAGGCCCACCACCTGCAGGTCTTCATCATCACTGGCCATACTGTGGAATCCTCAGGACTTATTACGTGCGTCACAAAACCTCGAAAGAGCATCCCAGGATGTTACGGGTACACAACTCCGACCTGTAGGATCTCCCAGGGCGCTATTACATGTGATCCCACCACAAAACCTCGAAAGAGCATCTCAGGATGTTACGGGTACACAACTCCGACCTGAAATCTCCCAGGGCACAAATTACATGTGGTCCACCACAAAACCTAGCAAGAGCATCTCAGGATGTTACGAGTACACAACTCCGACCTGAAATCTCCCAGGGCACAAATTACATGTGGTCATGGCAAAACCTCGAAAGAGCATCTCAGGATGTTACGGGTACACAACTCCGACCTGAAATCTCCCAGGGCCCAAATTACATGCCATAGGACAAAACCTCGCAAGAGCATCTCAGGATGTTACGGGTACACAACTCCGACCTGAAATCTCCCAGGGCACAAATTACATGTCCTCCCAGAGCAATGTCTCGAAAGAGCATCCCAGGCTGTTACGGGTACACAACTCCGACCTATAGGATCTCCCAGACATGCTCATCTGCACAACCTGATCCACGGCCACAGAGTATCAACCTGATACTCAACATACATCATCCTGATGTACTCATGATCATCCTGATCATCATCACTGCAACGTCCTATTGCATGTCATCTGGAGCAACATCCTGAAGCTCATCATCCATGATCATCCTGATCATCACTGCAACATCCTGCTGCATGTCATCTAGAGCAACATCCTGAAGCTCATCATCCATGATCATCCTAATCATCACTGCAACATCCTGCTGCATGATCTACCTGATCATCAATGCATCTACCTGATGCATACCAAGTATCTACCTGATACATATCATCATCCATGATCATCCTGATCATACAATGTATCCACCTGATACAAATACAAATACATGATACATATCACCATACATGATCCATCTGATCATACAATGTATCCACCTGATACATATACAGATACATGGTCCAAGCATCCAACATGATGCATATACAAAATACATACACATGATCCAACTGATCATATCCAGCATCCAACATGATGCGTACATATAAATGATCCAACTGATCATATCCAGCATCAACATGATGCATACATACATACATAAAAATGATCCAACTAATCATATCCAAGCAGAAACCAGAACATCATCCTAATGCTCATCATCCAGCGCTTACATCCACAGCCATGTGAAGGATCCTGCTTCCAACATGCTTGGAATGGCTTCAGAAAATGTGTCCATCACTTCTTCCTCGAAGTGTCCTCGATCTGAAGAACGCCAAGCCTCTCTCTGAAGTACTCGAACTTCACTTTGGCTAGTGGCTTCGTCAGCACATCTGCAATCTGCTCGTCCGTCGCAACATACAGAAGCTTCACAGCTCCTCTCTGCACCATATCCCTGATATAGTGATATTTGATCTCTATGTGTTTCGACCTGTCATGAAACACTGGGTTCTTGGACAACTTCACACAACTCTGGTTATCACAAAAGATACCAGTAGCATCCAAAAGGAGATCAAATAACTCAAACAGTAGCTTCCGTAGCCATACTGCCTCACAACTAGCTGAACAGGCTGCAACATACTCAGCCTCAGCTGTACTTAGTGCTATGCAGGACTGCTTCCTGCTAAACCAAGAGATCACACCTGATCCCATACTGAAGCAACACCCAGATGTGCTCTTCCTATCTGCAGCACTGCCAGCCCAATCTGAATCAACATAACCCTGTAGGTTAAACTTTTGATTCGCTTCATACTTGAGCCCATAATCCACTGTACCCTTCAGGTACCTCAGAACATGCTTTACAGCAACCAGGTGAACACTCCTCGAATCCGTCAGGAACTGGCTCAATGTGTTCACAGCAAAGCAAATGTCTGGTCTCGTGTTCGTCAGGTACATCAAGGACCTAATCATCTGACGATACAAAGAGACATCAACCGGCTCAGATGAAGCATCACATAGAAGCTTCAGATTTGATGCCATAGGTGTGGCCATATCCTTGCAGTACATCATCCTGAACCTCTTCAGGATCTCTACTACATACTTCCCTTGTCCAAGGAAGATTCCATCTGCACTCTGCCACACCTCCATGCCAAAAACAAATAGTGTATCATCCCCAAGTTCTCAACTCGAACTCGGCAGCAAGCTTCCGCTGCGTGTCGGCAATCAATCTATCCTCACCTGATACAAACAGGTCATCCAAATAGTAGTATCGCTGGATTGCCTTCCTCAACCTTGTAGAAAAGGTTGGAATCCGCTTTATTCTTGGTAAAGCCCAAGCAGGATAGAAAGCTGTCTATCCTACCATATCAAGTTCTGCACACATATATGACTACACCATGCTGTCTTGAAATCCATTTGGTGCATCTTCTATTTCATCACTTTTGTATTTCTCAATGCTGCCATCTGCAACATGCTTGATCTGATAGTTCTATTTGGAATTCACAACAGACTTCCCTTTAGCTCTTGGGATCGCATCCCAAACATCATTCTTCATGATCGACGGATCATGGCATTCCATTTCTTCATCCTAGATCTTGGGAACTTCAATATCTTCAATAGATATCTTTGTTGCTGGAACAAATGTTGTAGTCCTTTTGTAGGTGAAGATATACGGTCTTTCCTACAAAACAGGTTAAATTGCATGATTAGAAACATCTCATAATTTTCAGAACAAATTCTTACACATAAAGAAATATGTCATACAGTCATGCAATTATCTTAGCCAATGCTTCAATACAACATTTATCCATATTCCGTAACTTTCTAGATGCCTTCCAATCTCTACCAGAACATTGTTCAGAGTGTGCACAACTCCCAACATGTCAGCAAAGAGGTTTCATTCTAGATAAGTAGCAATGGAATGTTGTACAGTGCCATAGGCCACTTACCCATGTATATTAGTAATATACTGTTCATTAATGCAACTATTCTAATATGCTCAATACATATCCTAAGTCTAGGAACATGAGCATATACATCATTGAACAATTTTATTTAAACAAACAAATATGCAAGAAATTAAAATACTTATCTTTGTTTGTTTGTTGGGTGGACTCCCTCTGAGTCTTTGCTTCCTTACAGGAGCTGCTAGAGTCCTAATCTGAAGTAGCTTCTTCTACACCTTTCTGTTGTGAAAAGATGGTCAACTCCCTCTGAATATCTGCATCCTTGCAGAAACTACTGAAGTGTGTTCCTTTGCTTTCTTGTAGGAACAACTGGAGTGTGCTCCCTCTTGATCTTTGCTTCCTGGATTACCTGTTCTTGAACTCATATTCATCCTTGGTTCCTATGCATGCTTATTAGTATCATGATTGTGTTATCCTTGTGATCTCATATAAAATCATACATTCATTAGTATACTATTAAAACACAATAATCTCAAGCATGTATAGTCATGATCATTTCAAACAGAAATAATAAGCATTAGCATTCAAGGTTTATGTAGGATTCTTATGGTTAGTCAAATCATAAGAAACATAACATGTCTAAACCTGTAATTACTCAAACCTATGACTCTTCAGGTTAGTTCAATCATCAATCAAGATAAGAGATATAATATGCATAAAACCATGATTATTCAAACCTATGACTCTTCAGGAATAATCATTATCAACAACAGTATAAGATCCTAACACAAGGTAGGATTCTAGCTTGATATAGGAAAAACATACCTGGATTAGCATGCTAGCTATTTATGTCTAACATACCCGTATAATGTCTTTTGTTTCTCTTCAGTGACTTGTGCTAGTAACCTGCATGTCTCATAAGTTAACCATTGTATAAACAAGTTATACATACCTCGTAAATGGATCTTGTATGAGATCCATGACAATGGATGAATCTTTGTCCTCATGTTATCATGATCATATGTTCTTGGACCAGAACATGATTTGTCTTTCTTGGTGTACCTTTCATGTTAGTAGACAACATAAACCTCATACAACACCATAATGCATTAGTACAATCATAAGTGTCAACACCCTAACCAGTGAATATCTTCTATCATGCATTCATAATTTTGTTAAGGTTATACGACAAATCTAAAATCAAAATTGTACTAACCGTAATAACATGAAGACAAACATACCATAAACTTAATCATGGACAAATATCGAAACATACCTCGATGAGTCATACCTGTCGAGATCGCTTGTAATCTTCTTATGTAAGGCCTTATCCTCATCTCCCTCTGAGACAGGAACTTCTTCACTTATGCAGGTGACCAATCCATCTTCTTCTAGGATTAACCCAATCCACTTGATTTGCAAGAACTAGACCTGGAGCTGGATATGGGTTTGTCAGAGAAACCCCAAAAATTCAAACTTTGAATTTTAAACTTCTGAAAGGATAGAAATATGCGCCTTGATGAATTGATCAAACTGGTATATTTAGAATTTGAAAACTGCAAAGTTTCACTCCTCAATTTTGCCTTTGAAACTTCCGGATTCACTAGACGTGACCCTGAACTGGGGTTTGATGAATCCCACTCTTCTACCCAATCAAAAAGTTTGATCCAAATCTCTAAGCTTCTATTTTTCTGAGGAGCTTCCAGCCGTGGTCACAGATTTCAAAAATTCCCATTTTTACAGAAGCCCTAATTTTCCACTTTCCTGATCAAAGTCCCGAACTAGGGTCTGATCAAGCCCGGCCTTCTGCCCAACCAAAAATTCTGATCTTGGTCTCTAAATTTTTATTTTGATGAGTAGCATTCAGCCGTGGTCTCTGATTACAAAAATTCCAACTTTCTCCAAAGCCTTAAATTCTGGAAGCCATGAATGAAGGTACCAAAAAATAATTCTGTTTTGACAGAAATATGTACCTGATTGTTTATGGTGTAACTCCAAAATTTTTGATCCACAGGGTCTGAAAAAGTTTCCTGAGATAGCCTGACCTGTTAGCTTTCCATCCTGACAGGTCTGACCTCAATTGGATTTTCTGAGAGAGAGTTATGCCAAATGTCGCAACGTGACCTGTTTTGGGATAATACAGGAGAGAGAACTTGTACGGCGTGCCACGTGTCACTGTTTCAACTTCGGCCTCTGAAAATATTTCCTGAGATAGCTCGGCCTGTTATCTTTCCATCCTGATAGGTCTGACCTCAATTGGATTCTCTGAGAGAGAGTTATGCCAAGTGTCGCAACGTGACCTGTTTATGGGATAATACAGGAGAGCGAACTTGTACGGCGTGTCACGTGTCACTGGTTCACCTTCGGCCTCTGAAAAAGTTTTCTGAGATAGTACAGTCTGTGTAATACCTGTCACTTTTTACGAAATTTCATTTGGAGCTTCCTAGCCCAAGTTATGACCTTTTTCCCAAGGTCACCTGATTTTAACTCAGATCTGGAAGAGGCAGAAACCCTATATTGCACAGATCATAAATCACAAAGTACAACGAATTAGAGGTTGTCCATTGGACACAAGGTACCTGGAGATTTAATCTTCGTCCTGTAACAATTTCAGATCCGAAAACTTCGCCAAAACGGATTTATAGCGAAAGTGCTACAATGACTGGTTTTTGCTATATCAAGCCCTAGCATCGTAAGTGCAACAAGTGTCATACATGCCATATCATGCCTTCTTTCAGGCTAGCTCTGATACCATGCTAAATTTTCAGAATTTACTTCAATCTGATCTAGGATCTTAACTGAGAGAACAACATGTACAGCATATCTACAGCATATCAATCATGCAAGCACACAAGAGACACAAAGATTTACTTGGGGAAAACCATAAAGGTGAAAAACCCCAATAACTTCCTCAGAGATAGATAGAGCAATGATACAACCAACCATAAGAGATAGACACAACCTAGCAGCAGATCCTCCTCCTCCATAAGTGCGCCACTCCTCCTTGAGTGCATGTGTGAGAAGTGAGTGTGTAAATAGAGTGCCTCCCGCACTCTATTTATACTTGACTTGACTTGCCTTTTTACCTAACTCATGTAGGCTCGAACTTAACCACATAACATAATGCTGACTGGGCCGACCCCCAATAGGGTGGTCTAATAACCCTTTGACCCACATGGCCGACCCCCAATAGGTTGGTCTAATAACCCTTTGACCCACATGACTTATACAGGGCCGACCCCAAACAAGGTGGTCTAATAACCCATCAAGTATAAGTTACGACACTTACAATATAAATGACGACACTTCCTTATAGAGGAATAATACCATCTCTATAGGAATACAATATACATATATGTGAAATACATTCCGAAGTTACATATACATCAACAATTGATAGCTTCAGTTTGACCATCCATTTGGGGGTGATAGGTAGTGATGAGATTCAGTTGAGTTCCCTGGAGCTTAAACAATTCTTGCTAGAAATTGCTAGTGAAGGTGGGGTCACGGTTCATGACAATAGTTTGCGGCATACCATGGAGTTTGAAAATATTATCTACGAAGACTTGAGCTACCACAGAGGCCTTGAAAGGGTGTTGTAGGGTGTGAAAATGAGCATTTGGAAAGGCGGTCAACCACAATCATGATTACAAACTTATTGCCAGATTTGGGAACCCCACAATGAAATCCATATAAATGTTAGCCTATAATGCATTTGGAATTAGGAATGGTTGAAGCTCACCTGGAACTAGATGTCCTTCACGTCTTCCTAGAAAAATGATCGTTTGATCCTTTCATATGCTTTATGAAATCCTAAATGACCAGCTGTGGGGGATGAATGGAGCTTAGATAACACTTGTGATTTTAATGACGATTTCTTGTGCAAAAATAAACGCCCTTTATAACAGAGCTCATCGTTGTGCCAAGTGTATCCTAGATATGCATGGGGTTCCTGTTGAAGTTGTTGGATCATGGTAGCAAGCGTGAGATTTTTCAACCATTCATTACGAATGGCATTCAGCTAGTCTACAACAATGAAGGAGAAGGAAAAGAGGGAACCTTCTTCTTCGAAGTGTCAAGAGAGTGCATCTGCTACCACATTCTCCTTTCCCTTTTGGTAAATTATCTCATAGTCATATCCCAACATTTTGGTGACCCATTTTTGTTGCTTAGGGGAGGAAGTTCTTTGTTCAAGAAAGTATTTCAGGTTGGGATGATTGGTTTTGATCTGGAAACATTGCCCAAGTGGGTATGGATTCCAGATGTCCACAACGTGCATTATGGTTATCGTCTCTTTTTCATAAGTTGATTTTCCCAAGTGTCGCTCACATAGTTGTTTGCCAGTAAAAGCCAATGGCCTTCCTTCTTGCATTTGAGCTACTTCGAGGCCTTGAGTCGAGGCATCACATTTGAGGACAAAGGTTTTAGTGAAGTTGGGTAAAGAAAGTTTCAGACTGGTATACATAGCCTCCTTTGAGTCCTGGAAAGTCTTTTCTGTTGCATCATTCCAATTGAAAGCATTTTTTTAGCAAAGTTGTGAGTGAGGATGCAATCTTACCATGGTTCCGAACGGACTTTTTGACATCTGTAATATCACGTGAGACCCAAAAAACCTTTGAGGATTTTAAGAGTTCCTTCATTGCTGCAATTTTCTTTGGATCCACATGCACACCCTCCTGACTGACAATATGCCCCAAATATTCCACTTCAGAGACACTAAAGGCACATTTGGACCTTTTAAGAAAGAGTTGATGATATTGATAGATTTGTAGGACCTGATCCACATGGGATAGATGGCCTTGCCAAGTTTTATTGTAAACCAAGAGGTCATAAAAAAAGATGACGACAAATTTACGCAGAAAGGGTTTAAATATTGTGTTCATGAGACTTTGGAAGGTGGAGGGTGCATTGCAAAGGCCAAAGGGCATCACCAAGAACTTGTAATGGCCTTCATGAGTGCAAAAATTGGTTTTGGGAATATCCACCTTCTTCATGTGAATTTTATGATAGCCTGAGCCGAGATCAAGTTTGGTGAAGAAGTGAGCACCCTTGAGCTCATCCAAAAGGTCATCAATGACATGAATGAGAAACTTATCCTTGACTGTCAACTTGTTCAAAGCATGAAATTCAGGACACATATACCAAGTTCCTTCTTTCTTGGGGACCATAATAATTAGGGAAGAATAGGGACTGGTACTGGGTCAGATGGCACCATCTAGTAACTTTTGAATGATCTTTTCAATTTTCATTTTTTGGGCAAATGGATGGTGTTATGGGCGTACATTGGGTGGGAGGTTACCATGTATGAGTGGAATGGAATGATCATGCTCACCACAGGAAGAGGGCAGTCCTTTGGGAGTGTCAAAGATGGATTGGTGCTTGAATAAGACTAATTGCATGTCAGAAGGAATGGGTTGAGAGGGAGTCTCAAAAACTTGAATGGCATGGAACTGTGCCACAATTCCTAAATGGCCCTTTTTAAGAAGCTTTTCCATACGGCGTGAATTGATAATCTCTGGAGATCCCATTGTAATTCCTTTGAGAGTGTAGTTGTGCCCTGCTGATTGGAAACTCATGTATAAGGCACTGAAATCCATGGTTATAGGGCCTTTTACGCCCCAAATTCTTTGTAGCGCACCCTACTGGATGTGCCAAAGAAGGGGGTCTTTTTGCCATTGTAAAAGGCCAAGTTGGGGCTTGTTTAGGTAAAAGTGTTGGTCTAGCGTGGCTCAAGACCCTTAGACTAGTCATGGTAGGTCCTCTTGGTCCTCATTTCTAGGAGTGTTGGCCTTGTGGCTCTGCTGACTACCCCTTGATGGGCAGTAACCCCTCATCATGCCGAGCATTTATGCCCGGGTGGGTGTCTAGTGCACCTTGGAATGAATCCATTAGGACACATGGCTTAGGGTCTCCTAGCCTCACTTAAGATTTTATGATTAGTAGAGGTGATTGTGCTTGTAAAGGTTGTCACACCCACTTAGAAAACCTCATTGATACCCCCTTGGGCCTTATCTTGTTGTATCATACCTCCCTCTTGGTCATGTTGGTCTTGAAGAGCAAATCGTCCACCTTGAATGTAAGCTTCTAGAGGCCGTGCAAAACCTAAGAAGGAGGGCATTGAGGGAAAAATACACATGTTGGGGTTAGATGGGGCATGAAGTCCTCCTTCTAAGATCAACTATCCACCATGTTGAATCTTTTTATCATTTTTATCGTTATTTTATCTTTTGTGAGGTCTAGCCCTTGGATTGTGGGTGACAGAACCCTAAAAAATCATTAAAAGTCATTTTAAAGACAAATTAGGTAGGTCGACCTAGAGTAGGGATAAAGTTAGCCTTTTTTCTTATAAATAAGGCATCCCTTCCTCATTTGTAACCAAGATTATGGGATCAAACATGACTAAAATTTTATTTCTTCTTGTGTACATGAGCTTTTGAGCGGTGTGCATCTCTTTTCTTGGCAATTTTTAGGGTTTTCAAGGATCAAAGTTGATGTTTGAGGTTTCTTTACTATCTTTCAAGGCTATTCTAAGGTGCAAGGACTCTTGAGGCATTTTTCTCTTCTCCTTTTACTCTCAATTGTGGTAAGATCTTTAAATCTCGTGTCTTGCAGTACTGAAGGCATCCAAGGTAGGAGAAATGTTACAAAAACCGAACTGGTGGTCGGACTGACCATCCTCGAGAACCGAAACCGGGAAAAAAACCGGATCACAAAACTGGTCCACCAAAAATACATAAAATGTTCAAATTTTGAAAAATTATATATATGTGTGTGTGTGTGTGTGTGTGTGTGTGTGTGTGTGTGTTCAACCATGTGAATCAAAACCACTATACACAAATTTGCAAAAAAGGATCCTGTATGTATTTTGCTAGGTGCCATACTGAGCATATTTCACTTGAATCATATGTCTAACATGCCGAGGAAACTATTGTTGTTGAAAAGGTTGTTTCAAGGCTGTTGTAACAGACTGTCACCTTGGAATATGCCCACAAAAGTTTCTTTTAACTACACAGTTAGTTCAGAGTTGCTGTTAGGGCTACTCAAAGCCTCTTTACTGTTGTAGGTAACTACTACTAGGTGTATTTTATTTATGATGATATAACCGGGATTGTTGTAGGTACTTAGCATACTCTTTCAAGGCTGCTACACTTCCCCAAGAATGTCAAGAATGATTCTTAACTCAAAATACTCAAGTGAATATTGTGAGAGAAATAGAGGGTTGGGGTTGCTTTTATAGCTTTCTTAGGGGTTTAGGGATATCTAGAACCTTCCCCACTCAACCAGCTTTATTATTTTTGAAAAAAAAAAAATGGCCTCTTAAGTATTGTTATTTAGTTCTGTACTGAACTGGTCAAACCGGAATCGGAACCGGAAAACC
Organism: Larix kaempferi; assembly: GCA_027924585.1. NCBI lineage: Eukaryota > Viridiplantae > Streptophyta > Pinopsida > Pinales > Pinaceae > Larix > Larix kaempferi. The sequence goes on along the minus strand of BSBM01000402.1, from coordinate 3,579,880 downwards.
AGCTGGAACCGGTAAAACCGGTCGGAATCGGTCAGAACCGACCGGTCATTTCCGGTTTGAGACACCGGTTTGAACCGGTGAGGCCTCTGAACCGATCAAACCGGCTGGTTTTGCCAGAACCGGTCTGGTTTTTGTAACATTGGGTAGGAGTAATTTAGGGTTTTATGCATAATAGTTTAGCCTTGTTAGTGAGACATCTCTTGAAGGGTCTCTCTTTTTTGGGTCTTGGCATCTTTCTTTGTCCTAACTAGGTCAAACGCTAACACGACCCGGGGTTTCTTAGCCTTGCCCGAGTTCTTTCAAATATTGAATTGCCAATTCTTAGGAGATACGTTAACCCTGATTTCTTTGTGCCCGGAAGGAACAAGACCTAGGTCTAATTCCCTCATCTTCACCAAATCAATCTTACAAAATTCTTTGTATTATTATATTGGAAAAATACAAAAAAATCGAAAAATAGAAAAAACCCTAAAAAATTAATATTTTTGAAAAATCCAAAAAATATTTATTTTTTGCCATTTTATTTGTTTAACAATGATTTTACTTGAAAAATTCTGGAATAATTACCACTGTTATAATTTTCTGAATTCTTTATATTATGCAAAAATCCATAAAAAGGTGAAAAACTCCATGGAAAGTTGTTTTGTAAGCTCAAATAAGGCCTAATTGAGGGTAACGTCAGCCGTTAGGGTTGGTTGCAGCCCTAGTTCAGATCTGTTATAAGTGTTTTGCAGGTTCATTCTTGACAAGAAATCAAACCCTAATAGTTGGAAAATGTTCCTACTTCATCTCCAAACCTTGGTGGTTGACCTTGGGTGGTTTTGAAGCTGTTAAGCAAGGCATTCATCAGTTTATGTTTTGCAGCTCAAATAAGGCCTAATTTAGGGTGACGACAACCTTTAGGGTTGGTTGCAGCCCTAGTTTACATCTGGTAAAAGTGTTTTACAGGTTCACTCTTGACAAGGAATCAAATTCTAACAGTTGGGAAAGGTTCCTACTTCATCTCCAAGCCTTGGTGGTTGACCCTGGGGATTTTTGAAGCTGTTAAGCAAAGTATTCATTAGTTTATGCAGGTTGCTACAGATCTGAAGGTGTAAACAACCGCAAACCTCAACAATTATTTGTCAAATCAAGCGTGCCCTAGGAGGGTGTTATCACACTACTTGTAGTTGCCCCTAATGATGGATCCTATACAAGATGGTAGAGCGGATAGGCAACCAAAGAGGTGAACCACAAGAGCCTCTATTCCCAAAAGGATTGGTTGTCACGCCAATCGAGGCACCCTTCACTTTATAATATCAAAGCAACAGAATCACAGATAGTAAAGGGGGAGACCCTGATCTACTCTCGACAAGAGAGATCTAACCAGATCACTAGATCAAGCTATGGACATAGGGTACGTAAGGTGATAGGTAAAGAACCCTAGATTTAAGGAAATAGGGTCACTGTGGAGGCTTAAGAAAGATAGGATTTGATTTATAGTGTTTAGGCATAGTGACTCAATAATTAGAAATGATTCCAGGATTCAAGTGCTAGTACAAATGATCAAAATCAACTGCCTTGGGAAACGTGACCCTTAAAATAGGGAAAGTGCCCCAAAGAGTAGATTTGAACGTTTAGTCTTTCTAGCACAGCTTGGATGAAGGATCTGACAGTGTCAAATCATGCAAGCTCACAAACAAGGATCAAACGACAGGAAAACCAGTGAAAGAAGGGAATGCGCAAGGGTTAAGAGACTAGTGCCTTGGGAGTTGGGCCACATAGAGTCCTCCAACCATGACGTCTAGGAGAACCCACCTAGGGATATGCCATAGCCTAAAAACCTAGAAATGGTTTTGCGGTAAACCAAGTCGTTTGAGCCAGAGAATTTTCCAATTATTTTTAGTGAGGGTTTTAACTGTAAATGGAGATGGCCAATGGATTGAAACCCAATAATGACTGAAATAAAAGTAGATCTTACCTGGATAATCTTGCGGATTCCTTGATGATGATGATCTATGCCTTCCTGATCAATTTGGGCTTTTTTGAATGAGTGTCCAAGTGAAATCGATTTTCCCAGAGAAGCCAATGCGCCTTCCTCTCCTGCACAACGAACTACCTAAGTTAGATTCGAAGCCAATGTTTTATAAACCAGAACCGGGAATCAAACCGGTCAAGGGTTAACTTGGACCGGAACCGAAACCGGTAATGAACCGGAGCGGTTTGATTTCAATGAACCGGACTATTAAAAAATACAAAAAAAATACAATTTTAATCATAAAAATTATATTTAACATTCCAAGCTATATTTCAAACCATTAGACACATAATATGTATATTTGAAACCATTAGACACATAATATGTAAAGTCTACTCATATATATATATCGGAAATCCATAAACCATGTATGGGTCACAAAATGGCACCAAGTGCACTACATAGTAAAGTCTCATAGCATATATCTCAAATTCTGAAACAAAATACAATATCAATGAGGCTCTATATCCTCTACAGTCCAAAAAACATGATCAATGATGAGTCATGACTCATAACTAATCAATCATCAAACTCAACACCACTGCTAGAAATGGAATGCTCAACATCATCATATGGCTCAGACTCCTCGGAGTCGGACTCCTCAGGGACATCTACGACACGGGTTGCATGGCTAGGTTTAGTTTTTTTGTTTTTTTATTAAAAAACCAATTAAAAATTGAAAAACCCAATATATTCCTAGCATCATGAATGTGAAGAAAACCATTTGCTTTCAGCTACCTTATTGCAAACATTTCTGCAATATGGTATGAATATGCATGAACAAATATATTCCTAGCGTCATGAATGTGAAGGAAACCTTTGTCTTTCAAAGACCATTTTCTGAAAAGCATGGACATAACTTACAACTCCTTTATATACATACTTGTAATGCAATTTCCAGCAGGAGTAAAATACCAAATCTCGAATGCAGTGCCAGAGGCCAATATAGTGACTTGGAAAAAGACACTTGCAATCTATAAGCAGCATTGCCTGGCAGTGGATACTTCCTTGATGTAAGGAAGAAAATATTTATTGCACTACTTATAAGCCTTGGGATGAGTCTTTGCGCCAAAAGAGAAATGGAAAGTTTGTAACTTTGTACACATGTTTCTATAACTTAGGGCATTGAATTTTTTAGAGCATCAAACAACAAAATACAAATGCATAGAAGGTTGAAGATGGCATAGGTCACTGAAATGGTCATTGAATTTATGAGAAATGATTTTGAAAGGCAGTTTGGAACTTTGGACTTTCTTTAGGTCAGTCCAAGACTAATATGGTACAATGTAAAATTTGGATGATTTTAGTATCACGATATTTAGTGATAAATATCAATCGGACAGAATTGTTACCTAAACAAATGAACCAAAATGGGATGTGCATAATCAATTTCACGTTAAAACTTTTTTGCTCAGATTGTCAGGTCTTATGGGTGTCAAGTAGTTTTCAGACTCATTTCATCTAATTTTTTGTTATAATGTATTGAAAATACCATTTAATGAATCCATCTTCTAATAGTAGGTAACTTACATTATTAGGAAGTGAATTTTGGATTTGGATATGCTGGTATCAGTCTATATGCTCTTGCCACTACTCACAAGAAAGAGGCTGACAAATTGGTCTCTGGTATCTGATGTAAATATTATTTTCCTTGTTAGAGGATATGAAGGTATTGAGGAGAATATTCATCGTGCAAATTGTTTAAAAAGTATATTTTCATCTCGGAGATTATTTTTTGCCAGTATGATATTTTCTTATTGGGCGCCACCCTTCAGGTACTTATCAGGTTTGGACCGTTCAATCACCATTTTTAATTTTGCACTTTGATGTCTGAATTTTTTTTACTTTACTATCTTTATTTGAACTTTAATGCTATATTTTATGTTAATGAGATACAAGAGGCCTTTTCGTTTTTCAATTAAAGCTACAAAGACGCCTTCATAATGTTGGCATTGCATTCCATATTCATTGCATACATGAGTTCCCATTCTTTCCTTTTTGTTTTAAATGTGAAATGGCTTTGTTGATGAGCAACAAAGCAGTACACAGGAAGCCTCTTTCCTTTTTGGCAGATATTTACATTATTTCCAACTACTTAGCTCTTTTTTCCTATATAGCATGAGTTGAGATCCTTTATCAAAGCTAAAGTTCTAACAGTACTATTTTTTGTTGTTGAGGAAATAGTTCTTACATTAACAAGGAAAATATGTACAAAGAAGAAAAGCCATGTACAAAGGAATATGTACAAGAGAGCTATATAAAATAGGGCATCTTTCTAACATACTGTTTTACTAGTTGTTTGTCATACGCCATGTTATCACAATTCTTGTAGCAACCCAAACAATTGATCCTATTCAGGATGACAGAGAATGATGGTTGCTAAAGCTGTGACCATCAAGAATCCTACCCCTCAAGAAATGCTTTGGTTGTCATTACAGGTAGGTTTCCCCTTTGTTTAAGCCTCCTAGACCACCTAAGGTGAACTAGACTAGCTATGGGAGGTGACCCAAGTTTAGCCAGATGGCCAAACCCCTTTTATTGCTACAGGGCACTAAGATATAATGGGATGCTTTGATGAATTAAATACCTTGATAGATTACTCCTAGATCTTGGAAATAGTATTGAGCTAGGGTTTAAGCAAATGATTGAAGAATGCAATCCAATTCAAGTGAGAAAATGCTCAATAGTGAAATGATCTAAGGGATCTAGGAAGAAATAAACTAGAGAGAATGGTACTTGTTATCACATCCATAGTAGCCGGGCTACCATGATTGCAGAGCAGTTCATTGTATATTTTTGAGTCAGGCCTTTACACAGCTTTGATGAGATTATCCTATGATGAGCAGTACTTTTGGTGATCACTCACATGTCAGAGCAGCCCCAGATTAGACAGCAGTGAACCTTATGCCAAGATTGAGCCTCATGACCTCAGATTTGATGACCGAGATGACCATTTTCATTCCATACAGTGCAGTGCCTCGCCTAGAGTTTCAGCAGCAGTGTATCCAGTGGTTATTGATGATCCAGATGGCAGGTACAGGTATATAGTGTGCATTGGTTATGATTATCTTGCTCTTTTCGTCATCTTAGTAGCTTGACTTAGTATCTAGTGGTCATGATCTGGCAATATATATATATGTATGATATGGATATGGTTGTAAATGATTAACTAAATGGTCTTATTACTCAGAACTAGAAGCTCCTGTTTATACTCGTTGGTTTTACCCTCTTAGTAGTGTGGACGTGATCATTCCCACCATTTATGGCTTGCTAGCTTAGGCATCACCATCACTTTCCCCATCCATTCGTTCTCTCTCCCATCTTTGGTTATCACCTTGACTTACACCTCAGCCTGTGATATGGAGGACCTCCCCACTTTTGCCTCTATGTTGGACAACATCCCTGTTAGTTTGTGTCTCGGCTTTGAGTTGGCAATAAAACTTACCGAAGCCTTGATCCTTCTGGGCCAGGAGAACCCGCTGGTGTTGGTTCCTAAGCTTAGGTGAGTTGTGTTGCCGCCTAATACACACCTGGGGGAAAACGCGGCAGGAAACCTTCAAGCTGCTCGGCGTGTCCTTGGGGGCAAGTGAGAGTCAAGTGCTATCACCTGATTACTCGACTCCTCCGTCTAGGCTTACTCCTAGTGAAGCCAAGGGGGGTGGTCCCTATAAAAGTAAAACTAAGACTTTTAATCTATTAACATAAAAAGTCTAATCTGGGAGTTTATTAAATGATGAAATGATAATAACTGAGTACTGCTTTATGGGGATGGAGCTCTGCAACCTAGGGTTTTGAGCCGATCCGAGTGATCTCGGCGGCCAGGGCTCTATCCCTGGTCACAGACTCCTTCTCCCACTGTATGGACGACGGCGAGGGTAGCAGGCGGTGAGGTGCGGCTTTCTGAACGACGGCGGCAGCGACGGCCTGCATTCGGCGGCTTGGAGGCCGGTGGGTCAACACTGTATTCATACTCAGCGGGGCTAGACGGCGTGGCGGCGACGGCCATTCTTGCGATCTTGGAGACGTTTTTTGCAGACTTACTTGGCGGATGCAGATGGCGGACGCCATCGACCCAGCTCCCTCAAGCTGGTACACAAACATTCAGCCATGTGGGAGGTCGTTAGTACTGAATATCCATGGCTATGCCCTCTGATTCCAGACAAGGGTTTCGGCTGAGCGGCGACGGATGATTCTTGAGATCTTGGAGGCGTTTCTTGATCCAATGGCGGTCTGATGGTTCTTGGCGGGCGGGCCAAGGCTTCAGATGCAGCCACCCTACTGAAAGGCATTTCGTCACGTATTACATTGCGGCAGTGGGTTCCCGAGGGCTCCAAGAAGGATTACCTGAAAACGAAGGCCGAGTAGCCGTTATTGTGGTTTCGATTCAGAGGATACCCTGCTTCTTTCTCTGGAATAATGAGACCGAATCTCGCCATCTCTCTATGGCTGGGCCTGGTGTTTGCTTTCAGGCTTTGATGGAGCGTGATGGATATTTCTGAGTATGGAGAGAGGGCGGCGCCTTTGCGCGGCGACCCATTGGGTCTGCACGATCCAGTGGCGGCGGCGGCGGTTTCAGGGATCAAACCTGAAACCGGTGGCCCAAATTTCTCCACCATTCATGATATATCTATTCTATTTCTCTAGTTTTCTCTTTTGGTTCAGCTCATTACAAGCTGTTTTTCTGCTTATATGGGACAATATGTGAAAATGTAGGGATCCTTGTTGATCTCACTACATCTGCAATATGTAATTTTAATCATCTTTTTGAAATAAAATTACGGACATTTTCCCAGGAAAAAAAAAAACTGAGTACTGCTTTATGAATTAAATCAAAAGGTCAACACCACATGAGATAGAAAGCATTCATGACATATATGATTGAACTTAAAATATAAGCAAATATAGACCAATGCGGAGAATGTAGAATGCTTGCGATTGTTGTTGTGTGGGGTTGCTTGCTTCTGTAGGCTCAAGTGAAAGTATTTCAGTGTCTTAGTTGGTTTATTTTATGATTATTAAATGAGTGGATTAAGGAGTGGGTTAATTCTTGGTTTGGCCCCAAAGAAACCTAATCTTCGAACTGAGTGCTCTAGCAACCTTACCAAGTGTCCAACCGGGCGCGGATGAACCGGCTTAAGAACCTGCTGACTCTGTGGATTCAGTCCATGCAACCTGAGTTTTTAGGATTCGATTCTAATGGATTGTCCCATTAAAACTAAGTACCTTGCACCCGTTTATGATTGACCAATTGTTCTGACTAAGCTGCAGCGGCCAAGAGCATACTCTGGGTTTGGGGCGTTGGTGTATTTTATTATGAAGTGTAAATGGATGATTAATCTAATCTAATCCCCAAGAGTATATTTTCTTCCACTTAAGGTGGAGTACTCGGTAGAGCAAGGGGGGTTAATTTTACTTGAAGTTTTTTAGAACAAGATTGTGGTTTATTTTGTAGCACTTAGGTAAGAGATTGAAACAGATTGTAAGTCCCCCTGGGACGCCTTGTGTGCTTTGTGACTGTTATTTAATTACTAAAAACAACAGATAAACTAATCTAAAACAAAGGAAATAAAGAAAAAGCGAGAAACTAAAAAAATGAAAAATGCGAATTCCCCCTGGGGGGATTGGGGTTCAGGCGCTGGAATTGCCTGCTTGCTCTTTTTATTTTTTTGATTTACAAAATGAAATGGAGATGAAATACTGCTCTCCCTTTCTACTTAGGGAAACAAGTCAGTTTACAATTTATTGGAAAAATTGGATCAACACTTGAACTGCTGGTTCATGGAGGTGTTCGGGGAGCCGATATGGTAAATTTCTTGATTCCTTGGGTTCAACCTGCTAAAAGGAAATATCAGACCAGCAAACAAAGTTAATAACAATGACAAATCAGAACACTTTAAGAGCGTTCTGACAACACTATAAATCACTAAAATGAACTACAATGCAACTAGAAATAAAAAATGAAGTTTTTGGGCAATTTTTTGGACTTAAGACTAACTTTTAAATGAGTTTAATTTTTAGGACTGACATTTTTAATACAAAAACCAGCAAGCTATCAAATGCTTAAAATCTACCAAAACACACTTTAAGAGTGTGTTCGCTTATATGCCAAAAAAAGAAAAAAAATTCTAACTTAAAAGCACGAAACAAAAAGAGAAAAAGAACTAAGTAAGGCAAGCTAGAAAGCTTGCAAGCTTGCCTTCTTAGGATCTTTGCTTGTCTCTTTAAGAGATGACAAGTAGATCAAAGTACTACTTTACTTGATATAACTTTGAAAGACTTCAAAGAAAAGCTAATCTACTTTGTTTTTTGAGATCTACTTTAAATTCTTAGCAAATTTAAAAGCTTAGCAACCTAGATCTAAGTAAAAGATGAACTTTATTAAAACTTTTAGATTAGCCTCCAAAGCCTTCTCTTTATTAACTCAGAAAAATATTACAAATAGAAATCAGCAAAGGTTCCACCTTCAAGATCTTGAACAAAGGAGCAAAGCTCTGTTTAAATAGCAATTTACAAAGGTGGGGGGGGGCACATGATCAAAGGGATGTGACCAGCCTGATTGAAGAGTCAAACACAAGTGAATGGTGTTGATTGATAAGCCAAGCTACCAGCCATGCTCCACCTCTCCATGAAGTAGGCGTGAGTCTGCATTGTAAACATCATTGCCAACCGTGAGCTGCCGTGTATGAAGGAGCTGACCTCGTGGATGAAGTTGACGTGAGGTATGGGCCGTGATCCCTGGTATTTGGTATACGAATGGGAGTCAAGCCAAAGGGACTTCGCCACATCAAAAAGGTTGGCAACTCATCCACATGGGAAACTCCATCAAGTAATGCATGCCGTGTGGAAGAGCTTTCACGTGAAGGAGAGGGCGCTCACTAGGAGGGAGTTCACGCTAATTTCCAAGATTTGATTGAAAATTGGTTGGCATCCAATCCAATGGAGATGTGCCATCTATCTATGAGGTGGGGGCACTCCATATTAACCTTAAACACGAGCTGCTCAACCTTGGTGACGTCCACGTGAATGATGGAGTGCGATTTGTCTTATCTCATAAACTTTGGATATAGAATAATATCCCACCATATGACCTTTTATGAAATGCTTTAACCTTTAAACTTAATCGCCAACCTTATGTGACATCATGCTATGTCATTTTAGCATGTGTTAATTTCATTTATTGATTTTTTTAATCCTTTGTACTTGGTGCATTTTGATGCATTTTAGCATTAAAATGCCATTTTGTAGCTTTGATAGGCAGAACTGCCCCTCGGGACGACTTGAACTGCCCGAAACATAGGAAGACCAAGTATCAGGGTAAAGAGGATGCTCTGAGCTTGAAAACAAGCATCCCTGCGCCAAATTTCGACTCCGGATCACACTTTTATCATCTTTTGATTTTTTTCATTTAAACCATAAAAAAATGGCTTAAAAATGCGAAATAATTATTTTTCTCGGAATTGACTAAAACTTCAGGGGGACCTAGTATATGACAAAACGATAAAATCCTAGCATCTAGCATGTTTATAAACATTATAAAATGGACTCTAATAATCCCCTAAGGCCTAACCACCACTTTGGGCATTCCAGCTTTGGAGGAGTGGGAGAAAACCTCATCGATTATACTCGGCTAAAGGCAAAGCATAATCGACAAGGGAAAAAACTCCTTGGAATACCTTCTTTGGTTGTCAAGTCCTAGGGAACCGAGTCACTCAAAGACCACCATGTTAGTACGCTTTATTACAAACCCCGTAGGACACTGTCAATTTTACAGAAATGAAAAAGATGGCCAAACTCGGCCAAGGATGGAACATCTGAACTTTGATAAGCACAAATAATTGTACAATACTGGCGGCTCATTGAAGTCCAACTAAAGTGCAACTTTAGGTGTGTTGTCCGCCAAGATGGCATGCGTGTTGTTTGAAGCCCAAAATATAACACACCAGCTGGATGACAACTCTCTCAGGAGAGAGGCCAATGTCACCACACTCCTCTCCTCTTCGCTTCACCTGATCTCTGGCGACTGACTGCGGGCAGATTTCATAAGTGATGGCGGCGTAAAATCGGCTAGCACCTCCATCGACATTCATCAAAAGATAATCCCATGCAACCAACAGTTAAAGTTTTTTGCGGCTGATCCATCCAGTTTTGACCCCGAGCTCTGGTGTTAGCATCAAATTAATTATTGCTAGCGTGAAACTGAAGCCGAGTCGTTTAAATCCCACGAAATTCGCTGTTGTAAGTTATAAAATGTTGTTCCACGTGGTACAAAGTGACTGTGGTAGCTGCTCGGTGGAGTAGCTGCATATCAATCATATTAATGAAAACGCCATTGCTCGGAGTCTTATAAAGTTATGTCATTTTCTGTGACGTGGCAACAAGGAGCAGCTGGTCAGCTAAGTGGTGAACTCATGCAAATGCAGGTGCCAAACCCAAAATTCTGTTTTAGTGGGTGAAGTGGCGGTCAACAGGTCTAAATTAGTGGTAGTTAACAGGCTTTTGTTTATTCGATGGAGAAAAAGGTGGATTTGGGATCCACCTTTCTCATTATTTTATTTATCTTTTGAAAACTGTATGAGAAGCTTTTGAGGTCTTTTTAAGGGGCCAGCTTTCTCCATTGTAACGGTGGAAAATTTTTGGGGTTTCTTTCCCTTTTGAGCTTAATGAAAATATCAGCTGGGTTTTCTAGGACAGATTGAGTATCTTCATGTGGTGGTGCGATGTATTTTAAGTTGCAGAATAAATCTAGCTTGTGAAGGCTTTTTTAAGCACAATAGATTAGCCATTTAGGTTTAACTTGGTTAATTATGCTTAAACAATTTGTATTTCGATGGACATCAGTATTCGGTTGTACGAAATGTTGATTAAGATCTGATTGTTTGGGCATTCTAGATTAATCTCACTTTTATGAAGCACAAGGCCTCCATGAGTCGTCTTTTGACTCCATTTCCCCTTTTAGTACTGACACTGGTCTTCCCTAAGGATTGATCTTCCCTTCTTTTCCATCACCCATTTAAAAATTCATTATCTTTTTTACATTTCTTTCTCTAAGGCAGCCTCTTCAAATTCACCTTGCCCGTTTACTGTATCTGCCTTAGTGATCCTATTTTAGGAATCCCCCCCTAGAGTTGGAGAAGAGCCAACCTGAAGTGAAGAGGAGAGGAGTGTGGTGACATTGGCCTCTCTCTTGAGAGAGTTGTCATCCAGCTGGTGTGCTACATTTTGGGCTTCAACAACACGCATGCCCTTTTGGGAGACAACAAGGTGGTAACAAGTTGGATTTGATACCTTGGCCTATCGGGCCAGTTGCCCCCGATATTTGGTCCTGATTGTGGATAATCCCCCTAGTTTCTTGAGTTGTGTTGGCTAAAACCTGAAGCAATTTGTACTACCATCATTACATGCATATGGAAACTATTATCTTATCTTTTGTGCAAGCCCATGGAAACAAATTAAAACTGTGCTTCTCAGCACAATGAAAGAGGGCTATGGAAATTGAAATGTTAAAGCACCCTGGATGAAAGCTGCGATTAGTTGTGCTTCTAATCACATGCAAAATCCAAAGGGCCCTAAAGGCCTAAAAAGAAGTGGTTAAATGTATGCTAAATCCAAAGACTGTTGGCCATGAATTAAATGTAATGATTAATACCTCACGGAGCCTACGGGTTGGGATGTGAGATGGAGTAAGGCACAACTAATTCTATGTGTCCCCTAAAACCTCAAGTTATAGTTAGCTGTGCACCTAGTTACGGCGGTTCTAGCAAAGATCCTCACGGAGCTGGATTCAGCTTGGATGTGAGCTGTAGACATTTGCCAAGGTTGAATAAGGACCTCTCTAAACAACTTATTCCATTTGTGAGACACTACCATTCCCTGTGTGTTTATTATCCGACATATGCTTAAGTGTGTATTCCCTTTCCTTTATCCGAAGTATCACAGTGTTGAGTCAGTCAAGTCATCCCCTTATCCTAGCCTTTCATTCTTGACCCTCACGCTTTGCTAGCAAAATATTCACGTCTACAAAATGAGTATATTCTTGAGGTTCTATTTTGAGTAAATGATTATTTAAACTTATATTTGATATAATTATTGATTAACCGCCAGTGAAATGATGCTTCCTAATTTAAGTCTTGCTATCAGAATGATTAAAACAACATACCTTAACCTTTTGTACTTGCAGCATCAAGCATTTCTAGCCTGGGTCATATTTTGATCAGTCTTGACCTGGTCAAACCTAGTTTGACCAAGTCAACCATGGGGATCTGAGATGAGTTGGACCAGTGATGTTCGAGGATGATGATTTATGGTCCTTTGATACACCTTTTATGATTCCATACAGTGGACACAGGTTTCATGTGATGATTGATATATTTTTTAATGGTTATTATTATTTTTACATTGTCCGGGTATGGTTGAGACTATAGATGATTATACAGGTTGCCACAGTGTGTATGGGTACTCATCTCTAGCACATTTGGACCTTCTGAGTCCATTGGGACACTCATATTTCAGTTACAGGCACAACTGGATGAGATTTCACTTAGATTGTCACTTTTATGCAGATTTGCCATAATAAAATGGCCTGGCAGCACAGATGGATTTTTATTTGGTTCTCCTAGGGCGCTACAGAGGGAGTATGGGGTCCAACAACTTGTTATTACCATATAGCCATACCCCTAGACACTTTGGTACAGTTAGATTTGTGCCCGGGGCACCAGGTAGAGAGCTATAGGCATTTTATTTATTTTCAGGTGATTTTCCGAGGATTAAAAATGGAATAAAATGGTCATTGAGGGAATCTATTTGGGAAAATGAGGCAAGGAATTGGCATGAGGTTTGTTCATAGGTCATTCATGATGCATCCCACACCTTCCGGCACAGTTTTCATTATTTAGTGGGGTCCACACATACTCCGGGGCATTATTTTGATGATGTATTATGCTTTTGAGGGGGCCATGACTTGGTCACTTTGTGATGTTATTGGGTCATATCTTTTATCATTGTTCCATGGGGTGATGCTAGTGAACATTAATACCTCATAGCCCCACCGTGTGCTTTATTCACTTGTCCTAGTCACTTATCATGTGTTATGTTTCCCCTAGGGCGCCTTAGTGAAGTGCACCCCCCTCTTTTAGTGAGTTGATCCATGTATTATTGCTCCGACTCATCATAACCGTCGATTGTATTATTTTTATCTTTTGATCTCCACCACTCATTCATAAAGTGGTTAGGGTTTTGGTCTCTCTCATTCCTATTTAAGGAAGAGACCCCCCTCATTGTAAAGGCACCTTTTGGGCTCTGGAATTCTTGGAATAAAATATTATTTTGCAGATCTACTTCTTTGGCTTTGATAAATGTTCTTGCAAGTGAATATACAATCTTTTCTCTGTGTTATCATTGTGGATCTTGCTTTCTCCAAACGTTTTTCTGCAGGGAGGCCGTGTGGTAGAAGAGGAGGGCGAATTGAAGAGGACGCTATTGTGGGGAAACCCCACATCTCTCTATTATCACACAAACTCTAGCTGCTGCAGTAAGGTGTCTCAACAGGGATGGTAGAGGGTGGAAAACTAGGAAGGTGTAACCAACAATGGCCAAGTCCTCCGCTTAATGAACAGAAGTCACACCGGACAAGGCTATTGTCACTTTAGACGAGGCACTTAGCCAAGTCAAGGCGGAGACCCCGCTCAACCAATGATGGTTGAGAGACAAAAATACACCCAAATCCCAAAAGAATAAGAGATGAAAACAAGGAGTGAGTGTAGGTGAGCTCCTAAGTCTAATTTCAACCAAATGATGGACACAAGTAGTGAAATAATATTAATGTGATGAGTGACCAGTAATAAAAAATAATTAGATGACAAGATTAGGATAGTGATTGTATGGCTAAAATGGTTTAAGGAGATACAATAAAATGGAAGTGAAGTGTTGAAGTAAACTGCCCAAGGAAATGGTTAAACAATGAGTCAAATGGACCTAGGGCAGCGAGAAATTAGCGATTTTAATCACTTCCAACTGATGAAACTTGATTTCTTACGGTAAAATAACGTTCTAGACTCAAATCAAGAGTACCCACAACCCAAAAAATGACCCAATAGTGTAACTGGCTAAAATGCCCAAGGAGGGCGAAATCATTGAGAGATTAGTGCCTAGTACTATGGGTAAACGGGGTCGGAATTAAATGAAACTTGAGATATAGAGGTTTAAGCACATATCATTAGTGGGTTTTAAAGGACAACTAATTCTAACGTGAAATTTCAGTATTTTAATTTTTAGAGTTTTAACGTGAATTTTCTCTCTAAGACTTCAGAAAATGAAATGTAAGAGGAAGAAATGGAACACCTACTTGGAATGAGCTGAAGTCTTTGATTTTGCTGAGGTTAGAACGCCCCGAAGATCAAATAGAATGGATTGCTAAAGTCCCCAAGTGAGTTCAATTTGCCCAGTCCCACCAACTCGTCCTCCCTGCCTGCCAAAACCAATGGACATAGATCAAATCAGTATGATAAGCAAGTAAAATCTATAGCAATACAAATGAAAAATGAGAGAAATGCTTGGCTGAAATGGCAAAAACACTTCCCTTTTGTTACCAATCCCGGAGAGTGAAGCAACACTGGCAGCCAAATGGTGCGCCCTCCTACAAGAGATGTATTGGCTGCAAACAATGGTGAGAAACAATGCTGGAAACAACAACAATCTACACTAGTGCATCAAGATAGTTTGGTAATCAACAACCTCAAAGAACATCACCACAAGACACAAGTAGAGAGAGTTCCAAGTCGTTTTCTCTTCTATTCCAAGTCCAAAATGCCAAGAGAGCTATAAAATGGGTGAGAGTCTTCTCTTATAGAGAATGACTACTCTCAACCCTAACTCTCCCTCCAAAACCAAGGGCTGAGATTGATTATCTCAATGCCCAAATCGATGGAGGAGATGAACTCTAGAGGGGGGGTGAATTACCCTAAAAAATGCCCACGTGGAGGATGGACCAACTCGTGGGGTCCATAAAATCAATACAATAGTGGTTGGGGGGTGCCTATGGGCTGTTTTAGCCCCCCATACCAATACACTATGGTCCTGTTGTCACCTAAACTGTAGTTACCCCTATGGATGTATCCACTCATGGATGGCAATAGGGGAGGGCAACTCAAAAGGTGCAACCACGATCACGACCTCCAATATATGGTTGTCACGCCAGTCGAGGAAACCTTCGCTTTATGTTATCTAGCCTAGACAACAAAGGGGGAGACCCGATCTACTCCCGACAGGAGAGATCAAAACCAAGACACCAAATCAAGTTAATTCTAAGTGAAGTAAGGTGTATGGTTTATCCTAGACCTTAGGATGAAGTCACAAGACAAGTGAGGGGTTCAATGAGTATAGCTTTGGTTCATTATTGATGTGGAAGTGACTTATGATTTGTGAAATAGGATCCAGGATTAAAGTACTAGTTCAATGTGAGAAAATCCACTGCCTTGGGAACCGTGTCCAATGCAGGGTAGTTTATGGGTTGAATTGGGGCAAACTAGTACAAGTGACAAGCTTGATCATGAAGTATGATGGCATCAAAGGGTTTAGCTCACCAATCAAGGGTCAAACCACAAGTTAATCCAACAATCTAGGAAAGTCGAATTGACTTGGAGAGAGACCAGTGCCTTGGGAATTGGGATAATGGAGTCAAAGTAAAGTTAACTTGTGGTTAAGGACTCCTATTGCATGAGACAAGTGGGCAATTAAAGTCTTGATGGATGAATAGGTCTAGATCTAGGTTTGACCTAAGTGGACCACAATCCCTTAAAACAAGGAATGCTATCCCCAAGGCAAGATGTGACAAGGTGACCTACTAGACCTAGGTTTTGAATTACTCCCGTTCCAAATCCACTGAAATCTCATGTACCCATGTCCTAGAAGTGGGCCAACTCACTTCTCCAAGGTGGTGCGACTTTACCCAAGGAGGCTAAAAAGTGGGATAAGTGGGGTCAAGACAAGTCCAATGGCATCCAAATTTTAGATCCAAGTGGTTTAAGCAAGTGAGAGTATGGATCTACAATTTCAAGGCAATCCAATGGCTAGATCTTGCTAGATCTGAGTTTGAAGATACCAAGTGGTCCAAAATGGGGATTAAATCCCTTAAAATGTGGAATAGGGCCCACAAGGTAGAAATCAGAAAAGTGACAACCTGGGGGTAGGTTATTGGATGTGTAGATCATGAATCAAGCGGGATCTCAACTACCCACATACTAGATCTAGGTCAACCCACCAAACTAGGAAGTGCGCCCTTGCCTGGAGAGGCTAAATGCCTTGGGAAGAGGGTCAAATGGAGGCCAATCCTCACCAAACTATAGATCCAGGATGCCGTGGATACTATAGAGGTGGGTTTTAAATATCTTACCCAAGAAGCCACTAGATCTTAGTAGATCTAAAAAAATGTAAAAATGAGGGTTTGAAGAAATAAGGGTTTTATCAATTTATGAGCTATGTCAATGGATTGGATCAAGATAAGAGAAACAAACCTGTGGATCTTACCTGGGTAACTTTGTAGGTGCCTTGATGATGATGATCTATGCAAACCCGATCAATTTGAGAAGCTTTGGGGTAGTTTTTTATGCAATCGATTTAGTCCAAGAAGCCAATGCGTCCTCTCTCCTGCACAACAAACGTCAACAATATCAGATTTGATGTAATCAAGAGATAAGACTAATGCCACAAGAGAAGTAACAGAAAGATGGCATAGATCACAATGATACTAATAATAACCCCCTGATACAAGCAAATGCCAAGAAAGTCGATTTGAAGAAGCCTTTCAAAATCGCCCTTGTTGAAATCGCCCTCCTGTAGACAAGACAATGATTTCCAAAATAGATAGATCTTACCACAAATTCCAAATGCTAGGTTGCAATAGACTTTCCAATCACCATCTAAGAACACCAGATGCAAAGGAGACCACAAGAATTTCCACAAGAAAGTTTTTCTATACCAATAATCCAAGAGCCAAAGACCCCTTACAATGAGAAGCTCTCTCCTTTAAATAGGAAGGAGAGGCATCAAAATCCTAACCACTTTTTGAATGAGTGGCTAAGATTAAAAGATACAAATGTCTAATCAATGGTTGAGATGAGCTCAACAATAAAATACATGGATCACTAATCAAATATAATATAAGTGGACAAAATCGCCCTAGAAGAGGGGAATCCCACCAAATCATGATGACAAAATATAATAAGAAGCTTATGGTGGGTACAAGGGGTAATTTTAGCCACCCTTGGTTAATCCCCATAGCACAATAATAATAAAAAAGTCATCAATATACCAAATCGTCCCTCTATGGTCAAATCGTAGGCCTCAAAAGACCTCAGAAATCATCAGAAAGTGCCATAAGTGATGGATGCGGGCCCCGATGAAGTTGAAACTGCTGGAGGAGGTGTGGAAGATATCAATCCATCATCACTGATCATCCCATGCCAAAACATTGCCTCAGTAGCCCAAATCGAATTCCTCAATAGCCATTTCTACCAATCCTGAAATGCCTCGGGAAGCATGAAACTGCCCCAAACTGCCTCCTGGAGTGCCTGCGCTGTCAAGGTGAGGGCACCAGTGTGTCCGGGAGGGGGGTAATATGGTAAAAACAAGTGGCTGGACCACCCCCTCCAAGCACAGCGCCCTAGGTCAACCGGATAAAAATCACATCTGCTCTGACAGGGTCTTCGACATACCAAAACTGCGCTGGGATAGCCTACTGAGGCTCAATCATCACTGTAATTGCCTGGAACTGAAAAAAAACTGTCTCATTGGACTCAGAAGGTCCAAATTCATCCAAGATGTGTACTCATACACCATATGAGTCTCTGCATGATCAAAATATATATCCAATATACCGGAACAGGTCAAATAATAATAATCTGTAAATGATCAAATACTGCTGTAATCCATGAATCATCATCATAAACCTGTATCTGATGCATAGAAACATCATGTACATGTACATAGACCATATATCATCTATCCATATCATCACAAGGTCTAACCATCTCATGTCTTATGGTTGACCTTGGTCAAACTAGGTTTGACCAAGTCAACATGACCAAATATAACTCAAACCATCATCAGAAGCTGCTGCAAAGTGTCAAAGGTTAATGCATGCTCTACAACTTATTCAAATAACAATTATAACACAAAGGAATCATTACTGGCGATCTAAGTCCAAATATCTAATGTCATTAATTATTATTATTACTCAGACTAGACTTTCAAGATCATACTCCCTTCATAGCTGTGATCAATTTGCTAGTGAAGGGTGAAGGCTAAAATAACTGGCTAGGCTAAGGGATGACTTGACTGACTTAACTTTGTGACACTTTGGCAAAGGGAAAGGGAATACACACCATAGTATATACTGAATGAGCAATAACACAGGGAATGGCGGTGTCTCACAAATGGATAAGTTGTTTAGAGAGTGCTTATTCAACTTAGGCATCATGTCTATATCAAGTTGATCCAGGTTCATTAGGATCATTCTTCAATTTCATTTCATGGCCTTTTTGGACTACATAACCCTTCGGATCTTAGGGGTGCTGATAAGCACAACTAGTTGCAGCTTGCATCCAGGGCATGTTTTTCATACATATATAAGGTCAGCAATTGTTTATATATAGCTTTTAAGAATCATTGCTTTTTGGACCTTTCTTATACTCTTCGAGGAGTATTTTTTAGCAGTTCATCGCTCTTGCTCTTTTTAGTTTCCATGGGCGAATTTATCAGTTTCCATAAATAGTACATGAGCTTTCAGTTTTAGCCAACAACATCTCAAGTGACTAGGGGGAGTTCGAGCCAATGCCAAACATCGGGACAACCGACCAGAATGATTTAGGTCTACAATCCAACTCACCAAAGGTAAGTTTTGTCACCAACTCAGAGCTGAGACACAGTAAACAGGGAAGCTCATCCAATACAAAGGCTACAGTGGGGAAAAGTCCTCCATGCCACTAGTCAAGTAGTAAGTCAGGGTGATAAACTAAAAGGTAGGCAATGGATGGATGAAGACAATGAATAATGGAGCCAACACTAGCAAGCCAAGGTATGGTGGAATGATCACCTCTATTCTCCCTAAGGAGGGTAAAACCAATGAGTATGAATAATGAACTTCTAAGTCTGAGTAGGGACAATATAATATATATAATAAGATCAACCATGTCCACATATCTATATGATCGCTAGATCATGACTCTAAGTGCTAAGACATGCCATAAGAATAAATATAAAAGCAATAAAATCACAACACTATGATATACCTGCTGAGTCATATACCTGAATGCTCATCACTTGTACCATCATTTGTCCTCTGAAACTGCTGCTGCAACTCTGGGCACTACTGATTGCTCTGTACAAATGGTATAATGGCTACAACGGTCATCTCTCTGAGTGTCCTGAGACTCAGTCATGGCATGGGGAATACATACTGCTATCCAAAATCTGATAGTGATCCAATATAGATGCTCATCTCAGCATCTCAATGTAAGGGAACTGGCTGAATGATGTACTAGAATTAGAAAAATAATGTATGGAAACTCCCCCTAGTCACTTGAGATGTTGTTGGCTAAAACTTAAAGCTCATGTTCTACTTATGGAAACTTATAAATTCGCCCATGGAAACTAAAAAGGGCAAGAGCAATGAACTGCTAAAAATACTCCTCGAAGAGTATAAGAAAGGTCCAAAAAGCAATGGTTCTTAAAAGCTATATCTAAACAATTGCTGACCTTATATGTATATCAAAACATGCCCTGGATGCAAGCTGCAACTAGTTAGTGACAGAACTTGCCTTTGGTGAGTTGGATTGTAGGCCTAAATCATTCTGGTCGGTTGTCCCGATGTTTGGCATTGGCTTGAACTCCCCCTAGTCAGTTGAGATGTTGTTGGCTAAAACTGAAAGCTCATGTTCTACTTATGGAAACTTATAAATTCGCCCATGGAAACTAAAAAGGGCAAGAGCAATGAACTGCTAAAAATACTCCTCGAAGAGTATAAGAAAGGTCCAAAAAGCAATGGTTCTTAAAAGCTATATCTAAACAATTGCTGACCTTATATGTATAACAAAACATGCCCTGGATGCAAGCTGCAACTAGTTGTGCTTATCAGCACACCTGAGATCCGAAGGGTTAAGTAGGCCAAAAAGGCCATGAAATGAAATTGAATGATCCTAATGAACCAGGATCAACTTGATGTAGACATGATGCCTAAGTTGAATAAGCACTCTCTAAACAACTTATCCATTTGTGAGGCACAACCATCCCCCGTGTTATTTTGTCCAAGCACAGAGTTTGTAGCTTTCCCCCTTCTCCCAGTCCAAAGTATTTTTGAGTTAAGTTAGATAAGTCAACCCCTTGGCCCAACCTTGTTCCTAGCCTTCATCCTTCACTAGCAGTTTGACCATGTCCAATGGGTGAGTTTGTCATTTGAACTATTGTGCAAGTAATTTTATATAACAAAGGAATATGATAACTTGATTAATGCCACTGAATGGATGTTATACTTTGAGCTAGGCTGTGAGAATGATTAGAAAAGCATGTCTTAGTCTACTGACGTGATTTATCCTTGGTTGTATATTATTGGGATCCATGATGATGTGGGCCATATATATATACCTATTGATGATGATTGATGGTCCCACATACTTGATGATGATATCATATGATGGACATATGGTTCAGATGATGATTGATGCAGTTCAGCAGGTTTTATTATTACTTCAGATCATCAGATTATGCACTGTCCATATATGGTGGACCCTACAGCTGGCCCATTAGGGCAACCCATGGTGTATGAGTACACATTCTTAGTGGATTTGGGTCTTTTGGATCCAATGAGACACTTATCTTTCAGTTTCTGGCACTTCTGACAGTGATTGGTGCAGTTTTACACTTGTTGACCAGATTTGGGGTTGATTTCCCAGCTTGAGCAGCAGCGGCCATGAGAGGCCAGTTCCCCTAGGGCGCTGTATGAGGAGGGGGTGGTCCAGCCACTTGTTATTACCATTTACTCCCCCTTCTGGAGAGCCTGGTGGGCTCAGTTGGACAGCGCAGATGCCCTAGGAGGCAGTTTTGGCACTTTCACAGTTACTGAGGTAGTTAAAAAAATGGGATAAAGTGGTCACTGAGGAATGCGATTTGGGCAATTGAGGCAAGGTTTTGGCATTTGGTTTTCACAGAGGTCTTCCAGGGTGATCCCACTATCTTCCAGCCAGTGTTCACCATGTGGGTAGGCCCACAGCGATCACAGGAGGTCTTTTACTGCTTGTTTGTCACAGATTTTGAGGACAAATTTGATCATTTATATTATCTTGGACATATTTTATTATTTTATTGTGCCTTGGGGATGAGCTAGTAAGGATTGATGCCTCCTATCCCCACCATGTGCTTCTTATGTCATGTCTTAGTCATTATGAGGTGGATTTTTGTACTTTTACCCCTCTAGTGGATGACGTCATCCTCACTTTGTACCATTTAGTTAGGGCGTTATCATTATATTGGGTGATCCATGTGATATATTGTTATGATTCATTATTAGCCATTGATCATGTATTGAGATCTTTTAATCTCAACCACTCATTTGATGTAGTATTGTAGAGTGGTATAGGGTTGTGGTCTTTATTATCCTATATAAGGAGGAGACCCCCTATTGTTTAGCTCACCTTTGGAGCTCTGGAATATTGGATAGAACACTTCTTTGTGGAGCATATCTCTCTTGTCTTGTGGATTCTCTTGCATATTGAGTATACAGTATCTCTTCTATGTATCATTGTGGATTTTGGTGCTTCTACTAGTTTTCTTGCAGGAAAGTCGAATTGATGGAGAGGAGGGCGATTTCTTGAGGGTTATTGTTGGAGGGATCCACATATTCTCTCTTGGGTTGATCTTGTGATAGGGAATATCATTATTGTATCTTTGTGACATAGTTGATGCTTTCTATTACATCTTTCTATCATTTTCATAATCATCTTACTTGACTTGTTTCTTTGATCTTGTCTTGTAGGAGGAGGACGATTTGGCTATCTTGGAGGAGGACGTTTTGGTTGGAGCTCTTGGATCTCACTCTTGAATATACACATAGGAGAATGCTATCAATTTGCAAGGTGGCCACAAGCAATTGAGGTAAGATCTACAAGGTATGTGCCTCTTTCCATCCATTCTCTCTTCATTGGTCACAAACCCTAATTAATTAAAACCCTCATTTTTGGTTTTTCTTAGATCTACTTAGATCTAGCCTTGCTTTTGAAAAGATCTATAGAACCCACCTCTATAGCATCCACCCCTAGTTGGATCTATAGTTTGGTGGTGATTGGGTTAAAATTGACACACTTTTCAAGGCAATATAGCCCTCTTGAACCAAATCGCACTTCCTTGGAGAGGCTTGTTGGGTTAGATCTAGCATATGGGTAGGTGAGATCCCGCTTGATTTGCAATCTACACACTTGATAACCTACCCTTAGACTTTTACTTTGGTGATTTCTACCTTGTGGGCATCATTCCACATTTTAAGGGATTAAAACCCCCTTTTGAATTACTTGGCACCTTAAAACTCAGATCGAGTAAGATCTAACCCTTGGATTGACTTGATTTTCTAGATCCACATAGATTGGTGCCTAAGCTACTTGGATCTACAATTTGGTGGCCATTGGACTTGATTTGACCCACCTTATCCACCTTTTAGCCCTCCTTGAGTAAGGTCGCACTACCTTGGGTGAGTGAGTTTGCCCACTTTGAGGACGTGGGTGGTTGAGATTTTTGTGGATTTGGAACAGGCATACCTTGAAACCTAGGTCTAGAGTATCATTTTGTGACGATCTGACTTGGGGGTAGCATTCCTTGTTCTAAGGGATTGTGGTCCACTTAGGGTCATATCATGAAATCCTAGATCTAGCAAGATCCAACTACTCTATCTCAATTAGCCCACTTGACTTGACCTCTAGGTGTCCCGATCTACACTTTGACATATCTTTTGATTCCATTAGCCCATCCAACAAGGCACTAGTCCTCCTCAAGCAAGTCGCACTCCTTGGGAATTGTGTCAAACCTTAGATCCGGTACATGGGTACTCCTAATTTCAACTTAGATCCATAGATCTACCCACTACATATCCACTAGTACCAATTGCATCCCTTAAATTCACCTTGTGGGTTCCATTTGAATCATTCACATATCCCAAGAAAGTGGTTCCCACTTGTGTCATACATGGTACTAGATCTTGTTTTTTTTAGCTCATCATGTGGCCTAAATCATACATTGGTTGAAACACTAGTCATTTCTCAAACCACCTTCAACCATACTTTAATTTCTAGGTCCACTTTACCTTGCATTGGTTTCCGTAACTTACCATTTACTCATCCTTAGGAACCTTTGTTTGGGTCCAATCATCTTTGATTGGTTATAGGGTCTCCCCCTAGGTCTTGATTTATCCAGATCTAAAGCGAAGAGTGCCTCGGTTGACGTGACTCCCACCTTGCATTGGAAACTGTGGCATCTCTTGGGTCACCTCTTTAGTTGCCCATCTCCTCTACCGTCCCGGATGGGATACCAATAGGGGCAACTACAAGTTGTGTGATAACAGTTTCCTTGGTCAATGCTTTGACTGGGTCAACCTAGCTGGACGACATGTCAATGGCAGGTTCCAGTATTAGATTAGCAGTTTTTGTGACTCTAGGAGTCATTTTGATCCATTTCCCCTTAGTTTCTTGGAAGTTCTATGTTAATTGGATTTTAATTAAAACTTTTCGTAAGTTTTGTTTTAAAAAGCCTAAGTTTAATTTACATTAGTTGGAGTTGAGCTATAGAGGCATTTTAGGGGTGATTTGAGCATAGATATGGGCACCTATGATCTTCAGAGGATGTTTGGACTCATCACAGGTAGTTTCCCCTTTCAATTCACATGGCTACATGCATATTTGGATTAATGGCATTTAATTAAAACCTTTTCCTAAGTTTTGATTTAAAAATGCCCAAGTTTTATTTGATTAATAATTAAGCCATTGTAGGAAATTCCAGATGATGATTTAGCATGATGAGTCACTTTTTGGATTATGCAGAGACTTCCTAGTAGTTTCTGGATGTTTAGTGGATCTTTTTGATGACATGGCACTCTCATACACATGTATCATTGGTTTAGAGGCAAAGGTCATGAGATTATTGACATGGCATACACTATTTGTTTTATTCACACAGGTGGATAAAATTATTCATCCTAGGAGGGTGCATTGAATCTTTGGATCACATGACGCATGTTGACTTCCTTTTGGTAGGTGCACTTGTCCAAGGGGGGTGCACTTGCTAGTTTGGCTTGTTGGTTTTTGCTCATGGTTTTGGAGATGGCTCATGGTATTGGCGTCTCCCATGGTATTTTCTCATGGTTTTGGATGTGCACATGGTTTTGTTACTTGTATCATCCATTGTATTCTTTCCCATGGTTTTGGCATAGCTAGAGTGCCCTCCTTAGCTATAAAAGGAGAGGTTGCCTTCATTGTAAGGAGAGATTGGTTGTGAAGAGAAATATTGAAATAATACTAAGAGTTGGGTTTCTATTTCTGAAATTATGTGTCGTTGTGTTTGAATCTTTAGAGTAGTATTTGGATTTCCAAGTTTGCTTTCCATAGTTGTTGAACTTCTTTTCAACAAAGTTGAGGCAACATCTATTCAATCTGTTTTGTTAAAGTAAAAAGTGGTAGGGATTGCAAGGAAATCTCCTTACTTGATTAACATTAAGTAGATTATTGGATTGCTATGAAACCTCCTTTAATTACTCACATGTTAATCTTACTTTGATGATCAATCTAACTCCTTTGTGTGACTTGTTGTAGAATTGGATTGCTAGGCAAGCCTCCCTTTTTATTGCAGGTTTTGAAAGGAAAGTGGAGCAAATTGGTGGCTGGAATTTCAGCATGAAAGAAGAAAGGATTGCTAGGCAAGCCTCCTTTCTTTTGAATAATTGCAAAGATGCTATAGTAAATGGTACTGTAGACTCCATTTATCCACTCAATTCTTCTTTAGAAAGGAACTAATTTCGCGCCTCCTTCTTGGGGGTCTCATCTCCATCCATCCTATTCACTCTATCATCTTTTCTTTGACTCTCTTTACCATTGTAACCACTTATCAAGCTAGATATACCTGTTATCACCTAAGTTGTAGTTACCCCTTTGGATGGATCCAGTCATGGATGGCAAGAGGGAAGGGCAACTCAAGAGGTGCAACCACGATCACCTCGACCTCCAAATATGTATGGTTGTCACGCTAGTCGAGGCAACCTTCGCTTTATGTTATCTAGCCCAGACAACAAAGGGGGAGACCCGATCTACTCCCGACAGGAGAGATCAAAACCAAGACACCAAATCAAGGTATTTCTAAGTGAAGTTAGGTGTATGGTTTATCCTAGACCTAAGGGGTAAAGTCACAAGCCAAGTGAGGGGTTCAATAGGTATAGCTTTGGTTCATAGTTGATGTGAAAGTGACTTACAATGTTTGAAGTGAGATCTAGGGCTAGTGTACTAGTTCAATGTTGGAAAGTCCACTGCCTTGGGAACTGTGTCCAATGCAGGGTAGTTAAGGGTTGTATTGGGGCTAACTAGTACAGATGACAAGCTTGACCATGATACATGATAGCTTCAAGGGTTTAGTTCACCATGCATAGGTCAATCCACAAGTCAATCCAACAATCTAGGAAGGTTGAACTAACTTGGAGAGAACCAGTGCCTTGGGAATTGGGAAGTGGAGTCAAAGTAGGGTTGACTTGTGGTTTAAGACTCCTGGTACATGAGATAAGTGGGCAATTTAAGTTTTGATGTGTCAATGTGTCTAGATCTAGGTTTGAACCAAGTGGACCACAATCCCTTAAGACAAGGAATGCTGTCCCCAAGGCAAGATTTTACGAAATGACAGTCTAGACCTAGGTTTTGAATTATTCCGGTTTCAAATCTCCAAAAATCTCAAGTACCCAGTTCCTGGAAGTGAGTCAACTCACTTCTCCAAGGTGGTGCGACTTTGCCCAAGGAGGCTTAAATTGGGGTTTAGGTGGATCAAGACAAGTCGGATGGCATCCAAACTTTAGATCCTAATAGATCGGTCAGGTAGGAGTATGGATCTGTAGTTTCGTGGAAATCCACCGGTTAGATCTTAGTAGATCTGAGTTTAAGTGTTCCAAGTGGTCCAAAATGGGGATTAAATCCCTTAAAATGTGGAATGGGGCCCACAAGGTGAATTTCAGAAAAGTGACAACCTGGGTGTATGTTATTTGATGTGTAAATGTCAAATCAAGTGGAATCTCAAACACCCACCACCTAGATCTAGGTCAACTTGCCCAACTAGAGAAGTGCGCCTTGCTTGGGAGAGGCTAAGTTGGCCTGGGAAGGAGATCAAATGGAGGCCAATCCTCACCAAACTATAGATCCGGGATGCCTTGGATGCTATAGAGGTGGGTTTTCAGTATCATACCCAACAACCCACTAGATCTAAGTAGATCTGAGAAAATGTAAAATGGGGGTTTTAAGATATTTAGGGTTTTAACAATTTATGAGTTATGTCAATGGATTGGATAGAGGAAAGAGAAACAAACCTGTGGATCTTACCTGGGTAACCTTGTAGATGCCTTGATGATGATGATCTATGCAAACCCGATCAATTTGAGAAGCTTTGAGGTAGTTTCTATGCAAGTCGATTTGGTCCAAGAAGCCAATGCGCCCTCTCTCCTGCACAACAAACGTCAACAATATCAGATTTGATGCATCAAGAGATAAGACTAATGCCACAAAAGAAGTAACAGAAAGATAGCATAGATCACAATGATACTAATGATAACCCCCTGATACAAGCGAATGCCAAGAAAGTCGATTTGAAGAAGCCTTGCAAAATCGCCCTTGTTGAAGTCGCCCTCCTGTAGACAAACAATGATTTCCAAAAAGATAGATCTTACCACAATTTCCAAATGCTAGGTTGCAATAGACTTTCCAATCACCATCTAAGAACACCAGATGCAAAGGAGACCACAAGAATTTCCACAAGAATATTTTTCTATACCAATAATCCAAGAGCCAAAGACCCTTTACAATGAGAGGCTCTCTCCTTTAAATAGGAAGGAGAGGCACCAAAACCCTAACCACTTTTTGAATGAGTGGCTAAGATTATAAGATACAAAAGTCTAATCAATGGTTGAGATGAGCTCAACAATATAATACATGGATCACACATAAAATATAACATAAGTGGACAAAATCGCCCTAGAAGAGGGGAATCCCACCAAATCATGATGATGAAATATCATAAGAGGCTTATGGTGGGTCCAAGGGGTAATTTTATCCCTCCTTGGTCAATCCCCATAGCACAATAACCAATAAATAATCATGAATGTACCAAATCGTGCCTCCATAGTGAAGTCGTGGTCCTCAAAAGACCTCAAAAATCCACAGAAAGTGCCATAAATGATGGATGCGGGCCCCGATGACGCTGAAACTGCTGGAGGAGGTGTGGAAGGTCCCGATCTATCATCACTGATCATCCCATGCCATAAATTTGCCTCAGTATCCCAAATCGATTTCCTCAATAGCCATTTCTACCAATCCTGAAATGCCTCGGGAAGCGTGAAACTGCCCCAAACAGCCTCCTGGAGTGCTGGCGCTGTCAAGGTGAGGGCACCAATGTGTCCGGAAGGGGGGTAATATGGTAAAAACAAGTGGCTGGACCACCCCCTCCATCATCAGCGCCCTAGGTCAACCGGATAAAAGTCATCTCTGCTCCGACAGGGCCTCCAACAGACCAAAACTGCACTGGGATAGCCTACTGAGGCTCAATCATCACTGTAAGTGCCCGGAACTGAAAACAAACTGTCCCATTGGACTTAGAAGGTCCAAATCTATCCAAGATGTGTACTCATACACCATATGAGTCTCTGCATGATCAAAATAAATATCCAATATACCGGAACAAGGCCAATAATAATGCTCTGTAAATGATCAAACACTGCTGTATCCCAAGAATCATCATCATAACCCTGTAGCTGCTGCATAGAATCATCATGTATGTGTATATAGACCATATATCATCTATCCATATCCTCATAAGGTCTAACATCTCATGTCCCATGGTCCTCCATGGTCAAACTAGGTCCAACCATGACCAAATATAACTCAGTCCATCATCCAAGGCTGCTGAAAAGTATCAAGGTTAATACATGCTTTACAATTTATTCAAATAGCCATTATAACACAGAGTAATCATGACTGGCGATCTAAATCCAAATATATAGTGTCGTTAATTATTATTATTACTCAGATTAGACTTTCAGGATCATACTCACTTCATAGTTGTGATCAATTTGCTAGTGAAGGGTGAAGGCTAAATTAAGTTGGCTAGGCTAAGGGATGACTTAACTGTCTTGACTTTGTGACACTTTGGCAAGGGAAAGGGAATACACCATAGTATATACTGAATGAGCAATAACACAGGGAATGGCGGTGTCTCACAAATGGATGAGTTGTTTAAAGAGGGTTTATTCACCTTCACAGATGCGCACAATCCATAATACAAATAAGGCCAGCAATTGTTTAGATATAGCATTTAAGTTCCATTGCTTTTTGGGCCTGAAGTTTCCATAGCCTTGATCTATGTGTGTTTACAAACACATTGCATAGATTTACATTTTTTCTTTAGGCTTTCTGCTGCAGGTGTGTTTTTAAGGCACTTGTTTACCTGAGCACTTCTAGGTGTGTCATGGACAGCTTGTTTACCTAGGTATTTATTTTCCACAAGATATAACATTTTATTTTTATGGCCACTTTCATTTGGCACGTCTTTCATTCATGTGTGTTTAGAAACACATTGCATGGATGGGCTCTTCATACAAGATATAGCATTTCGTTTTCCAGATTTTGTATTGATGGCAGCATTAAAAGTTTCAGGTTTAGCCAACACAACTTTAGTGACTAGGGGGAATTCACAAGGAACTCCAACTCACCATAGGTAAGTTTTGTCACCAACTCAGAGCCGAGACACAATAAACAGGGAAGCTCATCCAATACAGAGGCTACAGTGGGGAAAAGTCCTCCATGCCACTAGTCAAGTAGTAAGTCAGGGTGATAATCTAAAAGGTAGGCCATGGATGGATGAAGACAATGAAATAATGGAGCCAACACTAGCAAGCCATGGTATGGTGGAATGATCACCTCTATTCTCCCTAAGGAGGGTATGTACCGATGAGTATGAATAGTGAACTTCTAAGTCTGAGTAGGGACAGTATAATATATATAATAGATCAACCAGGTCCATATATCTATATGATCGCCAGATCCTGACACTAAGTGCTAAGACATGCTATAAGAATAAGTATAAAAGCAATCTAACCATAACACCATGATATACCTGCTGAGTCATATACCTGCAAGCTCATCAGCCTGTACCATCATCTGTCCTCTGAGACTGCTGCTGTAACTCTGGGCACTACTGTCTGCTCTGTACCAATGGTATAATGGCTACATCGGTCACCTCTCTGGGTGTCCTGAAACTCAGTCATGGCATGGGGAATGCAACTGCTGTCCACAATCTGATAGTGATCCAATATAGATGCTCATCTCGGCATCTCAAATGCAAGGGAACTGGCTGAATAGTGTACTGGAATGAGAAAAATAATGTATGGTAGCCCGGCTACTATATATGTGATAACAATACCTTCTTAAGAATTGTTGTACGTGCATTCTTCATTGTAATCTAATCAAAGGATCATAAGAGAAAATGAACTAAACACACACACACACACACACACACACACCTAAGAAGATAAAACTAACTTAATGGATGTATCTTGAATGATGGTTAGATGGCGAATGCTTTTTTTTTTAGTTGTTATTTCATTTCTGCATATTTTATTTACAACAAGTAATTTTTTATTTTATTTTTGAAGTACTATTAAATTGGTTTCAATATTGTGTGATATAAGCTATAGGATACCAGATTTATTTTAAGTTGTTTCACTTATATTACATGATTACTGTTGATGAAAAATACACCATTAAAACTCAACAATTTGTTTTATGTTTTAAAAGGCTCTTTTTCTACAAGCATTGTGGGATGTTATTGTAGTTAAACTCGGATTTTCATTTCTAGTTTCAGCTATACATTCCATGCGTACTATTTCTTGTATTTAACAATCAACACATAATATTTCACATCTAAGAGGATCTTAGTTTTGACCTTGAGTAGAAATTTCTTTTTCTCAAGGCCAACACTTGCCTCTTGGTAAGCAATCATTTGAAGAAACTCTTAGGAGATTCTTCTTGTACTAAATTCAACATCAACTTAAATTTCATTTGCTGGACTCACACTTTAACTTTCAGCTATACCATTTCTCTCTCAATGCTTCCAAGGGATTCACATTACTAGTCTACATGCTTGGTCAATGTCACTGGGTTAACGAGTGGTTTTATATTTCAGCTGATTTTATTTCTTGTCCAAGCATAAATTTCACATATTGATGTTATCTTTATTGCTTAGCATATGATCTGATTTCATTCCTAATACTTAGATTCATGTGTTAATGCTATGTTGGTTTATGAAACACTTTGAATGATCAATATCTTAGTTAACATTGTTGAATCTTTGCTTATCTTAGTCTATTGATGAAATTATTTACATTCATGAACCATCTTAACTAAGGAATTTGTGCATCACTCACATACTTTAAATCCTTGGTCATTTCATAAATCAATTAAGCTAGTACTAGAGAAAGCTAGTCCTTAGTGCCTTGTTCTTTGAGCACCTCACTTAGGAAACCCCTAGTTAGTACCTAGGAAGGTTTAGTTGGGGACAACTCACGGGGTTAGCCTAGGATTTCTAGGAGACCTGAAGAGACAGAGGTCTGCCCGTGTGACACTTAGGGGTAGGTCTCTGAGTTTTGCTGGTTTGAGCAGCCGATTTTCCTTGCAATCACAATGCTGCTAAATTTTGCAACAACAATGACATTATTACTTCAATACATAACATTAAATATCCTTGGATAAAATAAACATTACAATATCTAACATCAAGGTGCTAAATATCATTAAACAATGTACTAGTTAGTAGATCCATGAATCTCTCCAAGATATAATGATAAAGTATGCAACCAACTTATGGATCCAAATTTTAAGGCATAAAGTAGCATTTGTAATCTATTTAAAAGTTGGATGCACTCTAAATACGGCTTATTTGAGCTTGGAATATGTGCTTTGACCAAATGTTCAAATATCAGCTGCATGCTTACAGCTTGGATAGCCTCTCCCTAAAGCATGCTTGGAGAGATTTCTAGCTGGGACGTTCCTTCGAGAAACTTCCTTAAGCTGTGGATCTTAAAGGGATGAGTGCAATGGATGAGCTAGTCTTTAATCACAAGCCATAACAAACCCCTGAAAAAGTGGATCTACATGGGAATCAATGCAGAAGATGGCCCAATGCTTCTCCTATAATGCTATCAAACTCCCATATAAAATGGATCTAAAACATATTTATATGTTAGGTGCACTTCCAAGGACTATGTCGAGGGCCACATGTTTGCTTCTTTCATTATTCTATGCTGACATGCCCTTCTTCCATTGGATCAGAATTACGTCAGGCATGCATGCTGGGCACACCTTGTTTACTTTCCACAATAAACTGCTGTTGATGCTTTGATACTGGACTTCCCAATAGTAATCTCAAGTCAGTGTCACTTCTGCTGTAACTTTCATCAGTCTTCAGGTTCATTCTACTATGTGCTGTAAAAGATCTCAGAATGGTCATATATATTATACTACACACAAAGATGCCAGGAACAGGTCTGAGGGTTTGTGAGTAATTTCTGTTAGAGGTGTCTCATAATTCTGGGTTGCTTGAATATCATTCATCCAATTTGAAACTGCACTATGTATAAAGCAGACCATGCACGAAAAATGTTTCATCAAAGCTGGAGCAATTCAACTTGGATCTGCCAGTGAATCTGTTGATGGCTGTTAGGCGGATGTGACAGCAAAATACTCATCCTGCATGCTGATTTAAGGCCTGGATTTATGTCATCAATCTCCTTGTTTCCAGTCAAGGCTTTCCCCAAAATAAAAATAAAAATAGGCCTTGACAGATCTGGAATTAAAGTTTAATTATTGTTTAATGATGAGACAGCTGACAGTCTCTGTCATCAAACAAATCTGCAAATTGTGATCTGCTGTCTTCAATGTACTGAAAGTGAATGTTCGATCAGATTTTTTATCACCTTAACTCTTGTCACGATTTGCTTTAAGAGTGATTCCTGGAAGGCCTTGGATAGTGTATGTCTTTCAGCTGATGTTCTGAGTCATGCTGCAGGCCTTGTAGTATCGATAGGATAATCCTCCTTTGACCATGAGCTTTTAATGCCTACCTCCTGTAAGCAGCCTGTCAGGCCTGCCACCTATCAGCCATCATAAGAACAGTCCTAATGCTTCTCAAAATTCTTCTGTAGTACAAGGCATGAATGGATGCAGTGATTTTATAATATTCTGAAAGTCATGGAGAAGCATAGCTTGTGCACAAACAGAAAATGAAGAATCCCCTGCTACTAAGTCCAATCACCATAATGACAAGTTCAACAATCTCAGGATCCTTTAAAATAAAGTGACACCATTTTCATTTCTATAACAAAATTTCCTTATGCCACAGGCCTTCATCTTAGCTGAGGATCTCTACAGGCTGCATTCACAGCCAAAATAAAACTGGGCAGATTAAACTCCTTTGCACTTACGTGACCTAGAGATACGTCAAAGTGATTAACACCAAAGTTCCCCTCATGTGGCAATATACACAACTGGATCAGCGTTCCCATGGCCTCTTTGCACCAGATTATCTTCATCTTGGCTTAAGGAAAAATATGAATACTGATCCCTTTAAATTCCCTGAGGGTATACTTACAAATCAACCACAAACACCCTACATCCCTTCAGCTCTGCTGGAAACGACCTCAGGAAAGGAATCTGCTTCTTGAAATGTTCAGTGACACATGGAAAATTTCCCTTGTATTGCTGGAAGAATGCCTAAAAATACTGAGGCATTTTGAGGGGTAACAAGTAGCATCCCTCACATTTGAAGGCTTAAACTTAATCTTCATCAGGAAACTGGTTAGAAATTTCAAATTTCATTTGAGATCCCAAAGGCATCAGTTAGAGGCAAATCCAAGGATTCTCACCAATTACCTAGCTCTTTTCTATACCTTTTACTCTTTTACAAGATACATTTTAATCTATAGTGTCTTTATGCTTTATTTATTTGCTTTTGTCTTTAACTGAGATGACATAACATATTATTTATTCTACTTTGTGCTTCGGAAGCATTTGCATTTCTTAAAGTGATGGAAAGGTGAATCTTCACAACTAAATCCTTCACCTCTTTCTTATATTGGATACAATTGTGTCTATTTACAGCACATGCTCTAGGGGATCCTACAGCGACTTTTGAAGAGGTGACACGACAGGTCTCACCCACGGGGAAACTTTTTCAATCTGAGGCAAGATTGAGTTTCCTGGATTAATTTGTTTTCTGTGCATGTTGAAGGGGACAATTTTGTGATGTATAGATGCACCTATGTGATATCCTAAGTAGTTTTGCTCTTGGCAGGAAAGAACTGTGGAGATTTTTGAAAGGAACACCTATTCTGTGGTGAATATTTTTGATGTAACCCTACGCCCACAATTGAACATGACAGGAATGATTGAAGTTAGTATTCCATCTGACAAGTATACATCGACACAAGGTTCCATGTTTGAAATTTTGTTTTATTTGAAAGAGTCTTCAGTCACATCAGAATAAAAGATCCATAAGAGTTGGCTTTTCATTGAAGATGACTGCAATGATGTCATTCATAATTCATAATACCCTTGCAATCTTTGTGCATGTGACTTGCTAGTTACACTTTTAATGGATGCTTTATATCATGTTATTTTTATTTGATGATTATCTATGTTGATATACCAAATTGGTTGCCCATTCTCTTTTTAATCCGAGTATATATGTCCCCAGGTTCCTGAAGGAAATGGTTCTGGAGTAGTCTGGGATGAGCAAGGGCATATTGTGACAAAC
The DNA here is from genome assembly GCA_027924585.1 of Larix kaempferi. Classification (NCBI taxonomy): domain Eukaryota; kingdom Viridiplantae; phylum Streptophyta; class Pinopsida; order Pinales; family Pinaceae; genus Larix; species Larix kaempferi. Next base: position 3,545,784 of record BSBM01000402.1, on the reverse strand, counting down.
TATCATGGTAATAATGAGATTGAAAACCCTTAATTGAGAAATTGGTTATAAAGTTCTGAATTTACATTTGGAGTAAAAGGTATCAAAGAAGCTGTTGGGGATATTTAGTAGTGAAGTTGATTTGTTTCTGCTAAAGACTGCGAGATTCATATTTTATGAGTTCCCTCAATGTACATTTGAGTTATGTAGCAGATGTATCTAAACAGTTTTCAACATTGGTACTGTGTTTAGCTGTCTCAAACTTATTTTTCCTCTTTTTTTTATAGAATCGGGCACAAAAGTTTGATTGGTCATGTGAATCAGTGTCTTTGATTGCATGTTACTTTGGCTGAGCATCAAATTGTGTTTGCCTTGTCAATTTTCTCAGTGATTGGCAATGCCCTCTCAAAAAATCCCAGACCTGGTGAAGTGGTTGCCCGGGTTAATATTCTTGCATTTGATGGGTGAGCCCTTATTTTCTAGTCATCATTGAATGTATTGAAGAATAAATATTCTTATTTATTCAAATTTATTCTGCCATCAACTAAATGAAATTTAGTAGTTTTCTCCATTCTTTGTTCAAGGGTTCAAAAGAGTTTTGAGGGTACATTGGTTGGTGCAGACCGCACAAAGGATCTTGCTGTCTTGAAGGTATGCATATATTTATTCTACTGCCTTGTCCCTTTTTGTATTTGATGCACTGATCACAATCACTTCAAAGATGTGTACAAGATGAATTCATAGACCAGTATATTAATTCTCATAAAATATCCAAGGATAAAATGAAATGTTCTTTTGCAAATGAACCTTCTCTTTGTGTGTCTTCAGGTGGATGCCCCTAAGGAAATCCTGCGGGCGGTAGACTCTGGGCAGTCCTCCAAACTTAAAGTAGGTCAACGATGTTTTGCAATTGGCAACCCATTTGGTTTTGATCACACTTTGACTGCTGGGGTACTTAGTGGATTGAACCGTGAGATATTCAGTCAAGCGGGTGTGACTATAAGCGGTGGTATTCAGACTGATGCAGCCATCAATCCTGGAAATAGGTTGGTAATTAAACTCAAGGGCCCAACTGCATCTGCTTCTTCCACTTCCCTACAAATGAATTAATAAGAGATTTCTTATTATAATTTATCCCTTCATTCTTTTTTTAATCATATCTATCAACTGGATTAATAAAAGGCTTCTAGTAGTAATGAGATGTAAGGACACCATTCTGATTCATCTTCTAATAGAATATAACACATATGTACTAGTGGCTTTTTGGAAAATGATTTGTTAGCTTGAGTCCGTGGATCTGAGAATTGGCCCTAGTTTCAAACCTCCTGTAATAGTCTTCAATTTGCTGACAAAGAAGTGGGCATCAGAAGACAAATTGTTACCATATTATCCATTAAAACAAGCATGCAACTGTCTTATCTTTAGAAGCTCAAAGGAAACTCCATGCAAAGGGTCTAGCAGGATTTAGATAAATTCATTACATAGGGGATCATATCTTGTCTCTCAGAGGTGCCATTAAAGAAAATAAATGTAAAATCTACTCCCTTCTCTGTTTTGGCACTTTCTAGGAGTTGTGTTTGCACTCCCACATTATACTCATACTAGATGTATCATCTAGTCCCATTGACCTACTTTTGTGGTCATTCGTTGGACATTAATAAAATTATCTTATCTTATCTTATCTGTAGGTTTTCACAAATCCTTTGACATGATCCTCGACACCTATGATTCCAAAGGATTTGGGATTTACGTATTCCCATGTAGAGTATCGGTATAGTCATGACCTTACATGAGAGAATTGTTGGGCAGGTCTGCAACTCTCCAGAAATTCACAAAATTGTTGGTGCTAACTTGCCAAGCATGTTTCATCTGCAGGCTCTGCTTTATGCACTGATGCAATGGAGGGTCTTATCTCACACTTGGTAGGCTGGGATGGTGGTTGTATGCTCCTTGGTGTTGTCATTTCCATTATTCTTTTTGTGGATGATATTATTTTGATGGTATTGTTGTCACACAAACTAGTATCCCTTGGATTGCAGGGAATAATCGACTGCTAACCTAGCGGAACCTCAACACACTACCCCTAAGTGTGACATAGGCAAGGTTCTCTCTATTTAGGTTACTAGGTCCACCTGAATAGACCCAGACTAACCCCAGGAGGTGTCCCCAACCAAGTTTCTCTGGGTAATTGCCTAAAGCTACCAACTTTCCCATAGTACTTCACTTGATTACTTTCTAAAGCTGATAGAGCGCCTAGGATAATTAAAATGACTTAAACGTGGCACTTTGTGGGCAGACTAAGGGGTTCCAAATATAATGGGTGTAAATACCCCTTAGGTGTATGATGGAAAGAATAACTTTGTAATATGGAAGGACAAATGTGCAAGATACTCTGAAATATGTACTATGACATTGTTTGATATCTAGGCTGGTGATTAAATTAAAGATTGTTTCCAAGGGATTAAATGTGCCTGGACTATGTGAACTTTGTATCACAATTTGTTTATGTGTTGAGTCTTGAATGCTATTGTTATCACACAAACACTAGTTGCCTCTAGATGTATCCCATCCGGGTCGGTAGAGGAGGAAAGCTAGGCAGGTGACACCTGCAAACACCAAGTCCACTGATCGGTAGAGTAGTTGTCACTCCAAACAGGGTGTTTGTCACTTTAGACAAGGCACGTAGCCCAGTCAAGGGGGAGACCCTATTCAACCAGCTATGGTTGAGACACAAAAAAAAGACACTTACAAACCCCAAACCAACAAGAGTAGATAGAGAAGAAGTGTCTAGGATGTCCTAAGACTCTTTTCCAGCCGACAGATTGAAATTGGATGATGGATATTGACACTAATTAGAGCAATTTTAGATCTGATTTGAAGATGAAAATAGTAGAATTTAAATAGTAGATGGCTGGAAATTAAATCAGGGAGCAAAATTAAGCTAGAAGTGAAAAATGAATTTATGCCTATGGGGGAAAATGACTCAAATTGACCGGGCATGCATAGCAAAAGTAAAATCAGTGATTTAATCAACACTTCTAGTGATTCTAACTTGGTTTTAGATGATGATTAAACAAGCAAAACAATAACCAAGCCTACCCACAAACCCAAAACCAAACAGCCAATGGAGAATGGCCAAAACCGCCCAAGTAGGGCGCATGCCAGCAAGTGACTAGTGCCCAAAAAGTGGGTAAATGGAGTCGAAAAGGTACGGGGTTTTGGATTTAAGGTTTTCTAAGCAAAACAAAAGTGGGTTTAAAACAAAAATAAAATCCTACGGTTAAATTTGGAGATGTGAAAAATTGGGGTTTTGAGTTGTTTATGTAGATTTTACCTCTTAATGCTCAGAAATTTGAAAGAAAAGAAGAGCAAGAAAAGAATTACTTGGTAGTGATGGTGCTGCTGTACCTTGAGTGAAGACTATTCCCCAAAGATCAAGTGCCAAACTTGCAAGGAGTTTCCCTTTGTTTTACTATTGCTGGTATGCCCAAATGCGCCTTCCTTCACTTGCCACAAAGAAGATAAAATCAGAATCTATAATAAATGAGGAAATGCAACACAAGTAGCATGAAACAAATGATGAAGGGAAAGAATAACAAGATGTAAATTTACTCCCCTTTCGTTGATACTCCAAACAAGGAACAATAGTGGAGTTTTCCTCCAAGTAATGCGCCCTTCTCTAGATGGCCTCCACTTTTGCAAATCGAACCAACAAAGAAATGGTATGGAAATCACTCAACAAGTTTAGAAATGCATTAGAAGGATAGATCTCAATCACCACAAGAACATTCACACCACAAACCACCAAGCATTTCTCCAAAGAATTTTCTTTCTATTCAAGTTCAAGAGCCAAGAGTGCCAAGAAAAAGTACAAAATGAGAGAGCCTCTCTTTAAATAGAGAGAACTCATACAAAAACCCTTCCCTCCAAGACGAAGGGCTGAGATCCAATCTCACCATCACCAAACGAATGGCTGAGATTGAATGAGCTAGAGAGGGGGGGGGCAGATTACCCTATTGCGTCCAAGTGGAGAGTGAGGGACCATTGTGGGGTCCATATATCAAGTGGGGGGGGGTGTATAGGGGTGTATTTATGCTATTTTAGCTTCTTAGACCCCTTTCCCAAAGTCTAAATACATAATATTTCTGAAATGTGAAGTTTAGCTTGCCCAAAAATACTCAAGTATGGGCAAATTCGCCCCACATGCATAGCTGGGCTGAATGGAGGGCCCCACACCAAATAATACATGTCCAAACCATACAAAAATGCTAATAAAAGACCCTTTTACCTTTACACACCATTGCACTTACCATGTCAAAGTTTAACTTTAGCCAATTTTGATTTTTCCTTTAATTATTTGGTGGTTCACCTAGCTGAAGATGAAATTTGCCCTTTTGACCCACTTATTTTGCTTGGATTGACGAGCCGTCTGTTCCAATGCGAATGTAGGCCACAAATATACTAAGAATGGTCACTAGAATGACCATGATCCATCATCTAGGCACGATTTGCCCAATTTCAAGCATTTTTAATTAAAGTATGGCCCTGTCGGCCATCAATAATTAAAAATCTCATTGATGCTTCACTATTTTTCCAATATGACACTTGGGGGATTGTATGGGACCCTAATGCATACCAAATAACCAAAATCGATGTTTTGGTTCCACCTTTTTTCGGGGCCCATTTTTGGCCTAGGCAGGTTGGTTTGACCAAGTCAACTCTGGTAAAAAATGGCTATGGCTGAACTGTTATGTCTCTGCATGCACATGGGATGCCAAGGCTCCCTTATTTATGTTAGTACAAAAACTACTAGCATAAATGACAAACATATGGTGATTATAAATAACTAATATCCCAAAATGGGCCCAAGGTGAGGTGGGCCCACCACTTCCAACAAAGACTTGATTGCTATGCACACTTATAGATTTGGTCATTGAGCGAGATTTGGGTGAGGTGGGCAACAAGGCTCAAAGGTAGGGGGACGACAAAGACCAAGACTGAGTGACCCTTCGGATAAGCAGGGAAAACATGATCCAAGGACATAAGTACACCATGAGAAAACACAGGGAAGGGCGGTGCCTCACAAATGGGTATAGTGCAGGGAAACCACCACTAGACTCTAACATGCACCTTGCAACTCACATCCGTGCCTGCAACAGACTCCGTGAGGATCTTTTCTAGAGCCGCCATGACTGGGTGTCCGACAAACTGTAACTTGAGACTCTAGGGGACACTTAGAATTAGTTGTCCCTTCCTCCATCTCACCTCCTAGTCCTTTGGGACTTGGTGAGGAATAACCATTACTTGCTCAAATAGATATAGCTAGCCTTTGTCCGTGTGTGTTGACAAACACATTCTTGGATTTACATTTCATAGGCTTTATGATCCGTGTGTGTTAATAAACACATTCTTGGATTTTACATTTCATACATTTCTCATCAGATAGAACACTGATACACATACTGCAAAGTAATGGGGCAAGTGTGCATGGTTCGAGGACTAATGGGGAGCACCCGATGAGTCTACACAATCCTATACTGCATTACAACATCGGGAGCAACCGACAGGAGTAAATCCTAGGTTTGAAAATGCATCTCACACACTAAAGAGCCAAGGCACAAAACAACATGGAGCCATGGTATACTCAGGGGTCACTGGGGGAAGGGGTCCTCAAAGTCACCTATCTAGGTCTAAGTCAGGGAGAAAGCAAAAAATGGATGGGTTGGATGAGTGGAAGAAGGTGATAAGTGGGACCAAATCCAGCTCCCTACAAGTCAAATGGCCAAATCTATACCAAAGGGGATAGGAACCAGTGTGCATATACAAGAGTCTCTACTGAAAGAGGTGGAATGACCTCACCATAGGCCACAAGTATCATCAGAATAAAACATGAGATCACCAAGTCAGCCATCATATGTCAAGTCTATGTACTAACGTAAATAAACAACCCTCAAAGCAAAAACCATTAGCAATAACCATAAAATGATATACCTTCCATACCATATACTTGCTGCTGTAAGTGGATCTGAAGGCTAATCTCTGCTGTGTGCGGGCAAGAAGTAGTGAACCAGCTCTGAATTATGTTGCTGTCATCAAAATATGGCTAAGTTATCCCTCTTAATGGGATCGTGCAAAGGTCAGAAAGGAAGAGGGACTCTGTACATCTTCTCAGTAGTACATTTGGACCATCAAAATACATAATGTCCCCTCTGTAATCTTTGCTCATCTCTGCTCTGATAAATTTTTTTTTGTATAATGGTCCTGTTATCACCTAAACTGTAGTTACCCCTATGGATGTATCCACTCATGGATGGCAATAGGGAAGGGCAACTCAAAAGGTGCAACCACGATCACCTCGACCTCCAATATATGGTTGTCACGCCAGTCGAGGCAACCTTCACTTTATGTTATCTAGCCCAGACAACAAAGGGGGAGACCTGATCTACTCCCGATAGGAGAGATCAAAACCAAGACACCAAATCAAGTTAATTTTAAGTGAAGTAAGGTGTATGGTTTATCCTAGAACTTAGGATGAAGTCACAAGACAAATGAGGGGTTCAATGAGTATAGCTTTGGTTCATTATTGATGTGAGAGTGACTTACAGTATTTGAAATGGGATCCAGGATTGAAGTACTAGTTTAATGTGAGAAAATCCACTACATTGGGAACCGTGTCCAATGTAGGGTAGTTTAGGGGTTGAATTGGGGCTAACTAGTACAAGTGACAAGCTTGATCATGATACATGATGAAATGAAAGGGTTTAGTTCACCACACAAAGGTCAAACCGCAAGTTAATCCAACAGTCTAGGAAAGTCGAATTGACTTGGAGAGAAATCAGTGCCTTTGGAATTGGGATAATGGAGTCAAAGTAAGGTTAACTTGTGGTTAAGGACTCCTATTGCATGAGACAAGTGGGCAATTAAAAACTTGATGGATGAATAGGTCTAGATCTAGAGATTTAATGTTTTGACCTAAGTGGACCACAATCCCTTAAAACAAGGAATGCTATCCCCAAGGCAAGATTTGACTAGGTGACCTACTAGACCTAGGTTTCGAATTATGCCCGTTCCAAATCCACTAAAATCTCAAGTACCCACTTCCTAGAAGTGGACAAACTCCAATCTCCAAGGTAGTGCGACTTTGCCCAAGGAGGCTAAAAAGGGTGATAAATGACTCAAGACAAGTCCAATGGCATCCAAACTTTAGATCCAAGTAGTTTAATCAAGTGAGAGTATGGATCTACAATTTCAAGGCAATCCAATGGCTAGATCTCACTAGATCTGAGTTTAAAGATACCAAGTGGTCCAAAATGGGGATTAAATCCCTTGAAATGTGGAATAGGGCCCACAAGGTAGAAATCAGAAAAGTGACAATCTGGGGGTTGGTTATTGGATGTGTAGATCATGAAACAAGCAGGATCTCAACTACCCATGTACTAGATCTAGGTCAACCCACCAAACTAGGAAGTGCGCCCTTGCTTGGAGAGGCTAAATGCCTTGGGAAGAGGGTCAAATGGAGGCCAATCCTCACCAAACTATAGATCCGGGATGCCGTGGATACTATAGAGGTGGGTTTTAAATATCTTACCCAAGAAGCCACTAGATCTTAGTAGATCTGAAAAAATGTAAAAATGAGGGTTTGAAGAAATAAGGGTTTTATACATTTATGAGCTATGTCAATGGATTGGATCAAGATAAGAGAAACAAACCTGTGGATCTTACCTGGGTAACCTTGTAGATGCTTTGATGATGATGATCTATGCAAACCCGATCAATTTGAGAAGCTTTGAGGTAGTTTTCTATGCAATCGATTTAGTCCAAGAAGCCAATGCGCCCTCCCTCCTGCACAACAAACGTCAACAATATCAGATTTGATGTAATCAAGAGATAAGACTAATGCCACAAGAGAAGTAACAGAAAGGTAGCATAGATCGCAATGATACTAATGATAACCCCTTGATACAAGCAAATGCCAAGAAAGTCGATTTGAAGAAGCCTTGCAAAATCGCCCTTGTTGAAGTCGCCCTCCTGTAGACAATACAATGATTTCCAAAATAGATAGATCTTACCACAAATTCCAAATGCTAGGTTGAAAAAGACTTTCCAATCACCATCTAAGAGCACCAGATGCAAAGGAGACCACAAGAATTTCCACAAGAAAGTTTTTCTATACCAATAATCCAAGAGCCAAAGACCCCTCACAATGAGAAACTCTCTCCTTTAAATAGGAAGGAGAGGCATCAAAATCCTAAGCACTTTTTGAATGAGTGGCTAAGATTAAAAGATACAAATGTCTAATCAATGGTTGAGATGAGCTCAACAATAAAATACATGGATCACTCATTAAATATAATATAAGTGGACAAAATCGCCCTAGAAGAGGGGAATCCCACCAAATCATGATGACAAAATATAATAAGAAGCTTATGGTGGGTCCAAGGGGTAATTTTAGCCACCCTTGGTCAATCCCCATAGCACAATAATAATAAAATAGTCATCAATATACCAAATCGTGCCTCTATGGACAAATCGTAGGCCTCAAAAGACCTCAGAAATCATCAGAAAGTGCCATAAGTGATGGATGCGGGCCCCGATGAAGGTGAAACTGCTGGAGGAGGTGTAGAAGACATCAATCCATCATCACTGATCATCCCATGCCAAAACATTGCCTCGGTAGCCCAAATCGAATTCCTCAATAGCCATTTCTACCAATCCTGAAATGCCTCGGGAAGCGTGAAACTGCCCCAAACTGCCTCCTGGAGTGCCTACGCTGTCAAGGTGAGGGCACCAGTGTGTCCGGGAGGGGGGTAATATGGTAAAAACAAGTGGTTGGACCACTCCCTCCAAGCACAGCGCCCTAGGTCAACCGTATAAAAATCACGTCTACTCTGACAGGGTCTCCGACAGACCAAAACTGCACTGGGATAGCCTACTGAGGCTCAATCATCACTGTAAGTGCCCGGAACTGAAAACAAACTCTCATTGGACTCAGAAGGTCCAAATTCAGCCAAGATGTGTACTCATACACCATATGAGTCTCTGCATGATCAAAATATATATCCAAGATACCGGAACAGGTCAAATAATAATAATCTGTAAATGATCAAATACTGCTGTAAACCATGAATCATCAGCATAACCCTGTAGCTGCTGCATAGAATCATCATGTACATGTACATAGACCATATATCATCAATCCATATCATCACAAGGTCCAACCATCTCATGTCCTATGGCTGACCTTGGTCAAACTAGGTTTGACCAAGTCAACATGACCAAATATAACTCAGACCATCATCGGAAGCTATTGCAAAGTGTCAAAGGTTAATGCATGCTCTACAACTTATTCAAATAACAATTATAACACAAAGTAATCATTACTGGCGATCTAAATCCAAATATATAATGTCATTAATTATTATTATTACTCAGACTAGACTTTCAAGACCATACTCACTTCATAGCTGTGATCAATTTGCTAGTGAAGGGTGAAGGCTAAAATAACTGGCTAGGCTAAGGGATGACTTGACCGACTTAACTTTGTGACACTTTGGCAATGGGAAAGGGAACACACACCATAGTATTTACTGAATGAGCAACAACACAGGGAATGGCGGTGTCTCCCAAATGGATAAGTTGTTTAGAGAGTGCTTATTCAACTTAGGCATCATGTCTACATCAAGTTGATCCAGGTTCATTAGGATCATTCAATTTCATTTCATGGCCTTTTTGGCCTACATAACCCTTCGGATCTCAGGTGTGCTGATAAGCACAACTAGTTGCAGCTTGCATCCAGGGCATGTTTTTTATACATGTATAAGGTCAACAATTGTTTAGATATAGCTTTTAAGAATCATCGCTTTTTGGACCTTTCTTATACTCTTCGAGGAGTATTTTTCAGCAGTTCATCGCTCTTGCCCTTTTTAGTTTCCATGGGTGAATTTATCAGTTTCCATAAATAGTACATGAGCTTTCAGTTTTAGCCAACATTTGAAGTGACTAGGGGGAGTTCGAGCCAATGCCAAACATCAGGACAACCGACCAGAATGATTTAGGCCTACAATCCAACTCACCAAAGGTAAGTTTTGTCACCAACTCAGAGCCGTGACACAATAAATAGGGAAGCTCATCCAATACAGAGGCTATAGTGGGGAAAAGATCCTCCATGTCACTAGTCAAGTAGTAGGTCAGGGTGATAAACTAAAAGGTAGGCAATGGATGGATGAAGACAATGAATAATGGAGCCAACACTAGCAAGCCAAGGTATGGTGGAATGATCACCTCTATTCTCCCTAAGGAGGGTAAAACCAATGAGTATGACTAGTGAACTTCTAAGTCTGAGTAGGGACAATATGATATATATAATAAGATCAACCAGGTCCACATATCTATATGATCGCCAGATCATGACACTAGGTGTTAAGACATGCTATAAGAATAAATATAAAAGCAATGTAACCATAACACAATGATATACCTGCTGAGTCATATATCTGAATGCTCATCACCTGTACCATCATCTGTCGTCTGAAACTGCTGCTGTAACTTTGGGCACTACTGACTGCTCTGTACAAATGGTATAATGGCTACGTCAGTCATCTCTCTGAGTGTCCTGAGACTCAGTCATGGCATGGGGAATATATATTGCTGTCCAAAATCTGATAGTGATCCAATATAGATGCTCATCTCAGCATCTCAAATGTAAGGGAACTGGCTGAATAGTGTACTGGCATCAGAAAAATAATGTATGGTAGCCCGGCTACTATATATGTGATAACATCTGGCTCTGGCTGGGACAAGTGCTTTGCTGAAAAGAGCGCTTGAGAACCTCAGAATCTCTGGTCCTCGATCTCTGCTACTCGAATCCATGATCCAGCACTCTACCATTTTGCTTCCAGCTTTTTATTTTTGCAACCTATTTCTGCATTCACAAACATCAAAATACCTGATGCCGCATGTGTGGGAAAAATATAAAACCAACTGAAATAAAATCTATTCTATGTCAAAAATATAAATGCATGAAATATAAATGCAGAAAGTAACTTAAACTACTAACATAATTTGCAAAATTTGAAATTTATTGTGCAGGAAAAAGAAAAGTGACAGGTACTCAATTAAACTAGGAGCTTACAAAGGAGCTTAGAAATAAACAAGGTGCCAGACTCATTGGCTGAAAAATATTAACTACTGCCCAAGTAGGCTTATTTGTTTTCCTACCTACTCTAATCTACCAGGCAATGCAAGCGGAGAGATCCCAACTATGTGGGATCAGGGATGTGATCCCTTAAGTCCCTTTGATTGACAGGATACAAAATACGTCGTCCACTACTAGTGGTTAGAAAGCACATGCCATCAATGCATTGCTCTACTGTAAAAGGTCCAACCCACAAGTCATCAGCTTGTCTCAATCTTTTATGCAACAAATGGTTGGGGATGATGACTTGGCTTCCTGTAGGAAACCTATTTCTATTGATCGACTCAGGAATAACTCCAATGTTACGAATAGGCATGGGATGGATTTCAGCAGGGTTTTGCGGTTGAGGTGTGACAATCCTTGAGCTCCTCCTAGAAGGAACTGCATCAACTCTGGGTGGACCACCATCTAAGGAAATAGAAATTCTGCCAACAAGGACCTCCCTAACTCCTCTTCTTGTTTCTTGGACTACTTCATTTGACTCTTCCTCATGGGGAGATACAACTCTTTTAACACCTTCACCTACAATCCATAAATCTCTATGTTCTTCCAAGGGAGGTGGCTCATGAGATATGACAGTGTTATGACTAGAATCTTCCCCTGAAGGAACTGGAATGACCATGTTTTCCAATCTAGTAGAAACTGACTCAGGATGAAATGTAGAGGAACTAGGAATGTGGGAAAGATCGTGAGTATGATGACTAGATGACTCAGATGGTAAGAGAAAATTAGGGACATGAGGATGCACATATAAAGCATGGCTTTGAGGCTCTGAAGGAGTTTGAAACATAGCAAGGTTATTTAGATTATATTCTCCTTCAGGTGCATCACTAATTAAGGCATCCTCTTCCCAACTTAGAGAGTTATCATGAACTTGAATTAGGCTACCATCTTCTAGAGATAAATGAGATAGAGAATCTTCTACATCAGAATAATGGGAGGCTTCAGACTCTTCATTTGTTTCAAACCTAGTAGATATTGCAAGATTGTTTTCCCATGGGTAAATAGGTGCAAGCCCTTGGCTTTCTCTTTCTCTATTATGATCAGTCAAGGCAAACCACTCCCTAACAGTAAAAGGAATTCTTTCTCCCCTCCTAATATCATCAAATTCATCTTCATGTATTGGATTCTCAATATTTTCTTCATCATTTGTTTGATCATGAAGGCTTTCTATTGGGGGATTTGGTTCCAAACTTTGATCATTAGGCAAATGTTCATCTCTTCCTATATCTCTTATGCCATCATATACTTCCTCAGGTGCTTGATTTTCAATAGAAGGTTCTTGAATGATTTCATTGTTTTGTTCATGACCTTGAGGTTGATTCTCACTTCTTCTTAATTCATCTATTTCCTCAGCAAATTCATTTCTAAGTAACTCCAAGTTGATTGTTCTTGCAATTTCAGCTGCTTGCTCTTCTTCCCAAGAGGAATTAGAATCTTCCATGACCATACACATATTTTGATCAACTTCATATAATTCATCCTCGTCTTCAACAAGGTTAGTTTTGGCATTATTTATCAATTCATCCCCATATGTGTTTTTTAGCCCTTCATCAAATGATTCAACATGCTCATTATAACAAGGTTCTCTGTTAACCCGAATCAAAGCTCCATCAGGGTTGGGAACACAAATAAATGATAAATCCATCATAAGGTATCCACCTAGACCAACTGCCCATTTTCTAGATAACAGCATTCCATATGCTGGGGGTAAGTCAATGACAACTACATCCATCGTGGTAGAAATGTCTGAACATGCAAAAAGATCAGCTCTAAGGTTTTTGATCAAACCATAAGATGGCACTCGTCTGGAATCTATACCGCAAACATTTCCATAAGGTCTAGTCACTTCAAGTCCCATTTCCTTCATAACTTGTAAAGGCATAACATTCATTGCTGCTCCAGAATCCAACATACAATTGTGAAGGAGCAAGTTTTGAATGTGCAAGGTAAGGTAAAAGGGAGAGTGACCACCGCTCTTTCTTTCATAAATGGCTGAATGGATGTTTATTGGTGGATCCTTCTCTGTTTCACTAGGTTGTGTTCCACTAAGCTTTTGGATATGACATGATTCTAGGACTGGTTCAGGAGTTTTCTCTTGGCCAATACCATCGAAAAATTCCTCTACTTGGCATCTAACAGAAGGCACCTTCATCAACTCAGTGACAGGGATATTACACATTATCTTGCTTAACTCTTTCTTCATATCAATCTTAAGATCATAATCATCCGTAGCAAGATCTTCCTCTTCCTTTTTATCTTCATCAATCTTTTTATGTTTATCAAGGAAAGAAGGTTGGGAAGTACTTCCTCGTTTATAAATCTGATACTTTGGTTGCTCTTTAGGTTTTGAGAGCTCTATGGCACAACATGAGGAACTAGGTTCTTCAACTATGTCTTCTTCTTGCTCCTAGGGCTCTTCTTCTAAAAGAATTCTTCCAAAGTCTTCATCATAAGACAAGTCATTTATAAAGTTGATGTTTTCTGGTTAGTCATCATGGTCAATGGTGTCAGAGGGTTCTTCTTCCTTTTCATCACACCAATTGACTTCCTTCTTCTCAGAGTTTTCTGGATACTCAGGTCGTCGCCTATCCCTATCCCCATCAGGCCTCCTATTATTATTTCAGTGAGGTTTAGGGCCATAAGGATTTCTATGTCTCTTAGGGTCATTCAAACTTGCCACATTTTTTGTTAGGACAGTTAATTGCTTCATCATCTCTTGCATGACTTCTAAAGTGTCCTTTGATTCCTTTGGCACACTCACAGGTTCCTTTGGTTTTCGAAGTCTAGGGTCAGACCTGGAAGTGGATGGGGTAAATTGATCGAAAAAGTTTTGTTTCCCCATGGATGCTATATTTTGTTCAGCCATCTTGGCATTTGATTGAGCGGTCTTTAAGTCATTTGGGTTTTTATCCTTTAGCTGATAACCAATCCATCCCTCAAAGGCATTCAAGTAGTGAATAACAACTGCTTGGTCTTTTGGTCTAATTTCTTCGGGGATAACAGCTACAGTCTTGTCGAATCTTATGTTAAACTCATGGACTGTTTCATTTTCTCTTTTCTTAATGTCAAAAAGTTGATGTAAGAGAAATTCCCCATCTAACTTTCGGGACCACTCGTTATTTAGCTTGTTGACAAAGTTATCATACCCATCAATGGATGAGGCAAGCAACCTGTCAAACCACTTCCTAACATCTCCTTCTAAAGATGCCAGGAGACCCCTCATGAAGACATCTTCCTCAGATGCTCCATATGCTTCCATGTGCTCCCATACTTTATCAATGTGGGAACCTTTTCAAAATACTTTTCAAGCATGTCATGGGGTGCACCCTGGATTTGGGAAAAGTCTAAATGAGATGGTTTTGCCTTTCTTCCAAAAATCCTAGGATTTTGTGGAGGAGGAACATTCTGGTTTCCAGAGTTTGTTCCGGCCATTGGATTCGGTAAGTTTGTGTTTATGTTTGAACTCGGAGATGAGGGAGGAACCGAATTAATCAAAGGGGATCCTGAAGCTCTGTTTGGAAAATCGTTAACCAATTTCCAAAAGAAGTTAGATGACTGTGCTTTGGGATCTCTTTTACGATATGTAATTGGGGTTCCTTCAACTTGATCCAAGTTTACTTTACTTCTCGTGTTATAAGGATGTAAATGAGCTCGCTCCTCAGTGGAGTCACGGTTGGGAGTCGCCAGGTAGATTTAAACTCTTCTACCAAGATATGTGTCGTTGTATATGCAGGAGAGAGTGAATAATGACTACTAGTTTGTCCAAGGTAAGCCCTATGCCTTCCAAATGCCCAAATGTTAAGCAAGAAGAATGGGAAGGCTTTAAGAAAGGTATGTCGGACCAGGGTAAGCTATTGCCTTCCTTGGTAGCGGCACAAAATGTTAGGCAAAGAGAGCGGGAGGGCTTTAAGAAAAGTATGTCGAACTAGGGTAAGCTATTGCCTCCCCGGCAGCGGCGCCAAAATGTTATCACCTAAACTGTAGTTACCCCTATGGATGTATCCACTCATTTATGGCAATAGGGAAGGGCATCTCAAAAGGTGCAACCACGATCACCTCGACCTCCAATATATGGTTGTCACGCCAGTCGAGGCAACCTTCACTTTATGTTATCTAGCCCAGACAACAAAGGGGGAGACCTGATCTACTCCCGACAGGAGAGATCAAAACCAAGACACCAAATCAAGTTAATTTTAAGTGAAGTAAGGTGTATGGTTTATCCTAGACCTTAGGATGAAGTCACAAGACAAATGAGGGGATCAATGAGTATAGCTTTGGTTCATTATTGATGTGAGAGTGACTTATAGTATTTGAAATGGGATCCAGGATTGAAGTACTAGTTCAATGTGAGAAAATCCACTGCCTTGGGAATCGTGTCCAATGCAGGGTAGTTTAGGGGTTGAATTGGGGCTAACTAGTACAAGTGACAAGCTTGATCATGATACATGATGACATCAAAGGGTTTAGTTCACCACACAAAGGTCAAACCGCAAATTAATCCAACAATCTAGGAAGGTCGAATTGACTTTGAGAGAAATCAGTGCCTTGGGAATTGGGATAATGGAGTCAAAGTAAGGTTAACTTGTGGTTAAGGACTCCTATTGCATGAGACAAGTGGGCAATTAAAAACTTGATGGATGAATAGGTCTAGATCTAGAGATTTAATGTTTTGACCTAAGTGGACCACAATCCCTTAAAACAAGGAATGCTATCCCCAAGGCAAGATTTGACTAGGTGACCTACTAGACCTAGGTTTCGAATTATGCCCGTTCCAAATCCACTAAAATCTCAAGTACCCATGTCCTAGAAGTGGACAAACTCCAATCTCCAAGGTAGTGCGACTTTGCCCAAGGAGGCTAAAAAGGGTGATAAATGACTCAAGACAAGTCCAATGGCATCCAAACTTTAGATCCAAGTAGTTTAAGCAAGTGAGAGTATGGATCTACAATTTCAAGGCAATCCAATGGCTAGATCTCACTAGATCTGAGTTTAAAGATACCAAGTGGTCCAAAATGGGGATTAAATCCCTTGAAATGTGGAATAGGGCCCACAAGGTAGAAATCAGAAAAGTGACAATCTGGCGGTAGGTTATTGGATGTGTAGATCATGAAACAAGCGGGATCTCAACTACCCATGTACTAGATCTAGGTCAACCCACCAAACTAGGAAGTGCGCCCTTGCTTCGAGAGGCTAAATGCCTTGGGAAGAGGGTCAAATGGAGGCCAATCCTCACCAAACTATAGATCCGGGATGCCGTAAATACTATAGAGGTGGGTTTTAAATATCTTACCCAAGAAGCCACTAGATCTTAGTAGATCTGAAAAAATGTAAAAATGAGGGTTTGAAGAAATAAGGGTTTTATCAATTTATGAGCTATGTCAATGGATTGGATCAAGATAAGAGAAACAAACCTGTGGATCTTACCTGGGTAACCTTGTAGATGCCTTGATGATGATGATCTATGCAAACCCGATCAATTTGAGAAGCTTTGAGGTAGTTTTCTATGCAATCGATTTAGTCCAAGAAGCCAATGCGCCCTCCCTCCTGCACAACAAACGTCAACAATATCAGATTTGATGTAATCAAGAGATAAGACTAATGCCACAAGAGAAGTAACAGAAAGATAGCATAGATCACAATGATACTAATGATAACCCCCTGATACAAGCAAATGCCAAGAAAGTCGATTTGAAGAAGCCTTGCAAAATCGCCCTTGTTGAAGTCGCCCTCATGTAGACAATACAATGATTTCCAAAACAGATAGATCTTACCACAAATTCCAAATGCTAGGTTGCAATAGACTTTCCAATCACCATCTAAGAGCACCAGATGCAAAGGAGACCACAAGAATTTCCACAAGAAAGTTTTTCTATACCAATAATCCAAGAGCCAAAGACCCCTTACAATGAGAAACTCTCTCCTTTAAATAGGAAGGAGAGGCATCAAAATCCTAAGCACTTTTTGAATGAGTGTCTAAGATTAAAAGATACAAATGTCTAATCAATGGTTGAGATGAGCTCAACAATAAAATACATGGATCACTCATAAAATATAATATAAGTGGACAAAATCGCCCTAGAAGAGGGGAATCCCACCAAATCATGATGACAAAATATAATAAGAAGCTTATAGTGGGTCCAAGGGGTAATTTTAGCCACCCTTGGTCAATCCCCATAGAACAATAATAATAAAATAGTCATCAATATACCAAATCGTGCCTCTATGGACAAATCGTAGGCCTCAAAAGACCTCAGAAATCATCAGAAAGTGCCATAAGTGATGGATACGGGCCCCGATGAAGTTGAAACTGCTGGAGGAGGTGTGGAAGACATCAATCCATCATCGCTGATCATCCCATGCCAAAACATTGCCTTAGTAGCCCAAATCGAATTCCTCAATAGCGATTTCTACCAATCCTAAAATGCCTCCGGAAGCGTGAAACTGTCCCAAACTGCCTCTTGGAGTGCCTGCGCTGTCAAGGTGAGGGCACCAGTGTGTCCAGGAGGGGGATAATATGGTAAAAACAAGTGGCTGGACCACCCCCTCCAAGCACAGTGCCCTAGGTCAACCGGATAAAAATCACATTTGCTTTGACAGGGTCTCCGATAGACCAAAACTGCACTGGGATAGCCTACTGAGGCTCAATCATCACTGTAAGTGCCCGGAACTGAAAACAAACTATCTCATTGGACTCAGAAGGTCCAAATCCATCTAAGATGTGTACTCATACACCATATGAGTCTCTGCATGATCAAAATATATATCCAAGATACCGGAACAGGTCAAATTATAATAATCTGTAAAGGATCAAATACTGCTGTAAACCATGAATCATCAGCATAACCCTGTAGCTGCTGCATAGAATCATCATGTACATGTACATAGACTATATATCATCAATCCATATCATCACAAGGTCCAACCATCTCATGTCCTATGGCTGACCTTGGTCAAACTAGGTTTGACCAAGTCAACATGACCAAATATAACTCAGACCATCATCGAAAGCTGCTGCAAAGTGTCAAAGGTTAATGCATGCTCTACAATTTATTCAAATAACAATTATAACACAAAGTAATCATTACTGGCGATCTAAATCCAAATATATAATGTCATTAATTATTATTATTACTCAGACTAGACTTTCAAGACCATACTCACTTCATAGCTGTGATCAATTTGCTAGTGAAGGGTGAAGGCTAAAATAACTGGCTAGGCTAAGGGATGACTTGACCGACTTAACTTTGTGACACTTTGGCAATGGGAAAGGGAACACACACCATAGTATATACTGAATGAGCAACAACACAGGGAATAGCGGTGTCTCACAAATGGATAAGTTGTTTAGAGAGTGCTTATTCAACTTAGGCATCATGTCTACATCAAGTTGATTCAGGTTCATTAGGATCATTCAATTTCATTTCATGGCCTTTTTGGCCTACATAACCCTTCGTATCTCAGGTGTGCTGATAAGCACAACTAGTTGCAGCTTGCATCCGGGGCATGTTTTTTATACATGTATAAGGTCAGCAATTGTTTAGATATAGCTTTTAAGAATCATTTCTTTTTGGACCTTTCTTGTACTCTTTAAGGAGTATTTTTCAGCAGTTCATCACTCTTGCCCTTTTTAGTTTCCATGGGCGAATTTATCAGTTTCCATAAATAGTACATGTGCTTTCAGTTTTAGCCAACAACATCTCAAGTGACTAGGGGGAGTTCGAGCCAATGCCAAACATCGGGACAACCGACCAGAATGATTTAGGCCTACAATCCAACTCACCAAAGGTAAGTTTTGTCACCAACTCAGAGCCGAGACACAATAAACAGGGAAGCTCATCCAATACAGAGGCTACAGTGGGGAAAAGATCCTCCATGTCACTAGTCAAGTAGCAAGTCAGGGTGATAAACTAAGATGTAGGCAGTGGATGGATGAAGACAATGAATAATGGAGCCAACACTAGCAAGCCAAGGTATGGTGGAATGATCACCTCTATTCTCCCTAAGGAGGGTGAAACCAATGAGTATGACTAGTGAACTTCTAAGTCTAAGTAGGGACAATATGATATATATAATAAGAACAACTAGGTCCACATATCTATATGATCGCCAGATCATGACACTAGGTGTTAAGACATGCTATAAGAATAAATATAAAAGCAATGTAACCATAACACAATGATATACCTGCTGAGTCATACACCTGAATGCTCATCACCTGTAACATCATTTGTCCTCTGAAACTGTTGCTGTAACTCTGGGCACTACTGACTACTCTGTACAAATGGTATAATGGCTACGTCGGTCATCTCTCTGAGTGTCCTAAGACTCAGTCATGGCATGGGGAATATATACTGCTGTCCAAAATCTGATAGTGATCCAATATAGATGCTCGTCTCAGCATCTCAAATGTAAGGGAACTGGCTTAATAATGTACTGGCATTAGAAAAATAATGTATGGTAGCCCGGCTACTATATATGTGATAACAGGTCCCTGACCATACAATCTGCATCATGGTAGCTCCAGCTAACATGGATGTGAGAACATCTGGCTCCAGCTGGGACAAGTACTCTAAGGGATAGAGTGCTTGAGAACCTCAGAATCTTTGGTCCGTAGCACCCCTCTCATCATCATCAAAGTGCATGCACGTACATTCTATCTACATCATCAACATGTGTATGTACCTATACTTGTAAAATGCAGACGCTATACCAATCTCTGCAGACCGCTCGTTAGGATATGCAATAAATATACATAATCCAACAGAAAAATAAACAAGATGACGATGTTGAAATGTAAAATGATAAAAATTAAATCTACTCTATTAGTTCATGTTTATTAGCATTGTTAAAGTTTTATTGTGCCGAATAAAGAAAGTGTAAAAAGGTGAAAGTTGAGAACTACGCTAACAAACAAAAGAAAACAATGCCCAAAAGGAAGATAAGACCAAAAAGAAAAATGGGCTGTCAAACATTAGAAAATCCTTCAAGGCAAAAAGGACCACTAACTATTGCTCATGAGAGCTTATTCAATTTACCTACCCTACTCTAACCAATTTAGACAAATACTAAGTAAAATCATAGATCCAGTGCAACCACTCGTCCAATAGATCAATAATGCTTCCTTGGTGCCTTCTAGCAACATAAGTCAGGACTAGATTAGAGATTAATGAATTTTGGATCAAGGCCATCCTGACTCGTTCAAAATTCAAGATAGGCTTAGAATGGTGCAAGATGAATCCATGCCAAGGTTGAGGCTGATTTCTACAAGTCTCTTTCATCCAAATGACAATAGGGTTAATGAAATGAAAATCAACTTTTAAGAATGATGGAAGAGATTGATACAACACTAGATTCAACCTTCCTTGGTTAACTTTGTTTCCCTCATCTATATGGCTCACATACTTAATTTCATTCATCCCAGGATAGACGAGAGAACCAAATGGGGACAAATTAGAGTGCAATAAACCCGAGATCAAAATTAGGCCCACTTGTTGCCCAACAATTGCAAAAAGGTGAAATTGATCATTGAAGAGTTTCTCAGTCAACCAAGCAACAAGGCTATCAGATTGGAAAATATTATTAACCCATGATGACTGGAAAATGAAGTAAGAAGTTTTACCATCGACCACTAGGCATTCTAAAGGCTCCTCATCAAACCCTTTGCACAACAAAATTAGGTTTGAAAGAGGCATTGACTTCATGAGTTGGGATGGGAGGGAGGTGTTGTCCACCAAGATGGCATGCGTGTTGTTTGAAGCCCAAAATATAACACACCAGCCGGATGACAACTCTCTCAGGAGAAAGGCCAATGTCACCACACTCCTCTCCTCTTCACTTCAGGTTGGCTCTCCTCCAACTCTAGGGGGGTATCCCTAAGATAGGATCACTAAGGTAGATGCAATGGAGGGCAAGGTGAAATGGAAGAGGTTGCCTTAGAGAAACAGAAGTAACAAGATAAATAGTTTTTAAATGGGTGGTGGAAAAGAAGGGAAGATCAATCCTCAGGGAAAGACTAGTGCCAGTACCAGAAGGGGAAATGGAGTCAAAAGAGGACTCATGGAGGCCTTGTGCTTCATAAAAGTGAGACGAATCTAGAATGCCCAAACAATCAGATCTTAATCAACATTTCGTACAACCGAATACTGATGTCCATCGAAATACAAATCGTTTAAGCATAATTAACCAACTTAAACCTAAATGGCTAATCTATTGTGCGTAAAAAAGCCCTCACAAGCTAGATTTATTCTGCAACTTAAAATACATCGCACCACCACATGAAGATACTCAATCTGTCCTAGAAAACCCAACTGATATTTTCATTAAGCTCAAAAGGAAAAGAAACCCCAAAATTTTTCCATCTTTTACAGGTGAAACCCTGCTGGTTTAAATAGAGCAAGAGAGGCAATATGTCGCCCTAATTTAGGGCTTGACAGGATGCAGCCGTCACTTTCAAGAGAACTCGGAGTTTTAACTTCATACAGCCAAAGGGATCATCATATCTGGTAGAGAAGCTTTTTCAAACTGCAAATCCGTGCTTGCACGAACTCCGTACATTCCACTGACCAACTGTTCTATGCTGCCACGTCACAAAAGATGCATAAAATTTCCAAAATTTATGCAATGGAGCTCCGAGCACACAACCTGAGTTCCAGGTGGACCCATTTCCCAACTCGCAGCTCTCCTAAATGGTAGCCGAATGGTGCTGAATAATTTCGATGGCTTTTGCTTTTGTTTATAACTCTAATACACCTGTCACAAAAATTGCTTGATCAAAAAAGAGATTATGTGAAAAAGGGCTTCTGTTTGATAAAGTGTTCGTCTTTCTGTCAACAAATGTCACCAACACAACTCCGGTCCTGCTGGCTGATAGTAGATAGCTCAATCAGCGCATGCTTTTTCTCCATGTAACTTAGCTGACTCGTAAAGAACGTGGGCCCTGAAATCCACGTGGAGGTATGTGGCCATGTCTGGGTGTCAAAATAAGAGATACACTGTTGACAACCGATGCAATCAAAGCCCAAAAAAAAAACTCGACTCAGTGTTCTCTCCCAACAACTCGAAAAGTAGGACATGTGATGCTCCAAATTTCACCTATTCAACGAAGATGCAGCCAAGTGGATATTTAACAACACGTGGGTCAACTGAATGATGGGCCTGCTGCCCGAGCCTTGGCGTTTGAATGGTGAACGGGATCACCCTTTTATTTTTAACCATATTCATCAGTGATCGGTCACCAACAGCGTGAACCCCCGACTAAGTTCAGAAAATGATGTGTGTTGACATCTTGCTGAGCCCCGAAATTTTGGCATTTGATTTTTGTTTTTCTTTTCTTTTAAAACTCTGCAACGAGCTACCCACGCACGCTGAACACGACTGTTAATGAAAGATAGGTCACAACTCGACGTCGAATATGAAATCGGCTGGCAATTTGAGACATGGACCGAAAGCTCAGGCGCTGCACCTCGGCGGTGTTTGGTAGTTTTCAAACTCTTCGAGATGTCGCTGATGATGATGGTATGACACCTGAGATTGATATTAACTGAACCGGAGTAGGTGTGCTGCAAGTGGATGCAATCTTCTGTCGATCCGCCTGTCAAAAGCTCGATTTAGACACCACATAACTCGGCAGCCAAGTAAAAACACAAATCATGGGTCCAAAAGACTTGATATAAGGCACCGGGTCTTCGTTTAGAACTGATATCAAGAAGTTTGTCAAGAACAAAATTTAGTTTCAATAGCTCCAATCTATTTTCGTGATCCAGTAAATGAAGGCTCCCTGTCACTGATTTCTACAAAAGTTTCTTATATTTCTTCTGTGGAATGGATGCCAATACTGCATTCCAACATACATCTTGGCTGGTACATCTTCATGTTCAAAAGCCTTCCTCAATGAATCAGCCTGCTCATCTG
Source organism: Larix kaempferi (assembly GCA_027924585.1). Taxonomy (NCBI): domain Eukaryota; kingdom Viridiplantae; phylum Streptophyta; class Pinopsida; order Pinales; family Pinaceae; genus Larix; species Larix kaempferi. The sequence continues at coordinate 3,522,698 of BSBM01000402.1, read as the reverse complement.
TAACTCTTCGTAGAGGTGAATCGCCACCAATGGCAGCATATCCTTCTGAGGTTGGATAATTTTCTACCTTTGCAGCCATCCAATGATAATCCTGATTTCAATGCTCAAGATAAGAAGATTTTGGATCCTCATCGGCATATGTAACTTCTGTATAAATTTATTATAAGGGTGCAAACAACGACAACACTGCCTTTGATCCTGAGGAGTTGAATTCTATGGCATCACATTTGCTCACAGCTGTCTTTAAAAGGCAAGGGAATGCTACATCGTTTGAAAGCAAATGTCAGCCCCGATAATGAGATACAAGCTCTCTGGAAATTGTTTCAGACTCTCTGAGATTTGATCATGATTTCCCCACTCAAGCGTTCCTGCCGTTTATCTCTGCATAACCTGCTACTAGTGAACATAATCGCAGGTCTGTATTTTGTTTCAACACCTTGAGAACAATTTCACATTGGTCATTCGACACAATTTAGTGACAGAACTTGCTACAAAACAATCCTGTAACTCTATCACCAGAAACCAATTCAATAATGGAACAACCAGTCAGCAAATCGGAGCACTGTGCAAGATGATGATTCAGTAGCCCTGCTCCTGGCTACACTAGCTGTAGAATCTCTTCTGCTGCTTCAATCTCCTCCTATCCTACGCTGTCACACTTCTCTAATCATCACGGCCAGCTTGCCAACTTTCTATTGAATTTTCATGGAGCAGTTTCATCCTATCATCAAGTGACCACCCATGCAGATGGGGAGGTAACAGGAGGAATGAAAAATAGAAACTTGCTCGGCATTTCCCAAAGATGCTATCCCCAATTCCGCATGAGAGAAAGGACATTTGTCAAAGAAATCATCAACATCAACATCAACCTCCCAAGGACAAAACTGACTATGGATCATATTTCCAATCACTTCATTTTGACCAAGGAGAGAGCAAGGAATTGTGTTGACATTAAGCATGACACTTTTTCAAGGTTCTTTGTGACATTGATTACATTTTGCAGGTTGCAACAAAGAACACTCAAGGTTGAGTTGGTACATAACTGGATCATCATCATCTTGACAGGGAGGTACATTGATATAATCATTTTTAAAACCCCCATCATCTTCACACATTTGACTTTCAACCACATGATGATTGTTTGATCCCCCCTCAACAAAAGTCTGGCTACTTTCAATATTTATTTTTCTTCTTCAAAGATATGATTGGAAAATGAAACAAGGTCAGGATCACTTGAGCATTGACTTGAACAATCACCAACGAAGCAATGACTATGGGGCTGCCCCTCAAGAGGAACTTTATTGGATTCACTGATTGAAAGCTCAACCACAAAATTTTGTCTCTGATGATCAATGGGATCCCCTTCTTTACTTGTGCCTTCTTCGGGTAATGATGAAAAGTGCTTCGTATGATTTTAGTAAGTTCCCCTTCTAAGTCAATATCAAGGTCAAAATATTGAGGGGTTGAGATTTGCTCACTATCATACATAACTTCATCATGAGATTTATTGCATATATTCTTCAAATACTCTACTACATTCTTATAGACTGAAGGCTCATTCATAAGCTGTATCAAAGGCACATTCACCATTGGTTCGGGAGAGGAGAAATCAAATTGATAAGGACAATCACTACTCACTTCATCACTGCTATCCTGATCGGCTTCATGACATTGATCCTCTGCCACATAATCCTCATTTAATTTTTCTTCTACAGACTCATCAATGCCTTCACCCCATTCATCTTCACAAAGTTGATTTTCAATTACATGATGATCACTTGATTGTTTCTCAAATGTAATCTGACTACCCTCACCTTTCTCCTCCTCTTCAGAGAGATGATTAACATCTGAGTCAAAATTTGGATTGTTTGAACATCGATTAGGACAATTGTCACCCTCGTGATGATTGTGAAGTTGCTCTTCTAGTGATGCTTTACTAGAGTCACAAATGGAAAGGCGAATTAGATATAGAATTCGGCCTGCAACTGCCTCAAGCATTAGTAACAAAGTATCTCGTATGATTCGATTGATGTCTCTTTTAACTTCCGCACGAGATTTTGAAGCATTATTCTCAAAATACTCTGTGACATTCCTATGGATTGTACGCACACTCATAATTTGGAACATATCAGGAGAGGAATGATCCAATCGAGAAAGAAGATCATCCATATATTGATCAGCCATAACACAATTAGTGCTAGAATGACATTCTACAGAATTATCAATGTTCTCACCCCATTTATCTATTAGCAACCTTGTGAACATGTCATACCCAGTGATGGATCCCGACGCTAAATTATCAAACCATAACCCAGCTCCCCCGCCTAAGGATTCACCTAGGGCTCGCATGTAAACATGCTCATCATCAACCCCTCTAACTTCCATATGATCCCAAAGCATTTGCAAATGTTTTTCAATAGATATATAATTGTTTCCATAAAACCAAGGCAACCTTTTAGTGTATTCATTCGGCATAGGATGAGGTGCCCCATATATCTCCGAGAAGTCAAATGGAGAAGGTTTCGCTTGCACTACAGATATTCTATCCATTCTACTTGGGTCTAGGGTATTTTTTAAGGATTCTAATATTATACTTAAGTATAGCATCATAGGCGATTATTTTGGATTGAAAAAACCATGTATATAGATAGGTAGGCGAATATTAAATATGAAACATGCAATTTACTACTGAAATGTGTAAATTTTGGCGAATATTATGACAAAAAAACATATTTTATGTAAATATAGGCGATATTAGAGACTAAAAATGACCAAATAGTGAATTTATTTTTTGAAACAAATCCCCAAAAATAGCCAATTGGCGAAATTTCGCCCCTAAGAATTGGGGCTCAAGTTGGATGTCTAATTTGGTTAACATGATGATTCAACCGAACATTTTGGCTACAATGCTTTTGTTGGGTTCGATGCTTATTAATTGATTTACTTGGGGTGGTTGGGAGAGCTACTTCAACGTTGGATGGATGACGAATATGGTAGGTACTATAAGGATCATGATATTTAGGTTCACACCCATGGCCATATTCATATTCATCCCCATACCAAGACTTTGAATCCCACTCATTAATTGTTTCATTTTGCTTTCTAATTTGTCTGTGTAATTCCTTTATATGTTGGTTCATGGCACAAATTTCTTCTGGGTCCATTATGATTTATCAGTTTAAGAGTTCCCAGTGGAGTCTTATGTGAAGTGTCAGAATGATCTAAGCTTTTAAGGTTATACAGATGGGTTTGGCATCCAGTGGAGCCGCTGGTTGGAGTCGCCAGGTGAACGTGGAGCCTTGTTCACCAAAGGTAAAAATGTCGTGAGGGGAGTAGAGTGAAGCAAAAATGAATGATGGCTGTAATGAATTAAGCAAACAAAAAAAATCAGCCAACAAAAAATTAAGTCTGAATGCGATATGATGAAGAAAAAAAAAGAAAAACACTCAAACGCAAAAGACCACGGGGTAAGCCTCTACCTCCCCGGTAACGACGCCAAAAATGTTATCACACAAACACTAGTTGCCTCTAGATGTATCCCATCCGAGATGGTAGAGGAGGGCATCTAGGCAGGTGACACCTGCAAACACCAAGTCCACTGATCGGTAGGGCAGTTGTCACTCTGGACAGGGTGTTTGTCACTTTAGACAAGGCACATAGCCCAGTCAAGGGGGAGACCCTATTCAACCAGCTATGGTTGAGACACAAAAAATAGACACTTACAAACCCCAAACCAACAATAGTAGAGAGAGAAGAAGTGTCTAGAATGTCCTAAGACTCTTTTCCAACCGACAGACTCAAATTGGATGATGGATATGGACACTAATTAGAGCAATTTCAGATCTGATTTGAAGATGCAAATAGTATAATTTAAATAGTAGATGGCTGGAAATTAATCAGGGAGCAAAATTAAGCTAGAAGTGAAAAATGAATTTCTGCCTATGGGAAAAAATGACTCAAATTGACCGGGTGTTACCCCCTGAATTGGCAGGGATATCCACAGCAGCAGTAACCTATGGTTTACAGGAAAGTTCTCAGCCTTGTTGTGTTGAAACTGTATCTCTATTCTCAATTCATGACAAAGCACGCCTTAAGTCTCTTCAGCAGTTTAAAACTTCAGAAATTTTTGATATCAAAGGGAGAAATCACAAGCAGAGATTGAGGCCCTCAAGGCACAAGTCAGACTGTGATGCACTTGCATTTTTTAGGTACTCAATTGATAGGAATCAGGGACCTTCAAGCCCAGGTTACGGTGCTTTTAAAGGAATGCAGAGACATGCAAGTTCGATTTGGTGTTAGCGAAGGCGTTTCTAATGATGATGCTTTTATTAATGCTGTTTCTGCTGGCCGATGATGAAACTGCGATGGACAAAGTGATTTCTGATAGGTTTTTGACATTCAAAGATATTCATGGAAAGGTGGATCGAGACAATAAAACGTTGTCTATGATGCATGAAAGGATAACTATGGCAGATGAAATGTATTTGGAGTTCCAAGCGAACACGATGAAGCTGAAACCCGTGCAAGTGTTGTCTTTCAGGTTTCCAAACTTTACAGTGCGGTCATTATCAGGTTGTCTATGATGCATGAAAGGATAACTATGGCAGAGGAAATGTATTTGGAGTTCCAAGCGAACACGATGAAGCTGAAACCCGTGCAAGTGTTGTCTTTCAGGTTTCCAAACTTTACAGTGCGGTCATTATCAGGTGGTCAGGGTTGGGATACTCTGGTTCCAAAGAAGACTATTGGCACTTTGATCGGGAAAATTGTTCCAGGTTCCTTGCTTGCATCTGTTACAGGACCGGTTCTTCTACTCGGTGAAGATTTTTCAACTCAAAAATGTTTTGTATTTTGACAGACAACGTGAAACCTTGGACTCAAGATTTCATTGGCCGCCGGTTAGAGTTGGTGCCTACGTACTGATTTGTGCATCCCTCGGTCATTGGTGCGGATTCAGTTTGAAACGGGTATCATTTATTGGCAGCTGTTACTCCGAGTTCTGGTTTTGTAGGTATCTTTGGTTTCGTGGGGCTTCGACGAGTAGCCGAAATTAAAAGTCTACTTTGCACCTTTTGTTTCTCTCCACGGCAGCAAATCAGACAGGGGCATGGAGATTGTAATCACAGTAAGAGTCGTCCATGAAGCATAATGGGTTTGTCGGATCTGCAAGAGCGGTATTTCCAAGGCACTGAGAGTTTAAAGTCATCCATTTATGAAATCGACAGGGCTCGAGGCTCAACGAAATCGGCAGCAGGTTTTAAAGGAAACGCCAGAGGATGGAAACTCGAAAAATCTTTAGCAGCCACAGAAATTGGCTCCGGATAAATAAAATTTTTGACGGCAAAGCCCATAATCGTTGTGGTCGATGTTGAACTAAACCCGCGTTATTATTCGGCAGCCGAGTGGATTGGTTGTCGTAGAAAGGATTTGGCATCCAGAAGTATTCACCACGGGAGTTATCCGGTCATGAATTATTGAAATCGTGGCTCACTGAACTTTGAACTGCACAGATGGTGATCGAGTAGTTCGATTACCTACTGGTTTGCCAAACCCTCTTTATCCTCAACCGGTGGCAAATTTCCATCAACAACCGATTGCAAGAGAAAATTCTCACGCCAAATCTGTGGTAGCTGCTCGGGGGGGTGTTTTGTGGTTTCATTGACAGCCGGTTGCGCCAATTGCTTGAAGTTTTGGAGCGGCACTCATCCACGAGTTCTGATCTATTGGCTATTTGTCTGCGTATAAAATTTTTAACTCCAGAAGAATCGATTTTTGACAGTCGTGTTAGAGTTACAAATTTTTTAACTACCGACTGCTGTTACAGCTGCTTTCAGAGAATGCCGAATTATGATTCATCATAGCATTGGCCGTTCCCGTCTACCTTTTCATGCCAAGCTCCAACACATTCGGTGGTCCCTGGCAACCATTTGATTGAGATTAAGATTCGATGCTAAATGCTCGGGGTTCAACGAAATTGACAGCAGTCGAGTACGCTGATTGCGTGGAAGTCTCCGTTGATTCCATGGCAGCTAGCGTGAGCAGGTCTGGTGGATTCACTGTTGGATCTAAACCACAACAGCAAGTCTCGGATCCGGGCCACGTATCGTCTTTCTTCAGGGTAAGCGATACACAATCACCGATATGCATTTTGCAGCAGGTATGATAAGTCGAGAGCTGTTTTGGCACCGGGTTATATCCTCAAAACACTGTGAATTTGGAGCGAGCACAATTTGATCGGGTGTCACTTCATTAACAGCCGAATGGATCAGCTGTCCATTCCATATCCCACCTTTTTTCTGATTATTTTATTATTTTTCTTTTTCAAGAATAAGAGCCTTTTTAGGCCTATAAAAGGAGCCAGCCTCCTTCATTGTACTATGGAAAAAACGTTGGGAGTTTTTCTCTTTCCATGAATTTAATGAAAAATACCATGGGATTCTTTGGATAAATTGAGCATATGTGGCGTGAGCTTGTGATATTTTAATTGAGTATGAGCATTTCCAGATTCGGCATTTTCTTTTCTTTGTGTAAGAGGCCATAGAAGGGTGACAATCCACCACGTTGGAAGGTGAAGGATTCTTAGTAGCCGGCTTTCTTCTTCCCTTTGGCGAAGAACTCTTAGCGTCTGCTTTCTCTTTCCCTTTGAGAGCATGTAAATTTAGGTATTGATCTTTGCATTTAATTTGATTGTGCAATATTGGTGTTTGGTTTGCATAGCGCACCTCCCGCACTTAGAGAGGAAGAAGCATTCTTTCTGATCTGTCAAACACTAGATTGAGCATGGCTTCCCCCTTAGTCATATATGACACAAGGTCCCTTTAAACCTTCTTTTGACTCCATTCACCCCTCTGATATACTGGTACTCGGCCTTCTCCTCGAGGACTGATCCTCCCATCTTTCCCATCACCCTATTAAAAACTTATTTTTCTGTTACATTTGTTTTTCTAAGGCAGCCTCTTCTTTTCACCTTGCCCGTTTACTGTACCTGCCTTAGCGATCCTATCTTAGGGATACCCCCCTAGAGTTGGAGGAGAGCCAACTTGGAGCGAAGAGGAGAGGAGTGTGGTGACATTGGCCTCTCTCTTGAGAGTTGTCATCCAACTGGTGTGTTACATTTTGGGCTTCAACACACGCACGCCAGTTTTGAGAGACAACATCGGGCATGCATAGCAGAAGTAAAATCAACAATTTAATCAACACTTCTAGTGATTCTAACTTGGTTTTAGATGATGATTAAACAAGCAAAACAATAACCAAGCTTACCCACAAATCCAAAACCAAACAGCCAGTGGAGAATGGCCAAAAACACCAGAGTAGGGCGCAGGCCAGCAAGTGACTAGTGCCAAAAAAGTGGGTAAATGGAGTCGGAAAGGTACGGGGTTTTGGATTTAAGGTTTTCTAAGCAAAACAAAAGTGGGTTTAAAACAAAAATAAAATCCTACTGTTAAATTTGGAGATGTGAAAAATTGGGGTTTTGAGTTGTTTATGTAGATTTTACCTCTTAATGCTCAGAAATTTGAAAGAAAAGAAGAGCAAGAGAAGACTTACTCGGTAGTGATGGTGCTTCTGTACCTTGAGTGAAGACTATTCCCCAAAGATCAGGTGCCAAGCTTGCAAGGAGTTTCCCTTTGTTTTATTGTTGCTGGTATGCCCAAATGCGCCCTCCTCACCTGCCACAAAGAAGATAAAATCAAAATCTATAATAAATGAGGAAATGCAACACAAGTAGCATGAGACAAATGATGAAGGTAAAGAATAACAAGATGTAAATTTACTCCCCTTTCGTTGATACTCTAAAGAAGGAACAATAGTGGAGTTTTCCTCCAAGTAATGCGCTCTCCTCTATATGGCCTCCACTTCTGCAAATCGAACCAGCAAAGAAATGGTATGGAAATCACTCAACAAGTTTAGCAATGCATTAGAAAGATAGATCTCAATCACCACAAGAACATTCACACCACAAACCATCAAGAATCTCTCCAAAGAATTTTCTTTGGATTCAAGTTCAAGAGCCAAGAGTGTTTAGAAGAAGTACAAAATGAGAGAACCTCTTTAAATAGAGAGAACTCATACAAAAACCCTTCCCTCCAAGATGAAGGGTTGAGATCCAATCTCACCATCACCAAATGAATGGCTGAGATTGAATGAGCTAGAGAGGGGGCGGCGAATTACCTATTGCGCCCAAGTGGAGAGTGAGGGACCATTGTGGGGTCCATACATCCAGTGGGGGGGTGTCTAGGGGTGGCTTTAGGCTCTTTTAGCCCCTTAGACCCCTTGCCCAAAGTCTCAATACATAATATTTATGAAATGTGAAGTTTAGCTTTCCCAAAAATGCCCAAGTATGGGCAAATTCGCCCCACATGCATAGCTGGGCTGAATGGAGGGCCCCACACCAAATAATACATGTCCAAACCATACAAAAATGCTAATAAGACACCCTTTTACCTTTACACACCATTGCACTTACCATGTCAAAGTTTAACTTTAGCCAATTTTGATTTTTCTTTTAATTATTTGGTGGTTCACCTAGTTGAAGATGAAATTTGCCCTTTTGACCCACTTCTTTTGCTCAGATTGACGAGCCGTCTGTTCCAATGCGATCGTAGGTCCCAAATGTACTAAGAATGGTCACTAGAATGACCATGATCCATCATCTAGGCACCATTTGCCTAATTTCAAGCATTTTTAATTAAAGTATGGCCCTGCCGGCCATCAATAATTAAAAATGTCATCGATGCTTTACTATTTTGCCGATCTGACATTTGGGGGCTTGTATGGGACCCCAATGCATACCAAATAACCAAAATCGATGTTTTGGTTCCAACTTTTTCCGGGGCCCATTTTTGGCCTAGTCAGGCTAGTTTGACCAAGTCAACTCTGGTAAAAAATGGCTATGGATGAACTTGTTATCACACAACTTGTAGTTGCCCCTAGAGGTATCCCATCCGGGACGGTAGAGGAGACAGGCAACTAAAGAGGTGACCCAAGAGATGCCACGGTTCCCAAGGTAAGGTGGGAGTCACGTCAACCGAGGCACTCTTCGCTTTAGGTCAAGGTGTAGCAAGACCTAGGGGGAGACCCTATAACCAATCACAGTTGATTGGATCCAAACAAAGGTTTCTAAGGGTAGGTAAATGATGAGTTACGGAAACCAATGCAAGGCTATATGGACCTAAAAGTTAAGGTATGGTTGAAGGTGGTGTAAGAGATTGTTAGTGTTTCAACCTATGTATGGTTTAGGCCCCATGATGGAGTATGATGACTAGGTATAGTACCATATGTTTACACAAGTGGGTCTTGTTTTCTTGGGAAGTGTGAAATGGTTCTAGGTAGGCCCACAAGGTGAAGTTAGGTGTGAAGTTGGTACTATAGGTTGGATAAAGGCTAGATCTATGACTTTAGGTTGATTCTAGGAGTACCCATGTACTAGATCTAGGGTTTGACACAATTCCCGAGGAGTGCGACTTGCTTAGAGAAGGACTAGTGCCTTGTTGGATGGGCTAATGGGGTCAAAAGGTATGTCAAAGTGTAGATCGGGATACCTAGAAGCCAAATCAAGTGGGTTAAATGAGATCCAATGGTTGGATCTTACTAGATCTAGGTTTTTCAAGTAATGACCCTAAGTGGACCACAATCCCTTGAAATAAGGAATGCTACCCCCAAGGCGGATCGTGACAAAAAGATAGTCTAGACCTAGGTTTCAAGGTATGGGCATTCCAAATCCACGAAAATCTCAAACACCCACCTCCTGGAAGTGGACAAACTCACTTTTTCAAGGGGGTGCGACTTGCTCAAGGAAGGCTAAAAAGTGGGTTTGGTGGACCAAATCAAGTCCAATGGCCACCAAACTATAGATCCAAGATGCTAGTACCCCGATCTATGCATGCCCAAAAAATCAAGTCAATCCAAGGGCTAGATCTTAGTAGATCTGAGTTTTGAGGTGCCAAGAGATTCAAAAGGGGGTTTTAACCCCTTAAAACATGGAGAGATGTCCACAAGGTAGATTTCACCAAAGTAAGAATCTGGGGGTAGGTTATCAAGTGTCTAGATTGCAAATCAAGTGGGATCTCACCTACCCATGTGCTAGATCTAACCAAACAAGCCTCTCACTAGGAAGTGCGATTTGGGTCAAGGAGAGCTTTTTGCCTTGAAAAGTGGGTCAATTTTTAGCCAATCACCACCAAACTATAGATCCAACTAGGGGTGGATGCTATAGAGGTGGGTTTTCAATATCTTCTCAAGAGCAAGGCTAGATCTAAGTAGATCTAAGAAATACAAAAATTGGGGTTTTAATGAATTAGGGTTTTATGACCAATGAAGATAGAATGGATGAAAGAGGCACATACCTTGTAGATCTTACCTCAATTGCTTATGGCCACCTTGCAAATTGATAGCATTCTCCTATGTGTATATTCAAGAGTGAGATCCAAGAGCTCCAACCAAAACGTCCTTCTCCAAGATAGCCAAATCGTCCTCCTCCTACAAGACAAGATCAAAGAAACAAGTCAAGCAAGATGATTATGAAAATGGTAGAAAGATGTAATAGAAAGCATCAACTATGTCACAAAGATACAATAATGATACTCCCTGTCATAAGATCAACCCAAGAGAGAATATGTGGATCCCTCCAACAATAACCCTCAAGAAATTGCCCTCCTCTCCATCAATTCGACTTTCCTGCAAGAAAACTAGTAGAAGCACCAAAATCCACAATGATACATAGAAGAGATACTGTATACTCAATATGCAAGAGAATCCACAATGCAAGAGAGATGTGCTCCACAAAAAATCTTCTATTCCAATATTCCAGAGCTCCAAAGGTGAGCTTTACAATGGGGGGTCTCCTCCTTATATAGGATAATAAAGACCAAAACCCTATACCACTCTACAATACTACATCAAATGAGTGGTTGAGATTAAAAGATCTCATCATACAATCAATGGCTAAGATGACCCATAATGATATATCACATGGATCACTCAATATAACAATAGCGCCCCCACTAAATGGTACAACAAGGGGGTGACGTCATCCACTAGAGAAGAATAGGTGCCAAAATCCACCTCATGATGACTAGGACATGATAATATAAGCACATGGTGGGGCTAGGAGGCATCAATCCTTACTAGCTCATCCCCAAGGCACAATAAAATAATAAAATATGTCCAAGATAATATAAATGATCAAAACTGTCCTCAGAATCCATGATAGTCAAGCAGTAAATGTCCTCCTGTGATCAATCTGGGCATACCCACATGGTGAAAACTGACTGGAAGATAGTGATGCCACCCTGGAAGACCTCAGTGAAAACCAAATGCCAAAACCTTGCCTCAATTGCCCAAATCGATTTCCTCAGTGACCACTTTATCCCATTTTTTAACTGCCTCGGGAACTGTGAAAGTGCCAAAACTGCCTCCTAGGGTGCTAGCGCTGTCCATCTGAGCCCACCAGGCTCTCCAGAAGGGGGGGTGAATGGTAAAAACAAGTGGCTGGACCACCCCCTCCATCATCAGCGCCCTAGGTGAACTGGCCTCTCGGGGCCCCTGCTGCTCAGGCTGGGAAATCAACCCCAAATCTGGTCAACAAGTGTAAAACTGCATCAATCACTGTCAGAAGTGCCCGGAACTGAAAGATAAGTGTCTCATTGGATCCAGAAGACCCAAATCCACTAGAAAAGTGTACTCATACACCATGGGTTGCCCTAATGGGCCAGCTGTAGGGTCCACCATATATGGACAATGTATAATCTGCTGATCTGAAGTAGTAATAAACCTGCTGAACTTGATCAAACATCATCTGCATCATATGTCCATCATATGATATCATCATCAAACATGTGGGCCCATCAATCATCATCAATAATCATCCATACATGGTCCACATCATCACGGATCCCAAGAATATACAACCAAGGATAAATCACATCAGTAGATTAAGACAATGCTTCTCTAATCATTCTCACAGTTAAGCTCAAAGTATAACATCCATTCAGTGGCATTAATTAAGTTAGCACATTCCGTTGTTACATAAAATTACTTGCACAATAGTTCAAATGACCAACTCAGCCATTGGACATGGTCAAACTGCTAGTGAAGGATGAAGGCTAGGAACAAGGTTGGGCCAAGGGGTTAACTTGTCTAACTTAACTCAAAAATACTTTGGACTGGGAGAAAGGGGAAAGCTACAAACTCTGTGCTGGACAAAAGAACACGGGGGATGGCTGTGTCTCACAAATGGATAAGTTGTTTAGAGAGTGCTTATTCAACTTAGGCATCATGTCTACATCAAGTTGATCCAGGTTCATTAGGATCATTCAATTTTATTTCATGGCCTTTTTGGCCTACATAACCCTTCGGATTTCAGATGTGCTGAGAAGCACAACTAGTTGCAGCTTGCATCCAGGGCATGTTTTTTCAAATATTTATAAGGTCAGCAATTGTTTAGATATAGCTTTTAAGAACCATTGCTTTTTTTTGGACCTTTCTTATACTCTTCGAGGAGTATTTTTTTTTTTAGCTGTTCATCGCGCTTGCCCTTTTTTGTTTCCATGGGCGAATTTATAAGTTTCCATAGGTAGAACATGAGCTTTCAGTTTTAGCCAACAACATCTAAAGTGACTAGGGGGAGTTCGAGCCAATGCCAAACATCGGGACAACCGACCAGAATGATTTAGGCCTACAATCCAACTCACCAAAGGCAAGTTTTGTCACCAACTCAGAGCCGAGACACTGAATACACAGGGATGCGGTCCAATCACAGAGGTAGAAAAATGGGGAAGTCCTCGGTATCAGAAAGTCAAGTGAGACAAGTCAGGGTTTTAAGTCAACATGAAGGTCATGTATGGATGGAGTCAAGTGAATATGGAGCCTACACTAGCAGACAACTGGTGTCAGGAAAGACCATATCTATGTAAGGTGAAAAACCAGTGGGTTTTGTTAAATGACCTAAATGTGCAAGCAATTGTCCATTTTATGATTTACAGTTCATTTTAAAAAGTTTGCCACATCAGGAATAATATACCAAGCACATGCTGTAATCATGACTAAATCAACAAGATAATAATCCACAGTCAGTGATAACATATCCATAGATCATACAACATCATCAAAATAATAATCATCGTGCACCATTTGAAACACTGCTGCAATACATCTCTAGGCACTGAATGGAAACTGTATGGGATAAGTGGTCACATCAGTCATCAAATCTGAACTCTCAAGGCTTAGCCTTGACACAAGGTCATACATAAATCTGAATAATATACTGCTCTGATCATGAGTGATCCAAAATATATAGCCATGCTCTGGAATAATGGAAGCTCTGGAATGTGCAGATATCTGCTGTACAAGAATAGTAACCCTGCTACTATGGTGTGATAACAGAACTGTTATGTCTCTGCATGCACATGGGATGCCAAGGCTCCCTTATTTATGTTAGTACAAAAACTACGAGCATAAATGACAAACATATGGTAATCATAAATAACTAATATCTCAAAAATGGGCCCAAGGTGAGGTGGGCCTACATTCCAACAAAGACTCGGTTGCTATGCACACATATAGATTTGGTCATTGAGATAAATTTGGGTGAGGTGGACAAGAAGGCTCAAAGGTAGGGGGACGACAAAGACCAAGACTGAGTGACCCTTCGGATAAGTGGGGAAAATAGGATCCAATGACTTAAGTACACCATGAGAAAACACAGGGAAGGGCGGTGCCTCACAAATGGGTATAGTGCAGGGAAACCACCACTAGACTCTAACATGCACCTTGCAACTCACATCCGTGCCTGCAACAGACTTCATGAGGATCTTTTCTAGAGCCACCATGACTGGGTGTCCGACAAACCGTAACTTGAGACTCTAGGGGACACTTAGAATTAGCTGTCCCTTACTCCATCTCACCTCCTAGTCCTTTTGGACTAGGTGAGAAATAACCATTACTTGCTCAAATAGATATAGCTAGCCTTTGTCCGTGTGTGTTGACAAACACATTCTTGGATTTACATTTCATAGGCTTTATGATCCGTGTGTTTTAATAAACACATTCTTGGATTTTACATTTCATACATTTCTCATCAGATAGAACAACGATACACATACTGCAAAGTAATGGGGCAAGTGTGCATGGCTCGAGGACTAATGGGGAGCACTCGGTGAGTCTACACAATCCTATACTGCATTACAACATTGGGGGCAACCGACAAGAGTAAATCCTAGGTTTGAAAATGCATTTCACACACTAAAGAGCCGAGGCACAAAACAACATGGAGCCATGGTATACTTAGGAGTCACTGGGGGAAGGGGTCCTCAAAGTCACCTATCCAGGTCTAAGTCAGGGAGAAAGCCAAAAATGGATGGGTCAGATGAGTGGAAGAAGGTGATAAGTGGGACCAAAGCCAGCTCCCTACAAGTCAAATGGCCAAATCTATACCAAAGGGGACAAGAACCAGTGTGCATATACAGGAGTCTCTATTGAAAGAGGTGGACTGACCTCACCATAGGCCACAAGTATCATCAGAATAAAACATGAGATCACCAAGTCAACCATCATATGTCAAGTCTATGTACTAACGTAAATAAACAACCCTCAAAGCAAAAACCATGAGCAATAACCATAAAATGATATACTTGCCATACCATATACCTGTTGCTGTAAGTGGATCTGAAGGCTAATCTCTGTTGTGTGCGGGCAAGAAGTAGTGAACCAGCTTTGAACTGTGCTGCTCTCATCAAAATATGGCTAAGTTATCCCTCCCAATGGGATCGTGCAAAGGTGAGAAAGGAAGAGAGACTATGTACATCTGCTCAGTGGTACATCTGGACCATCAAAATACATAATGTCCCCTCTGTAATCTCTGCTCATCTCTACACTAAAAAAAAAAAATTGTATAATGGTCCCTGACCATACAATCTGCATCATGGTAGCTCTAGCTAACATGGATGTGATAACAACTACCAACACTAGGTTAAGGGCTTGTCTTGGTGGATTGGCGAATTGGGTGTTCAGATATGAAAGCGTTTATTATAAAAATGGTGCTGGTTTTGGGTTTCAAAAGGTCTCTGTTATCACCTAACTTGTAGTTGCCCCTAGGGATGAATCCAAGATGGATGGCAGAAGGGATGGGCAACCAAAGAGGTTCAACCAAGATAGCCTCGACCCCCAATGGATGGTTGTCACGCCAATCGAGGCAATCTTCACTTTATGTTATCTAGCCCGAGACAACAAAGGGGGAGATCCAGATCTACTCCCAATAGGAGAGATCAAACCAAAACACCAGATCAAATCAGGAGTGGGTGAAGTACGTAAGGTGTATGGTGAATCCTAGATCTATGGATGAAGTCACAAGATGATTAATGAGTTGGATCAAGGGGTTTAGACAGTATAGATTTGGTCCATTATGTATGTGAGAGTGACTTATGATATTAAATATATGATCCAGGATTAAGGTACTAGTCAATTATGAGAAAATCCACTGCCTTGGGAACCGTGTCCGATGTAGGGTAGTTAGGTGCCAAATTGGGGCTAACCAGTACCAAAGGTGAGCTTGAAGGATGGATATGACAGTATCAAGGTACTCAAGCAACCAAAACAAGGATCAAACCACAAGCAAACTCAACAGTCCAAGAAAGTCGAATTGGCTTGGAGAAAGATTAGTGCCTTGGGAAGTGGGCCAAATGGAGTCGGATGTCCACCAAATTGTAGATCAGGAATGTTGAGGTGTTGAGGTAGGTGGATCTTGAAAATTAGGATCATCCAATGGCTAGATCTCAGTAGATCTGAGATTCAAATGTATCACAAAGTGATCCAAGTGGGGCTCAACCCTCAAAATGAGGAATGGGGCCCTGTTGATGCCTCGGTTGTGCAGGTTAGATGCAAAAGGTGCTGGAATGTTCCAAGACATTCAACAGAGGAAGAAAACCCAAGTTGAAAGGCTTCAAAAGACCTTGCGCAAGGGCAATTCTATCCCCAACCTGTTTGGTATGGTGATCCCCCACGGATATTAGGCCTCTGCTGGCACTCTAAGAGTAGGTGAGTTGACCTATAAGATCAATTTTCCAATCAAGGAAAACCAAGGTGTGGATATGGTAATGCAAAGCTAACCTAACCTATTTCAGAAAAGGGAAACTAGTCTAATTTAGTCCTATTCTAGAATGAAAGCTTGTTTATGTGCAGATTGGCCTTGAGGTATGATAAACAAGTAAATTGAACAGCTTCAACAGAAATGTCTTTATTTGTATTACTTGTTAACTTAAATTATTATCAGTTAATGAAAATTAAATGACAATCTTTCAAGTATTCAGGCTCATTCAAGATCTAGTCTATAATTACTCTGCTAATTTAAAAATTAACATTGATTATATAAATTTATATGCACCGAATCATTTGCAGAAATAAAACATGAAAATACTTGTATTGAAAAAACTCAATGAAGTACTTTGAAACATAAACCAGTCATATAGAGAAATCGATACAACAGATTTGTGCATTAACAAATGTTTAGCAAAAGATCAGATACATAACAGATGACAATTTGAAGCATAAGTCAGAAATTCTCAAAGAAATTTGAGGAATAACAGAAGATAGATTAAAAGATAACTTTACTGGATAAAGAAGTCTTGTACGAAAATTACAAAGGGCTCTGCTTAATAGAGTATCTCCAGTCCAGTCTTCTGCTGACTTGCAACTCCAAAATTACCAAGCCCTAACTACGATAGGTCCTCCTTCTTAAATAAGAAATTACAACAGAACAAAAAGATAGAGATTTCCCAAAAATAGGGATTATAAAATCAGATCAAACTATAGATCCAAGAAATCCTGCCATTTCTCATATATGCCTAACAACTCATTTATATTTGGGAAATTGACAGATTCCAAAGCTAACTGAACATTGCACACGTTATTCTCCATGTCATGCTTTGCCAGCTTGTGCCAAGTGCGAAGATACATATGAATCTTGCCTTCCATGATGACTGGTACTCTAACCAAGCGATCCACATCTTCGATGCTAACTTGTTCAAGATCCCGAATTCTCTGTGCAAACTCCTCACACCTGCTCTGGAGCTCTTCAAGTCTGCATTTTGGGGGCAAAGCTTCTAGGATAGGGGTCATTAATGGTAAGCCTAGAGCATGCATAATGTTGTCAACTGCATACCATCGCCTGGTGCAGATATCTTTAGATTTATTAATGGTCTCTTCAGCTGTTTCGTTATAATTGAGCCAAGTATTTAGAGAGCCTTTGATCTTCTTAATCTGGAAACTGCTGAGGATTGGGATATCTTTTGGCGCATTCTTAATATACCCCTGCCATTCACTGATTTCCTCCTGAGCCTTAAAAGCTTGAAGTCTCTTCTCCTTTTGTTTTTCAAGGGTGGAGGACATCTTGGAAAAATCAATGAAATTTTCCCTGATTTCATCCAAAGCAATGTAAACCTTCTCCAATAGTTTATGATGATCCTGATTCACCTTGAGGGCCAGATTCTTAAAATCACAAGGTGTAAACTTGAGAAAACTTGAGGAGGCTGCACTTGCAGTTGCATCCTCAACCTGCTTTTCCAAGGAAGCTATTTTTTCAACGTCAATGGTATGCTGAGATTGTGAGAGACTGAGTTCAGTGAGAATAGTGGCATTCTTTTGCTCTAGTTCTTGCAACTTACTTGCCCAAGTTTTCCTGAGGTCAGCCACATCAGTAGAATGTTGTTTTTTAGCTTCAGCCAATTCCTCTTTCAGGTTTTTGATCTCTTCATCCCTGAGGTCAACTTCCTTATCCAAAACCTGGACCGAATCCCAATTAGCAGTGGCAAAGGCTCCTAAGGTTGCTGCTGTTTCAATTGCCTCAATTCTTGGATTATTGGTCCTGGGAGCCCATATTACTTGATCTGGTTCAGGTGCTTCCAAACCACCTTGACCTTGACCCCTTTTCCTGGTCCTTTTCATCACTGCCTTGTCACCCTTGCTATAGAAGTAATTCCCAAGGGGAACTACATCTTCATTTGTGTATTCAACCATTGACTGTGTGGAAGTAGAAGTGACACTAACTGTTGAGATTAGTGAAGGTGTTTGGGTGACAACAGGGGTAGGAATAGGTATGGTGACTTGCGTAGTGACTGAAGGTGTAGTGATGGCTTGAGGAACTGACAAAACTCTATTTGGGGAAGGAATTGAAACAAAGGCTTCAGATAATGGAACCTGAGTGTCATCATTAGCTTCTGGAAGTGGAAGTTGACTATGAACTTTGGTGGGTGAAGATGGTGAGGAAATCTTAGAAGATACATTAGTAGTGGCTGTTGATAAATTAACTATGGGTGACTGCAGAGGGGTAGCCAAAGGCTGGACTTCTGCAGCAATAGACAATGGAATTGAAAAAGGGACTGAGTGTTCGGACAATGGAATAGTAGTGTCATTGAGGTTGTTGAACAAGTGTGATAAGGAAAATGGAAGTGTTCCCCCTAAAGGCATAGTAGAGCCTGGTTGGACAGATGGCAGCACAAATGCTAATGATGCAATGCCAGGAGCAACATGAAATTCTAACACTGATTGCTCAGGGAAGGACTGATCCATATCAATACTATCCAACAATTCAGTGATAATCTTAGGATCTTCAGTAACTTCTTCTGTTACTGGTACCGGAGGAGGTGGGACCACTCTTCATCACAGTCAATTATGTCAACTGTAGGAACCTATGATGAAGAAGGCAGGACTTTCTGCCTCTTAGCCAGGCTAGCCTGAGTTATGACCAAGTCATCATCTTCTTGAGTTTCTTCAGTAGAGATTTGAACATTTGATGCAATTGGTAGCTAAATGTTGACTGCAAGCTTTGGAGGTTCCAGCAATTGAGTATTTAACATTGATGTCATTTGTGCCATCTGCTGCTTGGATTCACGAGCTGACTGCAGCATCGCTTTAGCTTCTTCACCAGCTTTCTCTTGAGAGGGTTCCCCTAGAGGAGCTTTACCTTTGTTTCCATTAGGGAATGTAATCGTGAGAGGAGCATTGGCCTTTTGAGCCTCTTTCTCTTCTAAGTCTCTTCTTGCTTGTTCAATGAGATTTAGCTGCATGGCCCTGTAACTCAGAACTCCAACCTTAAGTTCATCCTAGTACTTTAAAATGTCCTGCTGTTCTTGTAAGCCTTTTGCCCTAGCTAGAACCTGTGAGAATGTGTCCACCCCTTGGTATATGAAGTCATCTGGAACTAACTCATGTGCATAATCTATTTTCATGTGTATTTGCTTGAGGTGTGCAACCAGGAACTTCTTGGGATCATGTTTCCTTTTCGGGGTAGTACCTAATCTCACGCAGCTATCTGGTCACCAAGAACTACAACCCAAGTTGAAGTTGGGATAACCAGCTGACCAAGATTGAGATAAAACTTAGGCCAACCTTTCTTCCTAGGACCTGTGAGTTTCTTATACATGCCATCAGTGACAGTTTGAAAAGAAACCTCCTATATTACCATCCTGTCCGGAACAATCATGGGAAGCAGGTGCACTGTGTCACTTCCCCAAATCCTGATGTATGCAAAATACTCACCTACATACCAATCACCCATGGTGTTGATGAAGTATTAGCATCTTCTGAGAATGCAGGTGGCTGTTGCCTGAAGATCTTGAAATAGATGGTACCCATGAAGTGGTCACAAGTGTCATATAACAAGGGTGCAAAATTCTCTTTCCACAGTGCCAAATGATAAATGTGTACAGGAGGGTCTGAAGGGGTCCAATTCCAACCCAAGTTAGGGTACTGGAACTCTGAGCAAAAAACATCAAGGACATATGCAGATAGGAAAAAGGGTGGTTTCTTATGAGTTGGAGCCTTTTGATATTCATGAATGGCATTCTTTAATTCAGTCGACATGATAGAGGCCCATGGGAAAGACTCACATGTGACTAGCACATGATGTGCTATAGGTGCCCATTCTGCTTTGAAAAGAGAACAATTTGGTAGACCAAAAAGCCTGCAGAGCATGGCTGCCAGTAAAGAGTATGGTTCCTTAAACTAGATGATGGGATAAAGGTTATCAGCCTTAGGCACAAAGGCGTTACGCCTAAGCATCCATGACCTAATCATCTCATTAAAATTGAACCGGGTTTTGGATGACTATATAAACTCCTGGGAGAGGGTCTGTACATGTGGTTTTAGAGCAAAAGCTCGGACAAAAACCTCCGGGCAAAAATGTGTTAATTGGCACCCTGTGCTATCATTAAAACAACGGTCTTTAACACTGGCATTCTCAATTATCCATTTTACAGCATCCGTGTAAGGCAGGATAGCAGGGCGCGCAGCAATAGCATGAATTTGGGAAGCCCTAATTCTCTCGTACACTGGTTTATCGTTCTCAATATGAGAAAAGTCGTCATTATAAAAAATGGCGTATATTTTCGACCAATCCATCTGGTATGTCTCAGTGACTTGCTCACTGGTGTCGGAGAGCAAACCAAAATTAGGGTCTTTGGTCAGGGGATCTCTGAGTGGCATTTTAGAACGTGTACCTCTTGACATGGCGAAAGAACTTGCAATTTCTGATCAATAAGAAAATTAAAATCAAAATCAATCCAAAAATAGCAAAATTGCAGACTAGTAGTGTAAGGATGACAGTAAGCTTACCCGAAATAGCAAACAAACGGAAAAAACGGCACGTGATACGCAATCCACGGTAAAAACAACAATGCGACGGAGTAATTCTTCAAAAGTAAAATGGTAAAAAAAAAAAACAAAAGTGTCGGGTTGCGGGTTTCGGGATTGTAAGAAAACAAAAGTGCAAAGGAATTCCCGAAAGCCGAAACCCGAAAGTGTTGGGTTGCGGGTTTCGGGAATGTAAAAAGAAAATTGTAATCGAAAAACTTTTCCCAAAAGCCGCAACCCGAAAATGTCGGATTGCGGGTTTCGGGAACACGCAACAATATTAAATTTAAAAAAGAAATTCCCGAAAGCCGAAAGCCACAATTGCGGGTTTCGGGACAAAACTTCCCGAAATTATTTACAAAGAAAAACCCGCAACCTGCAAATGTCGGGTTGCGGGTTTCGGGATGATGAAAACCAAAAGCTCGAAAAGTGAAATCCCGCAACCCGCAACTGTCGGGTTGCGGGTTTCGGGAAGCCTAAACTCAATAACAAAACAAACAAATCCCGCAACCCACAACTGTCGGGTTGCGGGTTTTGGGTTGATGGGAGCAAAAAGACAAAACACTCAAAATCTGAGGATTTTAGCAAACCCGACGGTTAGGGATCGTCCAAACCAGAGGAAACACACAGGACAAAGTATGGGTGCAAGATCTCAGCACATCAAAACCGAAGATTCAAATTTACAATGAAATTCACCCAAATACCTTTGTGTTTATTGAAAGATGGGGCTCCTGTGCTTCAAATAAGCATGGGATCTGTTGTGGCCACAACAGGCCCACAAGGTGAAAATCACTAAAGTGACACACTAGGGGTAGGTTATCAATTATGGAGATGAAAGATCAAGTGGGATCTCACCTACCGTGGATGCTATAGAGGTGGGTTTTAAGTTTTATACCCAAAAGCCAAGTGGATCTTGCTAGATTTGAGAAATTGTAAAATGAGGGTTTGAAATATAGGGGTTGTATCAATGAAGTAGTTGTGCCAATGGATTGGAACCAAGACAAGAAGGACAAACCTGTGGATCTTACCTGGATAACCTTGTAGATGCCTTGATGATGATGATCTATGCAAACCCGATCAATTTGAAGCGATTTGAGGTAGTTTTCTATGAAGTCGATTTGCCCAAGGAAGCTAATGCGCCCTCTCTCCTGCACAATAAACGTCAACAATATCAGATTTACTGCGAACAAGAGATAAGACAAATGCCACAAGAGAAATAACAGAAAGATAGCATAGATCACACCTAGTCAAACTTAGTTTGACTATGGTCATTCTTGGGATCCGTGATGATGTGGGCCATGTATGCTTATTGATGTTGATTGATGGTCCCACATACTCTTATTGATGATACCATATGGTGAACATATGATTCAGATGGCGATTGATGTAGTTCAACAGGTTTTATTATTATTCCAGATCATCAAATTATGCACTGTCCGGATATGGTAGACCCTATTGTTGACCCTTCAGGTCAACCCATGGTGTATGAGTACACATTCCTAGTAGTTTTGGGTTTTCTAGATTCAATGAGACACTTATCATTCAGTTTTGGGCACTTCTGACAGTCATAGATGCAGTTTTCCACTTGTTGACCAGATTTGGGGCTGTTTTCCCAACCTGTCCAATAGGGGCCATGAGAGGCCAGTTCACCTAGGGCGCTGTATGAGGAGGAGGTGGTCCAGCCACTTGATGCCACCATTATACCCCCCTTCTGGAGAGCCTGATGGGCTCAGTTTGACAATGCAGGTGCCCTAGGTGGCAGTTTCAGCAGCTTCACAATTACCGAGGCAGATTAAAAATGGGATAAAAGGGTCACCGAGGAATTCGATTTGGGCAATTGAGGAGAGGTTTTGGCACTTGGTCTTCACAGAGGTCTTCCAGGGTAAACCCCCCATCTTCCAGCCAGTTATCATCAGTTAATGGGGTCCACAGAGGCCACATGAGGCCTTTTACTGCATGTCTCTCACAGATTTTGAGGACAAGATTTGATCATTTGTATTATTTGGACATGTTATTTTATATTATTGTGCCATGGGGATGAGCTAGTAAGGATTGATGCCTCCTAGCCCCACCATGAGCTTTATGAGTCTTGTCCCTGTCATATGAGGTGGGCCCATGTGCTTTTGCCCCCTCTAGAGGATGACAACACCCTCACTTAGTTTGTCCTAGCTATGACGTCACTTTTATGTTGAGTGATCCATGTGATATTATGTATTGGCTCATCTTAGCCATTGATTAGATTATGAGATCTTTTAACCTCAACCACTCATCTTGTTGTATTGTAAAGTGGTTTTGTTTGTCCTAGCTATGACGTCACCTTTATGTTGAGTGATCCATGTGATTTATGTATTGGCTCATCTTAGCCATTGATTAGATTATGAGATCTTTTAATCTCAACCACTCATCTTGTTGTATTGTAAAGTGGTTTTGAGATCTAGGGTTTTGGTCTTTATTATCCTATATAAGGAGGAGACCCCCTATTGTATAGCTCACCTTTGGAGCTCTTGAATATTGGAATAGAATACTTCTTTGTGGAGCATACTTCTCTTGTCTTGTGGATTCTTTTGCACTTTGAATATACAGTGTCTCTTCTATGTATCATTGTGGATCTTGGGGCTACATGTTGTTTTCTTGCAGGGAGGCCGAATTGGTGGAGAGGAGGACGATTTGAAGAGGGTTATTGTTGGAGGGATCCACATATTCTCTCTTGGGTTGATCTTGGTGATAGGGAGTTTCATTATTGTATCTTTGTGACATAGTTGATGCTTTCTATTACATCTTTCCATCATTTTCATAATTTTCTTACTTGGCTTGTTTCACTTGATCTTGTCTTGTAGGAGGAGGACGTTTTGGTTTGGAGCACTTGGATCTCACTCTTGAATATACACATAGGGGAATGCTATCAATTTGCAAAGTGGCCATAAGCAATTGAGGTAAGTTCTTCAAGGTACGTACTAAATCCATCCATTCTTCTTCATTGGTCATAAAACCCTTAAAATCAAAACCCTCATTTTAGGTTTTCTTAGATCTACTTGGATCTAGCTTAGCTCTTGGAAAGATATTGAAAACCCACCTCTATAGCATCCACGGCAATTCAGATCTATAGTTTGGTGGTGATTGGGTTCCATTTGATACACTTTCCAAGGCACTTAGCCTTCCTTAGGTGAGATCGCACTCCTTGGGAGGGTGAGTTTTGCTATTTCCAAGACATGGGTAGGTGAGATCCCACTTGATTTGCACTCCTCTCACTTGATAACCTACCCCTAGTGTTTCACTTCTTTGATTTTTGCCTTGTGGGCCCCATTCCTTATCTTGAGGGTTGTGCCCCACTTGGGTCATTGGGTGATGCACTTTCAACCTTAGATCTATGGAGATCTAGCTTACCTTGGGGCATGCCACTTAAAACTCACCTTGATAATTGCCTTGACTATCCCAATCTACAATTTGGCATACTTTGGACTCCATTTACCCCTTCATCTTAAGGCACTAGTCTCCTTGGGTCAATTCGCACTCCTTGGGGATTGTGTCTTTTGCTAGATCCTATATGTGGGTGTGTCTAAATCTACCTTGGATCCATAGATCTACATCATCAAACACCCCTTAGTGCCATTCCACTCCTAACTTCACCTTATGGATCCCATTTGTGTCATTTCCATACTTTAAGGAAGTGGGTCCCACTTGTGTATTTCATGGTACTAAATCTATCTATTTGATCTCTCTAGGTGGCCTACTTCATTCATTGGTTGAAACACTTGTCACATCTTAAGCCTCTTCAACCATACTTAAATTCTTGGGTCCACCTAAGCTTGCATTGGTTTCTATAACTCAACTTTCATATCCCCCTAGGAACCATTGTTTTGGCTAATCTTTTGTCAATTGGCTATAGGGTCTCCCCCTTGATCTTGTCTTGCCTAGATCTAAAGTGAAGAGTGCGTTGGTTGTCGTGACTCCCAGCTTGCATTGGAAACCGTGGCATCTCTTGGGTCACCTCTTTAGTTGTCTGTCTCCTCTACCATCCCGGATGGGATACCTTTAAGGACAACTACAAGTTGTGTGATAACAGGTCCCTGTGGCTAAGTATCTCAGCCCACAGCCCCTGTGTGGTTGAAGATACCCAACCACAAGGACTTTTAAAATTGAAATAATGCCGAATTAGAATTTAAAAACAATTTAAAAAACATATTAAATTAAATTTAAAAAACAAATTAAATTTAAATATAAGAAACAATAAAAAAATAAAATTACCAAATTAACATTTATTACATTAATAAAATTTAGAAATAAATTTATGAAATTATTTCATAAATAAAATTAAAAAAAAAAATAACAGCACTAACCTAACATGTTAAATTTAAAAATAAAACAATAAAAATTTAAATTTAAAAAAATATTTTTTTTTTACAGAAATAAAATATTAAAAAAAATGAATCTAAGTTACCTTACAATTAAAAATTACAGAAATTATCTAACAGGCTATATTTGAAAAAAAAATAAAAATGAAAGTTAAAAAACAATTTAAAATTAAAAAAAAAAAAACTTAAAAAAATATATATTAAAAACAATAAAAAATAAAAAATAAAAAAAATTAATTACAGAAATTAAATTATTACATAGATTTAAAAAAAATTATTACATAACTTAAAAAAAATTATTACATAAATAAATTAAAAAAAAAATTATTACCTACATAAAACTTACTAAAATAGTGAAGCCAATAAAATATTAAAATTAAAAAAATACAGAAGTAAAATATTAAAAAAAAAAACCTAAGTTACCTAACAATTAAAAATTACAGAAATAAAAAATTAAGTTATTAACTAAGTTACCTAAAATTTACAGAAATAAAATATTAAAAAAAATTAACCACTAACCTAAGTTACCTAACAAATTATATTTGAAAAAAAAAAAAAAAACAATTTAAAATAAAAAACAATAAAAGTTTAAAAATAATATATTAAAAACATTAAAAAATAAAATTTAAAAAAAATAGAGAAATTAAATTACATAAACTAAAGTTTAAACTATTATATTTAAAAAAAAAATATTACATAAATAAATTTTTAAACAATTATTACATAAATAAATTTTAAAAATAAATTTATTACCTAAAAAAACTTAGGAAAACCACTAAATTTACTACCTACAAAAATTAACTTTATGTAATAAATTTTGAAACAATTATTACATAAATAATTTTTTAAACAATTATTACATAAATAAATTTTAAAAATAAATTTATTACCTAAAAAAAACTTAGGAAAACCACTAAATTTACTACCTACAAAAATTAACTTTATGTAATAAATTTTGAAACAATTATTACATAAATAAATTTAAAAAATAAATTTATTACAGGATAAAAATAAAAAATAAAAGATGAAAACCACTAACCTTATCGGCTGGCTGCTTCGATGGAGGTCGATGGATTCACGACGGCTTGCGGCACTCGCCAATGCTCCAGTCTCTGCACCAAGCACCATTACTCACGCCATCGGCTTCACTCCTCACGGCTTCACGGCAGGTAGTTCGGGCTTCTCTCCTCGACACTCACGCAGCACGAATTGAGCAACACAGCAATAGACACTCTCTCTCAGCACTAACTCAGTAGTAGACACTCTCTCGGCAGCAGGCAACACGAACTCAACAGTAACAAACACACTCTCGCTCAGCAGCAGGTAGTTGATGGATGCGAATGAGACTGGGTTGGCTGGTTTATAGCCTCCCGCAGTGTCTTTTTCCCTTGAAAACCCAGTTCGCGGGCCCAAGAATCATCCCGGGTGCATAAAATGTGGCGTCTGTCATTTGCTTCCCGCAAGGCACGATTGTTTTTGCCAGCCGAGTCCTCACGAGTATGACTGCGAGTTTGGCCCAGTTCCATGATTATACGAGTCACGTCGGGTCAACGAGTAAGCAAACGAGTCTTCAGCGGTTAAGCGGGGAAGGTATCTGTTATCACATATATAGTAGCCAGGCTACCATACATTATTTTTCTGATGCCAGTACACTATTCAGCCAGTTCCCCTACATTTGAGATGCTGAGATGAGCATCTATATTGGATCACTATCAGATTGTGGACAGCAGTTATATTCCCCATGCCATGACTGAGTCTTGGGACACTCAGAGAGATGACCGATGTAGCCATTATACCATTGGTACAGAGCAGCCAGTAGTGCCCAGAGTTACAGCAGCAGTTTCAGAGGACAGAGGATGGTACAGGTTGATGAGCATTCAGGTATATGACTCAGCAAGTATATCATGGTGTTATGGTTAGATTGCTTTTATACTTATTCTTATAGCATGTCTTAGCACTTAGTGTCATGATCTTGCGATCATATAGATATTTGGACCTGGTTGATCTATATATATATTATATTGTCCCCACTCAGACTTAGAAGTTCACTATTCATACTCATTGGTATGTACCCTCCTTAGGGAGAATAGAGGTGATCATTCCACCATACCTTGGCTTGCTAGTGTTGGCTCCATCATTTCATTGTCTTCATCCATCCATGGCCTACCTTTTAGATTATCACCCTGACTTACTACTTGACTAGTGGGATGGAGGACTTTTCCCCACTGTAGCCTCTGTATTGGATGAGCTTCCTTGTTTATTGTGTCTCGGCTCTGAGTTGGTGACAAAACTTACCTATGGTGAGTTGGAGTTCCTTGGAATTCCCCCTAGTCACTAAAGTTGTGTTGGCTAAACCTGAAACTTTTGGTGCTGTCATGAATACAAAATCTGGGAAAAATGAAATGCTATATCTTGTATGAAAAGCCCATTCATGCAATGTGTTTCTAAACACACATGAATGAGAGGCATGCCAAATGAAAATGGCCATGAAAATAAAATGTTATATCTTTTGAAAATAAATACCTATGTAAACAAGCTGTCCATGACACACCTATAAGTGCTCAGGTAAACAAGTGCCTTAAAAACACACCTGCAGTAGAAAGCCTAAAATAAATGTAAATCTATGCAATGTGTTTATAAACACACATAGATCAAGGCTATGGAAACTTCAGGCCCAAAAAGCAATGGAACTTAAATGCTATATCTAAACAATTGCTGGCCTTATTTGTATTATGGATTGTGCGCATCTGTGAAGGTGAATAAACCCTCTTTAAACAACTCATCCATTTGTGAGACACCTCCATTCCCTGTGTTATTGCTCATTCAGTATATACTATGGTGTGTATTCCCTTTCCCTTGCCAAAGTGTCACAAAGTCAAGTCAGTCAAGTCATCCCTTAGCCTAGCCAATTATTTCAGCCTTCACCCTTCACTAGCAAATTGATCACAACTATGAAGTGAGTATGATCCTGAAAGTCTAGTCTGAGTAATAATAATAATTAACGACACTATATATTTGGATTTAGATCGCCAGTTATGATTACTCTGTGTTATAATTGTTATTGGAATAAGTTGTAGAGCATGTATTAACCTTGACACTTTGCAGCAGCCTTGGATGATGGTTTGAGTTATATTTGGTCTTGGTTAGACCCAGTTTAACCATGGAGGACCATGGGACATGAGATGTTGGACCTTATGATGATATGGATAGATGATATATGGTCTATGTACACATACATGATGGTTCTATGCAGCAGCTACAGGGTTATGATGATGATTCTTGGTTTACAGCAGTGTTAGGTCATTTACAGATTATTATTATTGGCCCTGTTCCGGTATATTGGATATTTATTTTGATTATGCAGAGACTCATATGGTGTATGAGTACACATCTTGGATGGATTTGGACCTTCTGAGTCCAATGAGACAGTTTGTTTTCAGTTCTGGGCACTTACAGTGATGATTGAGCTTCAGTAGGCTGTCCCAGTGCAGTTTTGGTATGTTTGAGGCCCTGTCAGAGTAGATGTGATTTTTATCCGGTTGACCTAGGGTGCTGATGATGGAGGGGGTGGTCCAGCCACTTGTTTTTACCATATTACCCCCCTCCCGGACACACTGGTGCCCTCACCTTGACAGCGCAGGCACTCCAGGAGGCAATTTGGGGCAGTTTCACGCTTCCCGAGGCATTTCAGGGTTGGTAGAAATGGCTATTGAGGAAATCGATTTGGGCTACTGAGGCAAAGTTATGGCATGGGATGATTAGTGATGATAGATCGGGGTCTTCCACACCTTCTCCAGCAGTTTCAGCTTCATCGGGGCCCACATCCATCACTTATGGCACTTTCTGTGGATTTCTGAGGTCTTTTGAGGACCACGACTTGACTATGGAGGCACGATTTGGTACATTCATGATTATTTTATGGTTATTGTGCTATGGGGATTGACCAAGGAGGGATAAAATTACCTCTTGGACCCACCATAAGCCTCTTATGATATTTTGTCATCATGATTTGGTGGGATTCCCCTCTTATAGGGCGATTTTGTCCACTCTCATAATATTTTATTTGTGATCCATGTATTTTATTGTTGAGCTCATCTCAACCATTGATTAGACATTTGTATCTTTTAATCTTAGCCACTCATTCAAAAAGTGGTTAGGGTTTTGGTGCCTCTCCTTCCTATTTAAAGGAGAGAGCCTCTCATTGTAAGGGGTCTTTGGCTCTTGGATTATTGGTATAGAAAAATATTCTTGTGGTCTCCTTTGCCTCTGGTGTTCTTAGATGGTAATTGGAAAGTCTATTGCAACCTAGCATTTGGAAATTGTGGTAAGATCTATCTTTTTTGGAAATCATTGTTTGTCTACAGGAGGGCGACTTCAACAAGGGCGATTTTGCAAGGCTTCTTCAAATCGACTTTCTTGGCATTCACTTGTATCAGGAGGTTATCATTAGCTTCATTGTGATCTATGCTATGTTCCTGTTACTTCTTTTGTGGCAGTAGTCTTATCTCTTGATGCATCAAATCTCATATTGTTGACGTTTGTTGTGCAGGAGAGAGGGCGCATTGGCTTCTTGGATCAAATCGATTTGCATAGAAAACTACCTCAAAGCTTCTCAAATTGATCGGGTTTGCATAGATCATCATCATCAAGGCATCTACAAGGTTACCCAGGTAAGATCCACAGGTTTGTTTCTCTTTCCTTTATCCAATCCATTGACATAACTCATAAATTGTTAAAACCCTAAATATTTCAAAACCCCCATTTTACTGTTTCTCAGATCTACTTAGATCTAGTGGGTTGTTGGGCATAATATTGAAAACCCACCTCTATAGCATCCACGGCATCCCGGATCTATAGTTTGGTGAGGATTGGCTTCCGTTTGACCCCCTTCCCAAGCCAACTTAGCTTCTCCCAACCAAGGCGCACTTCCTAGTTTGAGCAAGTTGACCTAGATCTAGTACATGGGTGTTTGAGATCCCGCTTGATCCATAATCTACACATCAAATAACATACACCCAAATTGTTACTTTTCTGAATTTCACCTTGTGGGCCCTATTCCACATTTTAAGGGATTTAATCCCCATTTTGGACCATTAGGTGTACTTAAACTCAGATCTAGTAAGATCTAGCCGTCGGATCGCCGTGAAATTATAGATCCATATTCCTACTTGACTAACCTACCCGGATCTAAAGTTTGGATGCCATCGGACTTGTCTTGACCCACCTAACCCACCTTTTTAGCCTCCTTGGGTAAAGTCGCACCACCTTGGAGAAGTGAGTTCACTCACTTCTAGGAACTGGGTACTTGAGATTTTTGGAGATTTGGAACCGGAAGAATTCAAAACCTAGGTCTAGTGTGTCACTTTGTCAGATCTTGCCTTGGGGATAGCATTCCTTGTTTTAAGGGATTGTGGTCCACTTGGGTTAAACCTAGATCTAGACCTACTTATCCATCAAGACCTTAATTGCCCACTTGTCTCAAGTACTAGGAGTCCTCAACCACAAGTCAACCCTACTTTGACTCCATTATCCCAATTCCCAAGGCACTGGTTACGCTCCAAGTAAATTCGACTTTCTTAGATTGTTGGATTAACTTGTGGTTTGACCTTAGTGTGGTGAACCAAACCCTTGATGCCATCATGTATCATGGTCAAACTTGTCACTTGTACTAGTTAGCCCCAATTCAACCCCTAAACTACCCTGCATTGGACACGGTTCCCAAGGCAGTGGATCTTCCAACATTGAACTAGTACACTAATCCTAGATCTCACTTCAAACATTGTAAGTCACTCTCACATCAACTATGAACCAAAGCTATACCTATTAAACCCCTCACTTGGCTTGTGACTTCATCCTTAGGTCTAGGATAAACCAGTGTAGTCAGACTCGGACTCGGCAAATACTCGGCTGGCTTGGGACTCGGCAGACTCGGCAACTCGGATAAGACTCGGCAAATACTCGGCAAATACTCGGCAAATATGAAAAAAATTAAAAATATGGTAACTTTTATGCACAAAAAACAAACATAATGACATTTCTAATCCATATAAGTTATAAGAACAATTCTATGCAGAAATTCATCTCAAGAACAGGCCTATAGGCCAGGCCACGATGGCAGCCTCCACAGGCTACCAACAGGCCCAACACCCAAAACATAAAAAGAATTAAAACAAAACTTAAATAAATTATTAAATACAAATAAAAATAAAAATTAAAACAAAACTTAATACAATACAAATAAAATTAAAAAAATAAATATTTATTTTAAATTAAACTTAAAAATATGTTAATTTATGTTTTTTTATATTTTATTTTCATTTTTATATTTTATTTTAATTTATGTTTTTTTATGGCAGCCTCCGTTTTATGTTAATTTTAAATAAAAATGAAAATAAAATATAAAAAAAACATAAATTAACATATTTTTAAGTTTAATTTAAAATAACTATTTATTAAATATTTATGTTTTTTTTTTTTTTTTTTTTTTATTGTATTAAGTTTTGTGCCAAAACGGCCGATCTCCAGGCTACCAAAATGCCCGATAAATAAAAATGTAAATAAAAATGAAAATAAAATATAAAAAAAACATAAATTAACATATTTTT
Organism: Larix kaempferi; assembly: GCA_027924585.1. Lineage (NCBI taxonomy): Eukaryota > Viridiplantae > Streptophyta > Pinopsida > Pinales > Pinaceae > Larix > Larix kaempferi. The sequence goes on along the minus strand of BSBM01000402.1, from coordinate 3,491,119 downwards.
AAGTTTAATTTAAAATAACTATTTATTAAATATTTATGTTTTTTTTTAATTTTATTTTTATTGTATTAAGTTTGGTGCCAAAACGGCCGATCTCCAGGCTACCAAAATGCCCGATAAATAAAAATGAAAATAAAATATAAAAAAATAAAATACAATATTGCAAATAAAAAAAACAAAATATCACCAAACTGGAATTCTTCCAAGCTCGACCGGTCGATGGTAGCTCGCCAAATTCTTCTCAGCTCATGGTCTCCTTTGCAGCGTGTGATCTTAGCCTTCAGGTCGTGGTCGCAGCTCGCGGTCTCCAGTCGTGGTCTCCACTCTACAGGGCTCCTCAAATCTCACAATGCATTTAATCTCACTCTGCGTTCACCTCCAAAATGTCAAGCCACAAACTCGCGAGTCCGGCGAGTTTGAGCCGAGTTCCGTGTTTAATCGCGAGTCCGACGAGTTTGAACCGAGTCCCGAGTTTGGCCGGCGAGTTTGACGCGGTTACCCGGCTGGCCTGCGACTCGGCAAGACTCGGCAACACTCGCGAGTCTTGAGCGAGTGTGACTACACTGGGATAAACCATACACCTAACTTCACTTAGAAATACCCTGATTTGGTGTCTTGGTTTTGATCTTTCCTGTCGGGAGTAGATCGGGTCTCCCCCTTTGTTATCTGGGCTAGATAACATAAAGCGAAGGTTGCCTCGACTGGCGTGACAACCATATATTGGAGGTCGAGGTGATCGTGGTTGCACCTTTTGAGTTGCCCTTCCCTATTGCTATCCATGACTGGATCCATCCATAGGGGTAACTACAGTTTAGGTGATAACAGTATCCACTCGGCAAGACTCGCGGGTATTCGCGAGTATGCCCCGAGTGGTGCTTCACTGATATTGACTATGATTATTACATCAGACCTTGCTATATAAAGATTTGACTGGGTATAATATAGTGCCATTGCAAAATGTCTCAGTAGTGATAGCTGGTGTATCTAACTAACCTATAGTGATCTACAATACAATAGTCTACTATCTTGCTCTCAGGCAATAATTTGGGTACTAGAGTGTGATCTTACAGTGGTGGTGTCTGCATACTTTATTCATACTTCAGTTACAAATGAATGAATGATTTATACTGCAATTCAAGATACATATCTTACACTGGAAAGTCTACTATAGAATTAGATACTTGCTTGCCATTACTGTTCTTTGACTCCATCCCAAGGAACTGATTTTGAATCATAGAATTGTAGAGAGAGCATTCGTTTGTCTTGAGATCATTTGCAGGTGTCATTGAAGGGCTCTCCCTTGGGTGAGTAACCCCAAAGAAGTTCAAGGAGATAGACTAAGGTGACATTGGGTCTAGCCTTCCTCTCCTAGGCTTTCCAAATCGCACCCTACTAGTTCGATTGGTAACACACCATATAGTTGAAGTCATTCGCTATGGGGACTCAGATTCTCCTAGTCTTGGAGAAATCCACGAGACTTTTGATAGCATGTTGGGTCGAGTAAGGGCGACCATTCATGAGAAAGAGCCATCCTTAGAGTTCTATACGACCCATATTTGACCCATTATTCAGCGTAGGTGGGATCGAATGAAGTATGAACACACCTTTGCACATGGAAGCATATGCACTTAACCCAAAATGGTATCTTGAGAGGCTTGGTAGAATTCCCCCCATTGATGATCCAGAGATCAAGAGGGGATTTCAAGCTGCCATAAAAAGATGTATGATGAAAAAAATTCGAAGATAGTGGGTTGATTTTGCATGTCTCAATGGTCCCTTCAACAAGGGTGATGCAAAGGAAGATCTTAAGGAATTAGACCAAGAAGACCCCATTGGTTGGTGGAGGATGCATGGGGATGATGCTCCAAAGATCCAATATCATGCTACCCGCTTATTGTATCAGATTGCTAGTTCCTCTGCAACAGACAGAATTGGTCTACATATAGCTTCATCCACTCTATCAAGAGGAATATACTTACCTATAAGAGAGCAGAGAAGCTAATTGCAGTGCACAGTGCTCTACGTCTTTCACATAGGAAGACACCAGAGTATCAGATGGGATTGGTGACACGATGGGATGTGAATTCAGAGGATGATGCATAGATAGACGAGGAGGAGAGACCAGATGAGATGCAACACAATTTGGTTGGTGTGCCATTGGTCACTCTTGATGTTGAGACTGAGAATGACTCTGACTTTAGATGGTGACTTCATGCAGCAAATGCATCAGGAGGACAAGTCCATGGATCTATCACCTTGATGCTCTTTTCATGATTTACTTTTGCTACTTTTAGTTTTATTTACTGTCATTGATGAACTCAGACCGAGTCTTTAGACTTTGACTCATCACTCTTTGAGTCTTTGAGTCTTTACTCTTTAGTACTATTTTGAGTCATTTTAATTTGCTATATATATTTTACTGTTTAGTGTTTGCAGTTTATGTGTCATGTCTATGATTCAGATTTATGATTATTTATTTGTCATTTTAAATTTATCTACTGTTTTTTATGTCTATGATTCAAAGTTATTATGGAAGATGTGCATGTATTTAAAATTTAAAATAACCATTATGAATTGAATATCATGTTTACATTGCACAATGATGAATTTCATTTTGTATGTAAATGCTGATGGGATGAGGAATTGATATGTTCATATGTTGGGATTCATATATATATATATATATATTTTTATAATAATTTTAGAGATGGGGCCCCCTATGTTAGGGACCCCTCGCCCCCCAAAATACCCCAAAATTTGGGGGTGTCTCTACACATCACCAATGTGCATTTCCACGCTCCCATGCTCCCGCATCCCGGAAACTTGGTGGAACACTGATTTTAATGGAGGATTCTAGGAGGTTCTTTAAAATAAACTGTTGGAAGAAAATATGGAGGAGTCTCTAGGGCTTTCTAAATTATATTTTATTGGAAGTTTCTAGAGGGACACTCTCCCTTAGAAGTTTCTAGGGTTTCTTTATACTATTTTATTGAAGCTATAGAATTTTCTAAATATTTTTTATTGAGAGGTGGTTAGAAAATAGAGTTTATAAAAGGAGGCCTTCCCTCATTTGAAATTTGTGATTTTAGCTTGGACAAAATCCTAGAACGCTGGTGGTGACTGTTAAGGAGCTGATATTGAGCAGATTTGGGATTGCTTCAATAATGGTCAGGGCTCTAGCATTCCAACTCTGATTCTTTCATGTTGGCATTTGGTTTCTTTGCTGGAGTATTGTACTTGTCTATTTCTGCTGGTCTTAGCTAGCCAAGGAAGGGCTGAATAGAGAGATTCTTTGATTCTCTTCAGCTAACAGCCCTCAAAACATTACATCTGAGAATGTAATGTTTTGAGGGCTGTTATCCATTTGAAGATTGTATTGTTACTTCATCTTTATATCTGATGTCATCTATTTAATGCAAGCAAGTTAGATCTGTGTTAGTGTGTCTATTTGATCATTAATACTTGGTTTTGAGTGAATATTCAGATCTGTTATAACCTGTAAAATACCACAGATTTGTGGGTTTGATGGGTTATTTGTTGTTGAAGTCAATTCCAATCAAATTCATACATCTCTCAAATCCATGCCCTTTGGTCAAGGCACTTGTCTATTTGAAATCATCGCTAACATGTATTGAAGATCATATCTTCTGTTTTGCTAAATTTGGAAACTGTCTTCCTACTAGGGAATCTGCCCTTGTGCCAGAGGAGAGCCAGCCTAAAGTGAGAAGGACAATCACTGAGTTGACAATGGGTTATGTCCTCAAGTTTCCCTATGGTTTGTACTTGATAGTTGGACTTTGAATATCTTTGAAGTGCATATTTTAGAGATAACAAACGGAAGGGGGATCCCTGACCAGACGGACTTGAGGATCTTGTAGGTGTTCACACACCAGAGGAAGTGGCAGGATGGGATATTGTATGACAGGGGAGATGCAATCTTCCAACCTAAATCTGATTTCAATTCTTTTCCTTGCTGGTTAATTCTGTCTGGTTTGATTGGTACACTGTGGGTAATTTTGGCAATGTTTGAAAGGAGTAATTGTTGTTTGGTGTGTTTGCATTTCCCAATGCAATTATTGTCACAATATGGGCCCAATATCACAATATAATAATAGCAATTTATTCCCCAAGTATTGAACAGCAGTAAAGTATTATAAGGAACAAATCTGACTTTGAATTTACGTAGACAGTGGACTGTTGAATGTTTTGAATGCTGATGTATATGATCTTGATCTTGTGCATGCAACCTCTGAGAGAATGACGCCCGGCAGAGGAGATATCTGCCGTCTTTACACAGTGAACTCGTGGAGGAAATAGGCTTCCACAGCTGTAGATGAGGGGCAGCTTATTGTCAATATACACGTCCCAGCCCTTGGTCCATCCACTAATATTCAGCAGTGTTGAAAGTAGGAAGGACGCCTTCCTTTTAGGCTGCCACGTGAGCTTATTTAAGGTGCTGGTTTTCAACAGTAAGGGACTGTTTTAATGATGAACATGGCTGTGACCTTCCACGATTTATAACAGCAGGAGGATTCCTTTAATTATAATGCTCACATGCCCTTGCAAGAGCCCATCTTCTTTGATAGACAGTTGTCCCTTTGAATGGAGATCTAGGTCTGTCAAGATACTCACGCCCTCTAGGGAAACTTGGCAGAACATGCCTTTGTGGAGATATATATTAAATAATGACAGTTGCTGCCTTCAAGGGAAATAACACGCCTTTCTCTAAGGGAGATCCTTGCTCATGCTTGGTATTTCCAGCTAGGAAATTCACGATCTAGCAGGGTCTTCATGTCTTGGCTGTGGATGAAATCTCTGCCCAAGACAGTCAAGGAAGACGCCCTTGCTTAATGAGATAGAAGTCTTCCCTAGGGCTGATTAAGAGATTAGATGAATGCGCCCTGCCTGCAATAAACTCGACCTCTGCCCAAATACCTGTTATCTTATCTTTGTGCTTGGTGATAGATCTGGATGATCTATCCTTGAAGTGACTAGGGTAGATAGATTTCGCTACCGAATCCACTTGTTGTTTAAGGCAGTGTGCCCTCAACCCTAAATGGCTCTCAGAGCCCTCAACACAATTCTCAATGATCAATAATAATAATGGATAATGAGCAACTTGCTTTTTCCTTCTTTTATCATGTTGAAATTGCATGGCCTAACTTTTGCATGCCCTGATTTGCTTTTCTTTATTTTATTAAGTTGATGTTGCATGCAACTCACTTTTTGCATGCATGCTCTTGAGTTATGGCTCGCATGCTCTGCATGTCAGTGGTTCCAGGCTTATCAAAACGGAACATTACAAGAGAGCAGCTATGGAATGCTGGCCCTAAGCCTAGATGGAGTGGTGTAAAGCCATTTTTATAGTATGATCTAACTGAGCTGGTCTTAAGGGTTATATTACGTTATTTGAAGTGATCATGTGTTTAGCAAAGTAAAAACTATTTTGTAGCTATTGAACTTCATTATAAGATCAAGAAAGATGGAAACACATTGGTCATTTCTATCTTCTTTGTTTTAAAACTCAATAATATGCCATGTGCTCTTTTCTTTATTCACATATTTATTCTCATTTGGTCTTAAAGTTATTTCATTTGATTTTATTAATTTCTATAGAAGGCTCATCATATAGATATTGTTATCAATTTGAGTGTTTTTGCAGTGGTGGTCCGTTACTAGATTCCAAAGGAAAATTGATTGGGATCAACACAGCTATATTTACTCAAACAGGTAGCCAAGGAAGAATTAAGTGACTTGGCGTATGCTGTCTATTTTCCTCTCCTTTTAGCTTATAGTTATTTTTCACAGATATAGCTGCATTATATGCTAAGGATTTTAATATTTGAATACCCTTGTACAAAGTGCTAATTTGTATATTAGAAATGCATAGTGATACAATGATTACTTTAGAGAGATTGTATGCTAATTTTCTTGGATTATTTGGAGAAGTAATTAATTATACTTTAAGACACTAAAATGAGAATGTTTAAAATTACTTTGAATACCAAGAAAACATTATTGCTAAATATATTAGTTTAACTTAGCCATACAATGCATGGAAAATAATCTAAAATGAGAATGTTTAAAATTACTTTGAATACCAAGAAAACATTATTGCTAAATATATTAGTTTAACTTAGCCATACAATGCATGGACAATAATCTCTCAATTTTCCAGCTTTTGTAAAAGAACTAGTGGAAACTAGGAAATAGGGACATATCGAGAAAATCAAATAGGCATGTCATAATCTTATTCTAGTTGGAAAATTAAAATTGCACTGCTCTAGACAATATTACATTAAGATTATCAAACATATCTTCGTTCATGATCATACAAATGTCATGATCTGAAAGATTAGGAAAAGATTGCCTTGGTGCCTCATTTAATATTTATGATAGTTGAGATCATAAGTTAAAATTAAAAGTTAAAAAACAGACCTTATGTTGTATTGGAACCCACACAGAAGGCATAAGAAATACTAATTAAAGGTGTTGTTAACACTGGATTTTACCTTATAAATCTGAGTGTTAATCTACAATACATATTCATGGATACCATTTGGGGTGATCTCATGGTTATAGAGTTCACCATTAGGCATCGATGGTTCGTGAGTACATTTTGGGTGGATGGGTTAGTCGGTCCACTGACGTATCATTGACGGTTTGTTGAGTGCCTTTCAGACTTGGCACATGGCTGCATGTCTTTATTATTCAAAGATAGATGATTGGAGTCTGGACAAAGTTCAAACAGGCTATTTTTATATGGATTCATGTAGAGGACACATCATAGATACATGTGGATAGGTGATGCAACAACAAAATGTGCCCCATACTTACATATTTAGTTCATTATTTAGAGAAAGCATGGGAGGTCGAAGATCACTAGGCGATGTAACCATGATGAGTTTGTAGTGTCATTTTTTGGCATGATTTGATCATAGTGCTAGACACCCTTTGGGGAGATATCCAAGGGGTTCTATTTTTAGGCAGAGATGAGAAGTTGCTATTTTTGGTAGCTGCCATTTTTAGCAGTTTTTGGAGAGTGGTTTGATTGTTGATCTAATTTCCTGTTTGAGGATCTAGCTGGTCTAATTTCATGTTTGAGGATCTAGTTGGAGGATTTTCCTATGGTGTGAGTTTCATTGGATTTCAAGGATGAGCTATTTTTAGTAGGGTGACTTGACTTTTTGCTACCTAGTATGATGAGTAGCATTAGTGTCTAGTTTTAGGCCTTACCTAGTTTTGCAGTTCAAACTAGTACCTTCATTAAGGTCACGAATCCCAGTGCTATGAGGGGTAAGCATAGGAGAAGTGAGCGCCCAATGTCACCACAACCCAGCTTCCCAACACTTTAGGTAAACTCCTAAGACCAAGGGTGAGTCCCTGATTCTGTTGAAGGATATTTGCAAACACTCAAACACCATACAAATACCTTTCACAAAAAACCTCTCAAACTACGACCAGTTCCCTATGGAGTCTAAACAATGAAGCATACAATGACACTAGGAGAGGAGAGGAGTTACAAACTTTATAATTGCTTCTGAGATAGATAACCACAATATCTTACTACTGTTATAACAGAACAGCAGCTAATAACAACTCATAAATAGATAGACCAGCCTAAACTTCACCAACTTACCATATGAGATGACCCCTAATCTTGTAGGTGTAAGAGACATACCACAAGAAGGTAGGAGGAGCCCTTAAACTAGATCCGGAAATGATTAACGAGATCTGGTTTATGCCTTAACCAACCCTCAAAATGAATGGTGGGCCCGCTTAAACCTCTCCAACAGCTGCTCGACCCCCCAAGATTGAAACTAGGCCTTTCCTTAGCCCTTTATGGCCTTTAAACTTGTTGATTAGATGGTTGTACATGTTGTAGATATGAAATATAGAAGAAATATTGTACAAAATACAAGATATCTCATAAACTAGCCCCAAGAAGGTGACACCCTTAAGGATTGGCCCCAAAACCAAGGAGGACACACTTTTTGGGTGGATTAGTCCTTCCAAAAGATAAATATTTTTTAGTTTTCCAATTTTCTGATTTTTAGGGTTTTCACAATATCATTAACAAAAATTTGATAAAAGATTGAAGAAGAGAAGGGGATAGGCCTTAGTCTTTACCCTAGGGAAACAAGAGATCAAGCTTAGTGTCCCTCCTCAATTTGGCAATTCAATATTTATGAACTAGATCAAGGACTAGTAAACCTAGATAGGTCAAAGTAGCCCTAGGTCTAGTTAGGGAAAAGAGTGAATTTCAAGGCCCACCTAGGAGATCTCCTTCAATAGGAAGGTCCCTTCTAACAAGATTGACAAGATGTAAGCAAAACCCTAGATTACCTTGCTTAGGTGCATAAGAGCAATGCCAAACAAAGAAAGTATAAGATCTTATCGACATCCACAGAGAAAAGAGCAAGAAAAACCCTGGATCCTTTCTTAGCCACAAGTTATCAACATTATTCTTTGAATCAACCTTGTAAGAGATATAGAAACCCTAGAAATACACCATTCATCCTTCAACGTAAGAAAAATATGCCAAAAAGAGAGGTTCACTAGCCTTGAGAGCTCATGTAAACCAAGAGAAAAAGTAATAAGATCATGTTTGAACCCTTCGTTCTTGTTACAAACGAGAGGGAAGTGCTCTTTATTTATATGGAGCGACCTAACCTCTTTAAATTTAGAGCCTACCTTACTAAAAGATAAAATATTTCAAAATGAGGGTTTGTCACCCACAAGTCGTGGACTAAACCACAAAATGACCTAAAATAACAATAAAATGATGCAAATGGCTTCAACCAAGTGAGATGTTGATCCAAAAGGAGGATGGCATGTCCCAACTAACCTCAATGATGTGCTTCTCCCTCAATGTCCTCCTTTTTAGCAAGGTAAGGCTTTCTTCAAAGAATGATGTCATCGTCATTTTTTCTCTAGGAGACCAAGAGGAGGGGTAATACATCAAAAGAGAAGTCCAAGTGGGAATAGATGAGGTGTGCTAAAGCATGTATGACAACCCTTACAAGCGCAATCACCTCTACATAGCATAAACATAAGTGTGGCTAGGAACCTTTGAGCCGTGTGTCTTAATGGATTCATCCCAAGGTACACCAGACACCTAGACAGGGCATAAATTCCCAACATGATGAGGGAATTCCACCCATCAAGGGGTAGTCAACAGAGCCACTAGGTTAGCACTCCTTGAAACGAGAACCAAGAGGACATGCCATGACCAATCCAAGGGTCTTAAGCCCAGTTAGACCAACACTTTTACATAATAAAGCCCATACTTGTCATTTTACAATGGAAAAGACCCCCTCACTTTGGTACATCTTGAAAGGCACGCTACAGACAATCTAGGGTGTAACACCTGGCTCCAACTGTGGGACATGCACCCTTCTCGGGAGTGTATGAGAACCCCCTAGAATCTCTTGGAACCTATAGACCTACACACACATATAACAACAACTGCATCAAATACATCGGAGGCAAACACTTCCATCCTACCTTGTTCAAATCAAAATGAAATGCAATAAACAACAAGTGCAATGCATGGTTAAAATTAAATGACAAAATCAAATGAAAATAAACCTGCTATAGTATAAGGGATGTCTTGATCACATCAGATATTACCTGAGTATAATATTTTCAAAGCTTGGCCCATTTACGGAAAATGGTATTTTGTCTCCATTTAGATGACTCAAATAGAAGGAATTATTACATGCAACATTGTCAATTTGATATGGACCCAACCAATGATTTTCAAACTTACCATACTCACCTGGTTTTTCCTTTCTTTTGTGCCACAGGAAAATGAGATCACCTTTCTTGAAATTTTGCTAGCGACCCTCCTTGTCAAATTGAGCTTGCATCTCTTCCTGATGTTGCACCAAGTGATCGAAAGATCTACTTTGTTTTCCACTTGGTTATGAAAATTCATTTTGGACTACATTTGGATCTATTTGTCTCATCTTTTGCTGGCTTGGTTGTGCATCTTTTTTCACATTTCTTTGAAAAATCTTCAAATCCTCACAAGACTGATCATCTTTAGATTCGTGAACAAAACTTTTAGATTTTTCCTTTGGGGTAAATCCTTTCCTTTTTTTTTGCAACTGCCATTCTTATCATGGTTCTTCTTTGTATGAACTTGTTCAGGTGGAACTGGGTTGTTGGTTTCTTTATCTGGCAAGCTTGGCTTGCCCAGGTCAATCTTAAATTTGTTTGAATTATTCATAGTCTTTTGCATTTTCCTGTCATTGTCAAAAACCTGACAGCTTCCCAAATCATCATGCAAAGAGGATCTGCAAACTATTCTCATTTTTTCTTTTTCAATAGGGTCCTCACAAGGATAAAGGGAAGAAACTGAAACTGTTTTTGCATCTGCTTGTTCATTATGAGCTCAGAGAACCACATCTAAGAAAGATGCATATAAATCATCTGTAACTAGTTGTATTTTATCTTTGTAACAATTCAATCTTTCATTTTCATGAATAAGCTTTCCTTCAACTAATTGTGTCTCGGCTCTGTTGAGGTTCATCATCCAAAACTCATCTTTGTCTTTTTGAGGAGCGACGTCAATAGCAAAAACACTATAAGGACCTGACATTGTCTTGAAAGCAAATTATTTCACTTCCTGGATATTTTGGATATTCCACATGATGTCTTCTCTTAGGTTCTGTTATCACCAAACTTGTAGTTGCCCCTATAGATGGATCCAAGATGGATGGTAGAGGGGATGGGCAACTAAAGAGGTGAACCAAGATAGCCTCGACTCCCAAATGGATGGTTGTCATGCCAATCGAGGAAATCTTCACTTGACGTTGTCCTAGCCCAAGACAACAATGGGGGAGACCCAGATCTACTGTCGACAGGAGAGATCAAACCCATACACCAGATCAAATTAGACACAGTGAAGTACGTAAGGTGTTAGGTATAGTAAACCCTAGATCTATGAATGAAGTTACAAGGTGAGTAATGGATTGGACCAAGAGGCTTAAGCAATATATATTTCATCCAACATGGTTATATACGTGACTTATGAGCTTAATTAACAGATCCAGAATCAAGGTACCAGCAAATGATATGAAGATCCACTGCCTTGGGAACCGTGTCCAATGCAAGGAGGTTAGGAGAAGGATTGGGGCTATCTAGTACCAATGGATGGACTTGATTGACAGGTATGACAGTATCAACACACAAAAGTCTCAGCCAGAGCATCAAACAACAGGCAAACCAACTCTCTTAGGAAAGTCGCGAGGGTTGAGGAAATCAGTGCCTTGGGAAATGGGCCTTAGGGAGTCCTCCAAAGTTGACGCCTAGAAGAACCCACCTAGTGTTTGAACTGATCTACAATACCCAGAAAAGGTTTGCCAGTAAACCTTGCCGTTTGCGCTAGAGAATTTTCCGATTATTTTAAATGAGGGTTTTGACAGTAAAATAAAGATGCCAATGGATTGGAACCAAGAAAAGAAGAACAAACCTGTAGATCTTACCTAGGAAACCTTGTAGATACCTTGATGATGATGATCTATGCCTTCTCGATCAATTTGAGAAGATTTGGATGAGTATTCTATGCAAATCGATTTGCATAAGGAAGCCAATGCGCCCTCTCTCCTGCACAACAAACGCCAACAATATCAGATTTGATGCATCAAAAGAAATAGACAAATGCTACAAAAGAAATAACAAGATGAAACCATAGATCACAATGATACTAATGATAACCCCTTGATACAAGCGAAGCCAAGCAAGCGAGTTGAGGAAGCCTTGCAAAAACGCCCAAGTGAAGTCGCCCTCATGTAGACAAGACAAAGTTTCCACGAAAATATAGATATCACCACAAATACTCAAATGCTAGGATGCAATAGACTTTCTAATCACCATCGAAGAATATCAGATGCAAAGGAGACCCAAGAATTTCCACAAGAAGTTTTTCTATTATCAAGATTCCAAGAGCCAAAAACCCTTTACAATGAGAAGCTCTCTCCTTTAAATAGGATGGAGAGATACCAAAACCCTAACCACCTTTTGAATGGATGGCTAAGATTAAAAGATCATAATGTTCTAATCTACGGTTGAGATGAGCTCAACATAAAGTACATGGATCAATATAAAAATATAACATATCAATGGACAAAATCGCCCTAGGAGAGGGGGTCCCACTCAAAGTGATAAAATAAACATGAATAAAGCTCATGGTGGGTCTAGGGGGTAATGTCTAACACCCCTAGTGTGTCCCCATGGCAGAATATCATCATATGACCATCGTAAGCACCAAATCATGCTCCTTTGGGAAAGTCGTGAGCTTCCAAAGGCTCCAAAAACTCATAAACTGTGTCGAAGAAATGGGTGTGGGCTCCACTGAATGCTGAAACTGCTGGAGAAGGGGTGTAAGACATCATACTCATCATCAAAACTCATCCCATGCCCTTTCCTTGCCTCAGTAACCCAAATCAAATTCCTTAGTAGCCATTTTCACCATTTTTAATCTGCCTCAGGAACTGTGAACATGCCCAAACTGATACCTGGAGTGCCTACGCTGTCAACTTGAGCCCACAGGCTCTCTGGGAGGGGGGGTATAATGGTAATATCAAGTGGATGGACTACCCCCTCCTCATACAACGCCGTAGGTAAACCAATCAAATCATCTCTTTGCTCTGACATGCCATTTATCATGGAAAAACTGCACTAGAATGGCAAACTGAGGAAAATCATCACTGTAACTGCCTAGAACTGAAAACAAACTATCTCATTGGACTCAGAGAGCCCAATTCTATCTAAGTTGTGTAGTCATACACCCTATGGATCTCTGCATGATCATATAAAATATCCAATATGCCCAGACAAATAAAATAATAATAATAATAATGTTGAAAACCACAAATCATCATAAACCTGTAATCATTGCATAGAACCATCTGGTGACCTGTAATAGACCACATATCATATATCTGCATCATCCGAGGTCTATCCACCTCATGTCCTGTAGTTGACTTTGGTCAAACCAGGTTTGACCAAGTCAACATGACCAATAATATGACCCAAGCTAACATCAAACTGTTGCAAGTGTTAGAGGTTAAAACATGCTCTACAAATCATTCAAGTGATAATTATAACAAGTAGCAATCATTTCTCTGGCGATATAAAACCAAAATATAAAGAGTTTTCAATATTAATTAAGACTCAGACTAGACTTTCAAGACCATACTCACTTCATAGTTGTGACCAATTTGCTAGTGAAGGGTGAAGGCTGAAAATGAATGGGCTAGGCTGAAGGATGACTACTAACTTGACATTGTGACGCTTTGGATATGGAAAGGGGATACCCACTCTAGCATATGCTGGACAAGCAGTAACACGGGGAAAGGCTGTGTCTCACAAATGGGTAAGTTACTTTCAGAAGTGCTTATTCACCTTGACAAATGCCTACAATCCACATCAAATACAAGTGAGGCCGGCAATCATTTAGATATAGCTTGTAAGAACCATTGGTTTTTTGGGCCTTTGATTTCCATAGCCTTGATCCACGTGTGTTCAAAAACACTTGTTACATGGATTTACATTTATTAAGGCTTTATGCTCCATGTGTGTTCAAAAACACTTGTTACATGGGCTTTACATTTCACATTTCACATTTCAAAGCCAATTTCATTAGGCTTGCCTTGCATTCACGTGTGTTCAGAAACACTTGTTACATGAATGGGCTTTCACAAGATATTCATTTCATTTCCATATACACTGTATTGATGGTAGTACTATCTGTTTCAGGTTTAGCCAACACAACTTAGGCAACTCAGAGCGAGACACAATAAAACAAGGGGAGGTTCATCCAACAAAGAGGCTATAGTGGGGAAAGGTTCTCCACGCCACTAGTCAAGTAGTAAGTTGGGATAATCAAAAAACTGGAAGGTAATGGATGGGTGGAGACAATGAATAATGAGACCAACACTAGCAAGCCAAGGATGGTGGGAATGATCACCTCTATTCTCCCTAAGGAGGGTAAAACCAATGAGTATAGGTCAATAACTTCTAAGTCTGAGTGAGGACATACATAATAATAAATGATACAACCAGGTCCACATATTTATATGATCGCCAGATTATGATACTAAATGCTAAGACATGTCACAAGAATGCTTATAAGAGCAATATAACCATAACAAAAAATAATACCTGCTGGGTCATATACCTGTAGATAACCAATCTAAACCATCATTTGTCCACTGAGAACTTGCTGCTGCAACTCTGGGCAATACCAACTACTCTGCAAATGGCTAAATGGCTACATTAGTCCTCAAATATGAGTGTCCTGAGACTCAGTCATGGCATGGGAATATAGTGCTGTCCATAATCAAATAGTGATCCATCATAGATGCTCATCTCAGCATCTCAAATGTAAGGGCACTGGCTGAAAAGTTGATAACAGTAATTAGTGCAGGGACTTGTCTACACTAGTTCTACTATTTTGCTAAGAGATGGTGAGTCTCTACGTCAGAAATGAAAAGATTATTACAAGCATCTACAGATCTAGATTCATTCATTAAAACTCATTAAGATCTAAAATCATTTAGGAATTAAAATCATGCATGATAAGCATAAAAAAATCTTAAATGGCAGAAACTTGAATCAATTCATGCTAAAACAATGGAGAAGATACATGATTACTAGGAATCCTGGTGTGAGTGCCTCCTCCCTTGCCATAAATTCTCCTTCCTTCATCCTTGCTATTGAAGAATTGGGGCTCTTTTCTTCCTTCAGAATCTCCTCAGCATGCCTTTGATATTTTTTTCTCCCTTTACCATGCCTCCCATGCCTTTCTTATATAGCATTGGGAAATGGGCCTTAGGTTTCTCTTTTAAATGTGGGATTAGTCATTTTCCTCATTTTGATTATTTTCAAGTGAAAACCCACTTTTGAATAGTTTTTAGGCTTTTTGCTCCACTTAGAATGTTTTAAACACAATTAATGCATTTCTCAGAGAGGATTCGTCTCTGATTGAACTTGTGTCATGACTTTCCTGTTGCGGGTGCATGGTAAACATATGTTGCTCCTTCACGTAGTTAAGGGTGTCAATTTGATTGTTAACAGATGCCCCCTAATGTGTGAGGTCCGAAGCAGAGCTAAGGGCCGAAATACATTACTGAAATTTATACTCAGTATATTGATACTCTTTGTACTGATACTCTTTATCGTTCAAAGCAAGGATAAGGGAAGGAAAACTTACGGGCGCAGGATTGAGGATCACACCTGCAAGACATAGCAATTTCTCAAATATATAATATCTTCCTGAGGCGAGCATACCCATGCTTAGCAGTAAACAAGCATGGCCACGAACAATACATAGTGGATCCATGTCAAAAGCAATTTTTTTTTTTCTTTTCTCTGAAAATGTATACATGCACTTTGATGAGTGCGAGAACAAAGTCTTTATTGAACTTCTGACATGGCAGTCTAATCTTGCATAGCTCGGGCAGTGCATCAATGAGTGATACAATTGTTTTTCCCAAGGTCTTCAATACAAATCGACGCTAGTACGAGTTTATATCATGCGAATAAGTGATCTGATGTCGAGCATAATAAAACACCATTTGATTACCGGTCATTGATGTATACCGTTAACAGATGCGAAGAGACCCACCGATAATGATGATGGACTCTAAGGTACTGAGTACAAACTAGCAAGTGTGAATAGATGTTCTGAAGTCGAGCACTTGTAGAATCAAATAATCAGGGGTCATTGATGTATACCCACTGTCATTTGTGAGGAAACCTACCACTAATGACTGCAAGATCCAAGGTACTCTCAAGGTTTCTAGATCCATGTCCTAGATGATGATTTGATGTCAATAGGAATAGATCCATCAGAAGGAGGGCATTGATGTATCCACATCAACCGATACGAAACAAAGATCAATGGTATGATATAATTTGGTAGAACTGCAAGATCCAACACTGTATACTGACACAAGGAAGGCCGACGTGATTGGTCAAGAATATTTGGGGAATGGCCGACTCAGCTTGGACTTCCCTTGAACACATAACACGACGCAGAATGGACACTTGGCAACATAGGACTTTGAGTAACTGACCTTAATGAAATCCGCTAATTCTAGATGCATTAACGAAAGCTCCATTGGTGATGGGAAGGATAACCCATCGGTGGAGATCTGTTCAAAATACCGGTACAGTTTCCTAAGGCAAATGCAGATGGTGTACTGACCGCAGATACAATATTATGTGCCGTGTTCAAGGACGACAAGGACTGATTGTTGCCGTTTTCTTCATAGTTTATAATATGAAGTGATTCAAGTCTCTCCCTTTTTGGATTTTTGTGTTTTCCAATTTTTTTTAACCTTTTTCATTTATTAGCTTGAAAAAAGAATAAAGCATGCTATGGTACATTAGAGGAAACGAGTATCTCAAGGGCATGCGCCTAAATGTCAAGGGCATGGGTCAGGCCGAGGCAACGATCCGTATTGCAAACAAGGGCTGAGCTAGTTATGTACACTCTTACAGATGTTTCCTCCATGGGTATGGGTCAAATATACATAAGCAATGGTTTATAGGCATCTTGTAACAGAAAGCGACTATACATGCAAATAAGCAGCATAAGCAATAAGCAACGAAGCAGTTTGCATGGATGTTCAAGTGGATATTTTAACACAAGCTTATGTAAAATGACAAAAAAATGGGAGCTCATCAGGATATGGTTAGAAATGTATGAAAGAGAAATATGTGGTATCAAACTCCAAGTCATGATGGGACTAATAGGGCTCTCGGGCCTATGAGAATAACGCAGCATGGGCACCAAAATGGCAATGGGGTGCTGACTAGGGTGTCCCATGTTTGGTAGGTTCTGCTGTCGGAATGGTGGAAAATACGGATATGAAGGGTTGACCCACGAATTTCCAACAGGTTCGACCCTATGGTAAGTTTGGGTTGCAGAAGGTTCAAATGCATCTTTACAAAGGGATGGCCTAAACCTATATGCAAGTTTCCAAATATACCAGATAAGATCGAGAAACATGTAGATCATGCTCCTACACTTGGGTAGATTTATATCAAGTATGCTCCCAGTGGCCCCACAAAAGATGATCTTAGGTGGGTACAACCAAATGTTTACAACTTCAGGGATATCTTCATTTGATGATAAAATGTAATTCGAGAAGTCATGTGAGCTAGGAGATCTCACAGCCCAAATGGGCCAGGTAACCGAATCATATTCCTCCATCATGGTAAGATTTTGATCTTAATCTACCGAAGCTATTTGAGTAGCTTGGTTTGAAACTTCTACAACAGATAAGGGTGATCCAAATGCTTGCCAACATGGAAATGACATTACACAAGCTAAGGTCCCTTCATCTACTATGGTTAGACAGATGTTCTTACCATGGGATGTTACTTTAATCTGAAAAGCAACTTTAGGAAGGATCTGTTATCACCTAAACTATAGCTACCCCTATGGATGTATCCATTAATGGATCGCAGTAGGAAAGGGCAACTCAAAGGTGGAACCACAATCACCTTGACTTCCAATAGATGGTTGTCACGCCAATCGAGGCAACCTTCACTTTATGTTATCTAGCCCAGACAACAAAGGGGGAGACCTAGATGTACTCCCGACAGGAGAGATCAAACCAAAACACCAAATCAAAGTTAAGTATGAGTGAAGTATTGTAAGGTGTATGGTGCACCCTAGACCTAAGGATGAAGTCACAAGATAAGTAAGGGGTTTAATGATTATAGCTTTGGTTCATTGTTGATGTGAGAGTGACTTATAGTATTTGAAATGAGATCCAGGATTAAAGTACTAGTCAATCGAGAGAAAATCCACTGCCTTGGGAACTGTGTCCAATGCAGGGTAGTTTAAAGATTGAATTGGGGCTAACTAGTACAAGAGATAAGCTTGATCATGAGATATGACAACATCAAGGGATTCAAGCAACCCAAACAAGGATCTAATCACAAGTTAACCCAACAATCTTGGAAAATCGAATGAGCTTGGAGGAAGATCAGTGCCTTGGGAATTGGGACAAATGGAGTCAAAGTGAGGTTAACGTGTAGATCATGACCCCTATAACATAAGACAAGTGGGTTATTAAAGGTTTGATGGATGGATCTTTCTAGATCTAATAATTCATGATGTGACCTAAGTGGACCACAATCCCTTGAAACAAGGAATGCTATCCCCAAGGCAAGATTTCACAAAAGACCTACTAGACATAGGTTTCAAGGTATGCTTGTTCCAAATCCACCAAAATCTCAACTACCCATGTCCTACAAGTGGACCAACTCAATCCCCTCAAGAAGTGCGACCTTACCCAAGGAGGGTAAAAAGTGTGATAAATGGGATCAAGACAAGTCCAATGGCATCCAAAATTTAGATCCAAGTAGTCTAAGCAAGTGACAATGTGGATCTTGAAAATCAAGGCAATCCAAGGGTTAGATCTTACTAGATCTGAGTTTTAAGATACCAAGTGGTCCAAAATGGGGTTTTAATCCCTTAAAATGTGGAATAGGGCCCACAAGGTAGAAATCACCAAAGTAACAGTCTAGGGGTAGGTTATAGGATGTGTAGATTGCAAATCAAGAGGAATCTCAACTACCCACGTACTAGATCTAGGTTAACTCACCCAAACCAAGGAGTGCGACCTCACTTGGAGAGGCTAAGTTGCCTTGGGAAGGGGGTCAAATGGAGGCCAATCCTCACCAAACTATAGATCCGGGATGCCGTGGATACTATAGAGGTGGGTTTTAAATGTCTTACCCAGGAAGCCACTAGATCTTAGTAGATCTGAGAAAATGTAAAAATGAGGGTTTGAAATATAAGGGTTTTGTCAATTATGTGCTTATGCCAATGGATTGGAATCAAGAGAAGAAGAACGAACCTGTGGATCTTACTTGGATAACCTTGTAGATGCCTTGATGATATGATCTATGCAAACTTGATCAATTTGAAGTAATTTGAAGTAGATCTATGAAATCGATTTGCTCCAAGGAAGCCAATGCGCCCTCTCTCCTGCACAACAAACTTCAACAATACCAGATTTGATGCAATCAAGAGATAAGACTAATGCCACAAGAGAAATAACAGAAAGATAGCATAGATCACAATGATACTAATGATAACCCCCTAATACAAGCGAATGCCAAGTAGATCGATTTGGAGATGCCTTGCAAAATCGCCCTAGTTGAAGTCACCCTCCTGTAGACAAGACAAAGATTTCCAAAAATATATAGATCTTACCACAAATACCCAAATGCTAGGATGCAATAGACTTTCCAATCACCATCTAAGAACACGAGATGCAAAGGAGACCACAAGAATTTCCACAAGAGAATTTTTCTATATCAAGATTCCAAGAGCCAAAGACCCCTTTACAATGAGAGGCTCTCTCCTTTAAATAGGAGGGAGAGAGTCCATAATCTAACCACTTTTTGAATGAGTGGCTAAGATTAAAAGATCAAAAGATCTAATCAATGGTTGAGATGAGCTCAACAATAAAATACATGGATCACTAATAAAATATAACAATAAGTGGACAAAATCGCCCTAGGAGAGGGGATCCCACCAAATCATGATGACAAAATATAACAATAAGCTTATGGTGGGTCCAAGGGGTAATTTTAGACACCCTTGGTCAATCCCCATAGCACAATAATAATAAAATAGTCATAAAAGTACCAAATCGTACCTCTATGGACAAGTCGTGGGCTCTAGGAGGCCTCAAAAATCATCAGAAAATGCCATAAATGATGGATGTGGGTCCCGATGAAGCTGAATTTGCTAGAGAAGGTGTGGAAGACATCCCACTCATCATCATTGATCATCCCATGCCAAAACTTTGCCTCAATAGCCCAAATTGAATTCCTCTGTAGCCATTTCTACCAATCCCAAACTGCCTCGGGAAGCGTGAAACTGCCCAAACTGCCTCCTGGAGTGCCTGCGTTGTCAAGGTGAGGGCACCAGTGGTTCCGGGAGGGGGGTAATATGGTAAAAGCAAGTGGCGGGACCACCCCCTCCAAACACAGTGCCTTAGGTCAACCAGATAAAATCCATCTTTGCTCTGATAGGGTCTTCAACAGACCAAAACTGCACTAGGATAGCCTACTGAGGCTCAATCATCACTGTAGCTGCCCAGAACAGAAAGTAGACTGTCTCATTGGACTCAGAAGGTCCAAATGTATCCAAGATGTGTACTCATACATCATATGGATCTCTGCATGATCATATAATACATCCAATATACCGGAACAGGTGAAATAATAATAATCTATAAATGATCAAATAATGCTGAAAACCATGAATCATCATCATAAACCTGTATCTGATGCATAGAACCATCATGTACATATACATGGACCATATATCATCTTTCTGTATCATCACAAGGTCCTACCATCTCATGTCCTATGGTTGACCTTGGTCAAACTAGGTTTGACCAAGTCAACATGACCAAATATAACGCAGACTGTCATCAGAAGCTACTGCAATGTGTCAAAGGTTAATGCATGCTCTACAACTTATTGAAATAACAATTATAACACAAAGTAATCATTACTGGCGATCTAAATCCAAATATATAATGTCATTAATTATTATTATAACTCAGACTAGACTTTCAGGACCATACTCACTTCATAGTTGTGATCAATTTGCTAGTGAAAGGTGAAGGCTGAAACAAACTGTCTAGGTTAATAGGATGACATGACTGACTTAACATTGTGACACTTTCGATATGGGAAAGGGAAAACACCATAGTATATACTGAATGAGCAACAACACAGGGAATGGCGGTGTCTCACAAATGGATGAGTTGTTCAAAGAGGGTTTATTCACCTTTAACAGATGCGCACAATCCATAATACAAACGAGGCCAACAATTATTTTGATATAGCATTTAAGTTCCATTGCTTTTTGGGCCTAAAGTTTCCATAGCCTTTGATCTATGTGTGTTTATAAATACATTGCATAGATTTATATTTATTTAGGCTTTTTGCTATTGGTGTGTTTTTAAGACACTTGTTTACCTAAGCACTTCTAGGTGTGTCACAGATAGCTTGTTTACCTAGGTATTTTACATTTCACAAAAGATATAACATTTTATTTCATAGCCATTTTCATTTGGCTTGCCTTTCATTCATGTGTGTTTAAAAACACATTGTATGAACGAGCTTTTCATACAAGATTTAACATTTCATTTTCCATACTTTGTATTCATGGCAGCACTAAAAGTTTCAGGTTTAGCCAACACAACTTTAGTGACTAGGGGGAATTCACAAGGAAATCCAACTCACCATAGGTAAGTTTTGTCACCAACTCAGAGCCGAGACACAATAAACAGGGAAGCTCATCCAATACAGAGGCTATAGTGGGGAAACGTCCTCCATGCCACTAGTCAAGTAGTAAGTCAGGGTAATAGACTAAAAGGTAGGTAATGGATGGATGAGGACAATGAATAATGGAGCCAACACTAGTAAGCCAAGGTATGGTGGAATGATCATCTCTATTCTCCCTAAGGAGGGTAAAACCAATGAGTATGAATAATGAACTTCTAAGTCTGAGTAGGGACAATAGAATATATATAATAAGATCAACCAAGTCCACATATCTATATGATCGCCAGATCATGATACTAAATGCTAAGACATGCCATAAGAATGAATATAAAAGCAATATAACCACAACACCATGATATACCTTCTGAGTCATATACCTGAATGCTCATCCTCTGAACCATCATCTGTCCTCTGAAACTGCTCATGTACAAATGGTATAATAGCTACATCGGTCATCTCTCTGAGTGTCCTGAGACGCAGTCATGGCATGGGGAATATATACTGTCCAAAATCTGATAGTGATCCAAATAGATGCTCATCTCAGCATCTCAATGCAAGGGAACTGGCTGAATAGTGTACTTGAATCAGAAAAATAATGTATGGTAACCCGACTACTATATATGTGATAACATCTGGCTCTGGCTGGGACAAGTGCTTTGCTGAAATGAGCGCTTGAGAACCTCAGAATCTCTGGTCCTCGAACTCTGCTACTTGAATCCTCGATCCAGCACTCTACAATTTTGCTTTCAGCATTTTATTTTATTTTGCACCTGTTTCTGCATTCACAAACATCAAAATACCTCATGCAGCATGTATGGGAATAATATAAAATCTAACTGAAATGAAATCTATTTTATGACAGAAATATAAATGCAGAAAGTAAATTAAAACTACTAACATTTCTTGCAAAGTTTGAAAATTATTGTACAAGAAAAGAGAAAATGACGGGTACTCGGCTAAACTAAGAGCTTCAAAAGGAGCTTAGAAAAGATAAACAATATGGTGCCAGACTCAATGGCTGAAAAGACTAACTACTGCCCAAGTAGGCTTATTCAGTTCCTACCTACTCTAATCTAACCAGTCATCACAAATGTCAGGTAAAATCATAAATCCAATGCAATTATTCATCAAATAGGTTAATGATTCTTATTTGATTTTTGATAATAGAACAAGTCAAGATTGGGCTAAAGATCAACAAATTTAAGGGCACAGTCTTCTTGATTCGTTCATAAATTGAAGAATGGTTTGAATGATGCAATATGAAATTATGCCAAGGAGAAGACTGACTGATGCAAACATCCTCCATCAAAGAACTGATAGGATCATACAATTTATGCAAGTTAAACACAAAGATGGATAGAGGAAGGACATAAGACATGTGATTCGATTCATTTTCACACAAATTAACTTTTTCATTTACTTCTCCCACATACTCAATTTGATTCTCCTTGGGACTGATGATCAAAAATTCAAGTGGGGATAAATTAAAGCTTAAAAGACGGAAAATCAAAGTAAGACCCACTTGATGCTCAAAAATGGAGAAAAGATGGAATTGATCTTTAAACACCTTTTCTAGCCACCAAGAATGATTGATAACTTGACAACATACATTATGGTTCCAAAGTGACTGAAAAGGGAAATTAAGTGCTTTTTCTCCAAACATGTAATCATGCTTATACTTCCTATTGAAAATTCTAAAAGCAAAAGATTGACTAGACCACCAACCCCAAAAAGATTGAAAAGGATGGACAGGGAGGATGGATGCATTTTGTCCCAGATGAATAGAAAAATTTGGCCTTGGAATTTGACAAAAGGAAAGGCCTTTTAAGGTAATATTATTTATTCTAGGAATGATAAAATTTAAATCAAGTCTAATATTTACAATCCGAGGACAAGATTCAAATTCTAAGGAATGGATGAGGCTATCTTGACTAAGGATGGAAAAATTTAAAGACTCATTATAAGAAGTGGAACAAAGATTAGAGCATCTAGTGTGATTCACTATTTCATCCTCATCTTGAGATTGACTTTCTGTTGATTCATCATTAAATTCATATGAAGATAGGTGATCATTTTTATTTAATTTGCCAGGGATAAAATTAACAAGTTCATTTCAAACATCCTGATCATTTGCACAAGGATCATGTGAAATCACCACTAAAGGATCTTGGTCAATGTCTCCTCTTTCTTCTTCTTCTAAAAGCTCATCCTTAGAATTTTCTTCAAGATCAGGACTAGAGCTATCTAAAAGGAAATTTGAAATCATACGATTTAGATTAGTGATTTGATTTCCGATTGACTCAAGAGTGGAAAACTCATCCTCAAAAAAAATTGGGCGAGAGGGGTCATCTCCGGATATAGACAGTTCACTAAAAGTTTGAATATTAATTGATTCAACAATACGATTGGAAAGGGGAAGGTTTTGATCTTGGATTTGATTTAAAGAATATATATCATCGGATTCACTTGCCCATTCTTCTAGGAATTTATTTTCAAACATATCATATCCGGAAATCCTGTTGGGTTTTAAATTCAAGAACCAAATCTCAACTCTTCCTTGGAAAGATGAACCCAATAGTTTCATACATACATCCTCATGGGTTATAGATAATTCATTAAAAATTTCCTTAAAGATTTCAAGGTGCCTTTTAGCAAATATCTCATAACCTACATCGAATTTAGACAACCTTTCATGGGCTTGATGAGGAATATAATTAGGATACCCAACGATTTTGGAAAAGTCAAAAAACTTTCAATCGACCGAAAGTCCTAGGCCGCTCAGCAGCAGCCATGAATGGAAAATTTTTATTTTATTTTATATTTGTTATATTTTTTATTTTGTTATCAAGAACCTAAATACAACATGATGCACCCCATGGGTTCTAGATAATGACAGGATCGATCACCAGTGGAGTCGCTTTATGTGGAGTCGCCAGGTAGACTTTAAAACTCTTTTACCAAGATATATGTCGTTTAAAATGCAGGAGAGAGTGAGTGACAAATACTATGTCGAACCAAGGTAAGCCTCTGCCCTCCCCGGCAACGGTGCCAAAATGTTATCACCTAAACTGTAGTTACCCTTATGGATATATCCATTAATGGATGGCAGTGGGAAAGGGCAACTCAAAGGTGCAACCACGATCACCTCAACTTCCAATAGATGGTTGTCACGCCAATCGAGGCAACCTTCACTTTATGTTATCTAGCCTAGACAACAAAGGGGGATACCCAGATCTACTCCCGACAGGAGAGATCAAACCAAAACACCAAATCAAAGTTAAGTATGAGTGAAGTATTGTAAGGTGTATGGTGCACCCTAGACCTAAGGATGAAGTCACAAGATAAGTAAGGGGTTCAATGATTATAGCTTTGGTTCATTGTTGATGTGAAAGTGACTTATAGTATTTGAAATGAGATCCAGGATTAAAGTACTAGTCAATCGAGAGAAAATCCACTGCCTTGGGAACTGTGTCCAATGCAGGGTAGTTTAAAGATTGAATTGGGGCTAACTAGTACAAGAGATAAGCTTGATCATGAGATATGACAACATCAAGGGATTCAAGCAACCCATCAAGGGATTCAAGCAACCCAAACAAGGATCTAATCACAAGTTAACCCAACAATCTTGGAAAGTCGAATGAGCTTGGAGGAAGATCAGTGCCTTGGGAATTGGGACAAATGGAGTCAAAGTGAGGTTAACTTGTAGATCATGACCCCTATAACATAAGACAAGTGGGTTAAAAAGGTTTGATGGATGGATCTTTCTAGATCTAATAATTCATGATGTGACCTAAGTGGACCACAATCCCTTGAAATAAGGAATGCTATCCCCAAGGCAAGATTTCACAAAATGACCTACTAGACATAGGTTTCAGGGTATGCTTGTTCCAAATCCACCAAAATCTCAACTACCCATGTCCTACAAGTGGACCAACTCAATCCCCTCAAGAAGTGCGACCTTACCCAAGGAGGGTAAAAAGTGTGATAAATGGGATCAAGACAAGTCCAATGGCATCCAAAATTTAGATCCAAGTAGTCTAAGCAAGTGACAATGTGGATCTTGAAAATCAAGGCAATCCAAGGGTTAGATCTTACTAGATCTGAGTTTTAAGATACCAAGTGGTCCAAAATGGGGTTTTAATCGCTTAAAATGTGGAATAGGGCCCACAAGGTAGAAATCACCAAAGTAACAGTTTAGGGGTAGGTTATAGAATGTGTAGATTGCAAATCAAGAGGAATCTCAACAACCCACGTACTAGATCTAGGTTAACTCACCCAAACCAAGGAGTGCGACCTCACTTGGAGAGGTTAAGTTGCCTTGGGAAGGGGGTCAAATGGAGGCCAATCCTCACCAAACTATAGATCCGGGATGCCGTGGATACTATAGAGGTGGGTTTTAAATGTCTTACCCAAGGAGCCACTAGATCTTAGTAGATCTGAGAAAATGTAAAAATGAGGGTTTGAAATATAAGGGTTTTGTCAATTATGTGCTTGTGCCAATGGATTGGAATCAAGAGAAGAAGAACAAACCTGTGGATCTTACCTGGATAACCTTGTAGATGCCTTGATGATATGATCTATGCAAACCTGATCAATTTGAAGTAATTTGAAGTAGATCTATGAAATCGATTTGCTCCAAGGAAGCCAATGCGTCCTCTCTCCTGCACAACAAACGTCAACAATATCAGATTTGATGCAATCAAGAGATACGACTAATGCCACAAGAGAAATAACAGAAAGATAACATAGATCACAATGATACTAATGATAACCCCCTGATACAAGCGAATGCCAAGTAGATCGATTTGAAGATGCCTTGCAAAATCGCCCTAGTTGAAGTCGCCCTCCTGTAGACAAGACAAAGATTTCCAAAAATATATAGATCTTACCACAAATACCCAAATGCTAGGATGTAATAGACTTTCCAATCACCATCTAAGAACACGAGATGCAAATGAGACCACAAGAATTTCCACAAGAGAATTTTTCTATATCAAGATTCCAAGAGCCAAAGATCCCTTTACAATGAGAGGCTCTCTCCTTTAAATAGGAGGGAGAGAGTCCATAATCTAACCACTTTTTGAATGAGTGGCTAAGATTAAAAGATCAAAAGATCTAATCAATGGTTGAGATGAGCTCAACAATAAAATACATGGATCATTAATAAAATATAATAATAAGTGGACAAAATCGCCCTAGGAGAGGGGATCCCACCAAATCATGATGACAAAATATAACAATAAGCTTATGGTGGGTCCAAGGGGTAATTTTAGACACCCTTGGTCAATCCCCATAGCACAGTAATAATAAAATAGTCATCAAACTATCAAATCGTGCCTCTATGGAGAAGTCGTGGGCCTTAGGAGGCCTCAGAAATCATTAGAAAATGCCATAAGTGATGGATGTGGGTCGCGATGAAGTTGAAACTGCTAGAGAAGGTGTGGAATACATCCCACTCATCATCACTGATCATCCCATGCCAAAAATTTGCCTCAGTAGCCCAAATCGAATTCCTCTGTAGCCATTTCTACTAATCCCAAACTGCCTCGGGAAGCGTGAAACTGCCCAAACTGCCTCCTGAAGTGCCTGCGCTGTCAAGGTGAGGGCACCAGTGTGTCCGGGAGGGGTGTAATATGGTAAAAACAAGTGGCTGGACCACCCCCTCCAAGCACAACGCCCTAGGTCAACCAGATAAAATCCATCTTTGCTTTGAAAGGGTCTCCGACAGACCAAAACTGCACTAGGATAGCCTACTGAGGCTCAATCGTCACTGTAACTGCCCGGAACTGAAAGTAGACTGTCTCATTGGACTCAGAAGGTCCAAATCTATCCAAGATGTGTACTCATGCACCATATGGATCTCTGCATGATCATAAAATACGTCCAATATACTGGAACAAGTGAAATAATAATAATCTGTAAATGATGAAATAATGCTGAAAACGATGAATCATCATCATAAATCTGTATCTGATGCATAGAACCATCATGTACATATACATGGACCATATATCATCTTTCTGTATCATCACAAGGTCCTACCATCTCATGTCCTATGGTTGACCTTGGTCAAACTAGGTTTGCCCAAGTCAACATGACCAAATATAACTCAGACTGTCATCAAAAGCTGCTGCAAAGTGTCAAAGGTTAATGCATGCTCTACAACTTATTGAAATAACAATTATAACACAAAGTAATCATTACTGGCGATCTAAATCCAAATATATAATGTCACTAATTATTATTTAATTCAGACTAGACTTTCAGGACCATACTCACTTCATAGTTGTGATCAATTTGCTAGTGAAAGGTGAAGGCGGAAACAAACTGGCTAGGTTAATAGGATGACTTGACTGACTTAACATTGTGACACTTTGGATATGGGAAAGAAAAAACACACCATAGTATATACTGAATGAGCAACAACACAGGGAATGGCGGTGTCTCACAAATGGATGAGTTGTTCAAAGAGGGTTTATTCACCTTTAACAGATGCGCACAATCCATAATACAAATGAGGCCGGCAATTATTTTGATATAGCATTTAAGTTCCATTGCTTTTTGGGCCTGAAGTTTCCATAGCCTTTGATGTAGGTGTGTTTATAAACACATTGCATAGATTTATATTTATTTAGGCTTTTTGCTGCAGGTGTGTTTTTAAGGCACTTGTTTACCTGAGTACTTCTAGGTGTGTCACAGATAGCTTGTTTACCTAGGTATTTTACATTTCACAAAAGATATAACATTTTATTTCATAGCCATTTTCATTTGGCTTGCCTTTCATTCATGTGTGTTTAAAAACACATTGTATGAATGGGCTTTTCATACAAGATATAACATTTCATTTTCGATACTTTATATTCATGGCACCACTAAAAGTTTCAGGTTTAGCCAACACAAGTTTAGTGACTAGGGGGAATTGACAAGGAAATCCAACTCACCATAGGTAACTTTTGTCACCAACTCAGAGCCAAGACACAATAAACAGGGAAGCTCATCCAATACAGAGGCTATAGTGGGGAAAAGTCCTCCATGCCACTAGTCAAGTAGTAAGTCAGGGTAATAGACTAAAAGGTAGGTAATGGATGGATGAGGACAATGAATAATGGAGCCAACAATAGCAAGCCAAGGTATGGTGGAATGATCACCTCTATTCTCCCTAAGGAGGGTAAAACCAATGAGTATGAATAATGAACTTCTAAGTCTGAGTAGGGACAATAGAATATATATAATAAGATCAACCAAGTCCACATATCTATATGATCACCAGATCATTATACTAAATGCTAAGACATGCCATAAGAATGAATATAAAAGCAATATAACCACAACACCATGATATACCTGCTGAGTCATATACCTGAATGCTCAACCTCTGAACCATCATCTGTCCTCTGAAATTGCTACCGTAAATCTGGGCACTGCTGACTTCTCATGTACAAATGGTATAATAGCTACATCGGTCATCTCTCTGAGTGTCCTGAGACTTAGTCATGGCATGGGGAATATATACTGTCCAAAATCTGATAGTGATCCAATATAGATGCTCATCTCAGCATCTCAATGCAAGGGAACTGGCTGAATAGTGTACTGGAATCAGAAAAATAATGTATGGCAGCCCGGCTACTATATATGTGATAACATGATCCTACATATTGGATGATCTATGTCTGATGTGATCAAAGTCTCATCGGATGGATCAACAACACAAATGGTAGAAAATAGTTCCTTTCTTGGCGCAGAACGACATTGCAATACCTCCAAGGCCGACATGGCACGTGGTACTTGAGCTAGGTCCTCAAGAACATTATTGTTCTGAGTAGCTCGCGTGTTGAGATTATGCATTGTTCTACGTAGAACACCTTTGGGGGGGTGTGGTACTAAGTCTATGGTTGGTTTCTCAATGTAGAGATAACCATCTGGTTGTGATTCCGACTGATCTGGTTTACTAGGAGATACATCATAAGAATCAAGTCTTGTTTGAATGTTCATCTCAGGATCACACATGAAGACATTGGCATTAGTATCATTGCCCCCTTACGGGGGGGGTGGATGGTTGCCCCCTGGCGGAGGTACCGGTGTCAAAATAGTGGGTTGTTGTTGCCCACGGTATTGAAGCACAGTTGGTGCATCTCCCTTTCCAGAGTTAGCATTTTGCTTACTCTTGTACTCCTTCTTTCCTCTAAGGTCTATGGATGAGATTGTGAAGATGTCGGAATTGTTTGAAGGATTAACAGGTTCCTGCATTTCCTGGCCAGCTGTGGGTTGCGAATTCTGAATAGAAACTTGTCCCAAATGTGGGGTAATCTGTTCAAGACAGCTGAAGGAATCCATCATACCATTGGAATGAGGTTCATGTGGTAGCCTAGCTGGATCAAACGTAGGTCTTGCAGGTTGGTTCCAAAAAGATTGGTTATTTTCTAGAACCTGACCACTCCATGGTGGAATGGGGTTAATGATTGGGTTGCCCCCTTGCGGGCTTAGGCCCGAAAAAGATTGGTTACTTTTGAGAACCTGACCACTCCACTGATGTGGTCCTTGGGTGTGATAAGAATTCCAAGGTGGGTTTCCTGTTTGCGCAGACTGACCCCAAGAATTTTGGCAACTTCCTGAAACATGACCATTGGGTGGATTGCCTCCTTGCAGAGGTGGAGTCCAAGAAGATTGGTTATTTCCTAGATCCCAACCATACCATGGCAGTTGAACTTGGTATTGAAAATCATTCCAAGGTTGACTTCCTCCTTGTGGAGGTGGCATCCAAAAAGATTGGTTACTTCCTGAATGTTGCCCAGTCCATTGTGAACTAGGTTGCATGTATGGATTGCCCCCTTGCGGGGGTATGTTCCATTGAGATTGATGACTTGGTGGAACATTACCACTCCATAGCTGGTTGGGATTCATGAGTGGATTGCCCCCTTGCGGGAGTGGGCCCCAATTAGATTGGTTACTAGTTGGAATTGGATCACTCCATTGAATATTTCCTTGGTTTGGATAAGCGTTCCAAGGTTGATATCCTCCTTGCAAAGGTGGGCCCCAAGAAGATTGGATACTTCCTGAAACCTCCCCACTCCATGGTGGAATGGGGTTGATAGGTGGATTGCCGCTAGGCAGTATGCTAGGATAAGTCGAAGGATAACCCCCCGAGGCATTTCCACTAATCTGAGGAGCATAGCCCCAATTGGCATAAATGTTCCCTGGTTCATTGCTTCCGCTAGGAATATTACTATTCCATGGTGAAGGGTTTCCCCCAGAAGTAGAATTTGGACAAGTGTTTTGTATACCATGAGGACTCTGATTTACTCCTTATGTGTGTTGACCTTGGTTAGCCAAAGCATATGGAAAACCAATGTTTGAGAAAGCCATGGGGTTTTGTGTTGGATTGTGCATGTCATGCAAACTTTCAGAAAGAGGTTTGATATCACCCAGTGACTCATGGATAGTAAGTGTAACTAGTTCTGAAAGACTCATCAAAGGAGGAATTTCATGAGCATGTGTGTGATGTTTCAATGTTTCAATTTCAACTAGAGTAAGGTTATCAACTACGTCTGTATTCAGTTCGTGATGTGACGATGAATTCTCAGTGTTGATTTGATGTTGTTATTCTTGAGTAATGTTAATTGAGTTAAAAATCAGTTTTGTTTCCAAGTCATTAGAATGTGGTTTTTGTGTCTGTCTCTGCAATGTAGTAGGGCCTTCAAATTCTAGTGACTCACCTCACTGCCGTCGTGACTGGCGGATCGGGAGAGTAGCCACTTCTAAGAAGTTGACAAAAGGATGTGTTTAAAATGATAGTTTGAATCAAACAATCCTAAGGCAGTCTAGACTCAAAAATGAAAAGTTTCCACAGTAAAAATTCCCTAGAGATTTCAAGCAAGAAAACCTACTTTTCCAAAGAACCGAAGCTCAGTGAAAAGCTGGATTGTAGGGCCTTCCGAAACTAGTAGCTGCTGAGGGATTTCATGTCCTCATACAATTGCTAGGAGCGAAAGTGTGAGAAACAATTACAATAAACTTTAATCGCCAGGGGTACAAGTGTTGGTTCTTGATCACTCACCCTCCCAAGGAGTAAAAGTTCCAAAGTCTGTCTCAGGTATTGTAAGTGTGTCCCACTCACAACAGCCTATGTGATATCTCAATAATAGCCACTAAAGTTACCACTTCGCAATCGACGGTCGAGCGGACAGTTGTAAGTCGAGGACAACTCTTATGAAACTCAACCAAATGCCTCCAAATTCTTGTCTAATGAACATGAAACTCTTTGAACACATAAATGACAGTCCGTTTATCAGTAATCCATCATTCATTCACTTAACCATTTGAATTTATCAACATATCATTGACTTGCAACAAAGTAGTGGGGAAAATGGCACTGTTTGTTCATTAATGAGCAATTTTACATAGTATTTCTTGGAATCTCGACTTGTGGCTCTTCTGAGCATGAAATACAGAGCATATAAATCAGATTACAAACTAATGGGGCATCAGAAGCTCCCCCAAAGAGAATAGTATCTCACCAAAGGCGCAATTCCTCAAGGATCAAGAATATGCATAGAAAACCTGAAATGGTTGAAGAAGCAAGCTGAACTAGAAGTGACCATGATCTTCCTTGTAGATTACACCTGCAACAAAGGACTCCATTGAAGCTCCAAATGAAAGGTCCGAATGGCCTTTCCAATTACCAACTAGGATGGGAATCTTTCACCCTCAAAATTGGTGCTAAGGAAAGTAGAGTAGCACTCCACTAGCTCTTCTCTCCAAATGCAATTGCAATTTCTAAAAATGATCAAAAGCTGCCTTCATCCTTTGTTCTTGACATTTATAAAGTTTCCAAGCTCTCTATGGGTCGAATTCCTTCCAAGAGATGCATTCCAACTCAAGTTGGGAAGAGATTCCAAAGAATGCCACTTGTACAACAATTCCTAGTCTCTCACTTCCACCAAATCACATGTGGAAGCATCTTAGCTTCCCTAACTCCCTTGAGCGCCCTCTTGGAGGCTATTTTTAGCCCTGACATGTCATATATGTCAGATGTCAGCCATCAGGTTTGATTTGTGTCATAGGTGTCATAGCATCTTCATCATTGTTGTCATAGAAGCTAGGGAATCTAGCCCAAGTGTCCCAATTTCTCTAAGATGCCTCTTCCTCTTCCATGGGAGTTACTCTTCCACTCTGATTCGACCTTGGATGAGTCATGCCATGAATAATATCTTTTGAACTCCCCCAATTATGTTACCCTTCACCTTGAATTCGAATTGGTGAGAGAATGATGCCAAGTGTAGTGGGGAAATCTAGCCACATGTGGGTCCCAGAAACTCTTACGTGCCCTCATGATCCAGTGCCACCTTATTTTATTTTATTATTATTTATTTGACCCATTTAATGTGCATTTGTAAGTCTAAGGTCACTTTGGGTCTTGTAGCTCCATCACTCCAACTTTTAATGCTTCCACCCCCAACCTAGGGAACTAGTAAGCTAGTGGAAATTTTCCTCCATGATATTTTGTGTGGATGGGGACATTACAAATTTGAATTGGGAATTTGCTCCAATGTGACCCACCTTGTCCATTTGGATCTAATTTTACATTATAACCAACTTGGACATCATGCTTGGCAATTATTTTGAATTTAGTACCAATTTGACAAGCTATCATGAGTATGGCTAATTGGCTTAGGCCATTGTGATCCAATGCAAAATTTTGGGACATTACAAGGTTGATGGAAGGAAACGGTGGTAGGAATGTAGGGCGCAATGGAAGGAGTGACATGGGGAGATGGATATGGGGATTGGCGGGGATGCGTGGAGAGGAGAATGGGGGATTGAGGAGGTGCGGTGGTGGAGGGAGGTGCAGTGCGGTGAGATGGGGTGAAGGGCGCGAAGGGAGAGTGCGCAAAAGGATTAGCAGGAGCGTGGGGGCGAGCTGGGGCAGGACGGGTGATGAGAGCAAGCGCAGGGCGAGCAGGGAGGAGGTAGGTGCAAAAACGTGCGGGAAGGGAAGTGTGAGGAGGAGGTAGGATGGAGTTAAGGAGGGAGAATGATGGTAGGGAGAATGAAGGACGTGGGGTGAGTAGCGGAAGGTGAGAAGGGTGGTGGAAGAGCCGAATCCGAGCTCTGAGGGGAGGAGCAAAAGCTCTGATACCAATGTAACACCAAATTCGTGTGTTATGGTGAATCCATATCTGGATAAAGAAGAGATCCATCTTCATAAATAATACATATTTAAATAATAATTGAATGTTGATCATTAATATTACATTGAGGGCCCTTTTTATATATTGTTAGGCACCATTTGAGAGGAGTCGTGTCCTCTCATAATTATAATTATTATTAAGTAATTATTAGTTTATATTTATTTATTATTTTATTTATGTTCGTGACACCTCTTCCCTCAATGCTCAGCTTCCACTAAAATGAAGACATTCACCATATTAATTGCAGCAGTGTAATGGCTAACCACAGCCCCACGAATTCATCCAGCAGTGAAATATTGCACTCTTACTAACTCAGATTGGATGTTGTTACAGGTGGTGTCCCTCTCCAACTGATGCACCCTCCACAGTGTTGACAGTAAAAAATAGACAACCACAGACTTCCACAACTCTGGTTCCAAAGTAATGATCTACTGCCTGGAATATATATTAAAAATGGAGTCCATCTTCCACTAGTGTGCCCTTCTGCAGAGATGGAGAATGGAGAACAGTGCGCCCTCACAGAGATTAAAGCATGGCCCAGTGCTCCCTCCAGATATGATGAAGACGGATAACTAAGGTACTCTCTTTCCTGACTTCTCAACTCCAACAGAGATGCGCCCTCCTTAGAAAAACATTGAAATTTGTCCTCAAACCCAGATATGAAGTTGATATCAAAATCTTGAATCACGACAATGAAGCACATGTGAAAGATCTGTATGATCTCTCCTCTGTCGTCTAGGATAGATAGTTTCACTATCAAAACCGAACACACCTCCTCCTAGGGTTCCGTCCAAGAGAAGTTTGAAGCTCAAGAGCTCTCTATTTCGAAAATGCAAAAATGACAAGAATGGAGAGAATGAGCTCTCATGTCCTTTGTATATTTTCTCATTGACCCCCTTTTTGACTCTTCAACTTCCCTTGACCAATTCTCTCATTAAAATATTTAAAAAGTGACTTTATGGAGAAAATGACCCTTTTGTCTTTTAATTTCACTTTGAACCCCCTTTTTACAAATTTTCCATCACTTTTGACTCAAGTGACTTTTATAAAGTCACTTTAGGAATTAATTATTAATTGTCACTTTATAAAACACATTTAAGCCTAAGTGACATTTTAATAATTAATTAATTCCCTTCTATTCTCGACTATAGCCTATGGGAACTGGATAGGCTAATAAGTCATCCCCATGGTGATTATCCAGAAAGGGACATGACAAGGGGATTTAGCAAAATGAAGAATATAACCCAAGACACAAAGGTCAATGATCAAAATCACTATAGCTCATTTGTGTTGGGTGATACAACAGAACAATGACTTAATGCTTGTTACAAGTAGGTGACTTCAAGTCTTGAATGAGACTTGATTCAAAGATATTCTTCAAGACTTGATGATGTTTGATGGCCCAAAATACAAATCTTTAAAGTATATAATACAGACCTTATCCAATGTCACAAATGTTAGAAGCTTTGTCCAATAGAAGAAATTCAATATCTTATCTGTTAGAATATGAATTCACCCTCTTTAACATAAGAAAAGATTTATCAAAATAACACCAATAAATAATTTACCAATAATAGATCAACTTCCAAGCAATATACACTTTCAACAACTTGAGATGTAAGCCAATACCCCATTTTAATGATAAAAAATTGCATTCAAATGGACCTTTTAGTTTTCTTTATTTTATTGCATTCAAATCATCATCATATAGCATCACTGGCCAACTCATCATGGATCCTGTTATCACCTAAACTGTAGTTACCCCTATGGATGTATCCACTCATGGATGGCAATAGGGAAGGGCAACTCAAAAGGTGCAACCACGATCACCTCGACCTCCAATAGATGGTTGTCACGCCAGTCGAGGCAACCTTCACTTTATGTTATCTAGCCCAGACAACAAAGGGGGAGACCCGATCTACTCCCGACAGGAGAGATCAAAACCAAGACACCAAATCAAGTTAATTCTAAGTGAAGTAAGGTGTATGGTTTATCCTAGACCTTAGGATGAAGTCACAAGACAAGTGAGGGGTTCAATGAGTATAGCTTTGGTTCATTATTGATGTGAGAGTGACTTATGATTTGTGAAATAGGATCCAGGATTAAAGTACTAGTTCAATGTGAGAAAATCCACTACCTTGGGAACTGTGTCCAAGGCAGGGTAGTTTAGGGGTTGAATTGGGGCTAAATAGTACAAGTGACAAGCTTGATCATGATACATGATGACATCAAAGGGTTTAGTTCACAACACAAGGGTCAAACCACAAGTTAATCCAACAATCTAGGAAAGTCGAATTGACTTGGAGAGAGGCCAATGCCTTGGGAATTGGGATAATGGAGTCAAAGTAAAGTTAACTTGTGGTTAAGGACTCCTATTGCATGAGACAAGTGGGCAATTAAAGTCTTGATGGATGAATAGGTCTAGATCTAGGTTTGACCTAAGTGGACCACAATCCCTTAAAACAAAGAATGCTATCCCCAAGGCAAGATTTGACAAGGTGAACTACTAGACCTAGGTTTTGAATTACTCCCGTTCCAAATCCACTGAAATCTCAAGTACCCACATCCTAGAAGTGGGACAACTCACTTCTCCAAGGTGGTGCGACTTTACCCAAGGAGGCCTAAAAGTGGGATGAGTGGGGTCAAGACAAGTTCGATGGCATCCAAACTTTAGCTCCAAGTGGTTTAAGCAAGTAAGAGTATGGATCTACAATTTCAAGGCAATCCAATGGCTAGATCTGAGTTTGAAGATACCGAGTGGTCCAAAATGGGGATTAAATCCCTTAAAATGTGGAATAGGGCCCACAAGGTAGAAATCAGAAAAGTGACAATCTGGGGGTAGGTTATTGGATGTGTAGATCATGAATCAAGCGGGATATCAACTACCCACATACTAGATCTAGGTCAACCCACCAAACTAGGAAGTGTGCCCTTGCTTGGAGAAGCTAAATGCCTTGGGAAGAGGGTCAAATGGAGGCCAATCCTCACCAAACTATAGATCCGGGATGATGTGGATACTATAGAGGTGGGTTTTAAATATCTTACCCAAGAAGCCACTAGATCTTAGTAGATCTGAAAAAATGTAAAAATGAGAGTTTGAAGAAATAAGGGTTTTATCAATTTATGAGCTATGTCAATGGATTGGATCAAGATAAGAGAAACAAACCTGTGGATCTTACCTAGGTAACCTTGTAGATGCCTTGATGATGATGATCTATGCAAACCCAATCAATTTGAGAAGCTTTGAGGTAGTTTTCTATGCAATCGATTTAGTCCAAGAAGCCAATGCGCCCTCTCTCCTGCACAACAAACGTTAACAATATCAGATTTGATGTAATCAAGAGATAAAACTAATGCCACAAGAGAAGTAACAGAAAGATAGCATAGATCACAATGATACTAATGATAACCCCCTGATACAAGCAAATGCCAAGAAAGTCAATTTGAAGAAGCCTTGCAAAATCGCCCTTGTTGAAGTCACCCTCCTGTAGATAAGACAATGATTTCCAAAATACATAGATCTTACCACAAATTCCAAATGCTAGGTTGCAATAGACTTTCCAATCACCATCTAAGAACACTAGATGCAAAGGAGACCACAAGAATTTCCATAAGAAAGTTTTTCTATACCAATAATCCAAGAGCCAAAGACCCCTTACAAATGAGAAGTTCTCTCCTTTAAATAGGAAGGAGAGGCATCAAAATCCTAACCACTTTTTGAATGAGTGGCTAACATTAAAAGATACAAATGTCTAATCAATGGTTGAGATGAGCTCAACAATAAAATACATGGATCACTAATAAAATATAATATAAGTGGACAAAATCGCCCTAGAAGAGGGGAATCCCACCAAATCATGATGACAAAATATAATAGGAAGCTTATGGTGGGTCCAAGGGGTAATTTTAGCCACCCTTGGTCAATCCCCATAGCACAATAATAATAATATAGTCATCAATATACCAAATCGTGCCTCTATGGTCAAATCATAGGCCTCAAAAGACCTCATAAATCATCAAAAAATGCCATAAGTGATGGATGCGGGCCCCGATGAAGCTGAAACTACTGGAGGAGGTGTGGAAGACATCAATCCATCATCACTGATCATCCCATGCCAAAACATTGCCTCAGTAGCCCAAATCGATTTCCTCAATAGCCATTTCTACCAATCCTGAAATGCCTCGGGAAGCGTGAAACTATCCCAAACTGCCTCCTGGAGTGCCTGCGCTGTCAAGGTGAGGGCACTAGTGTGTCTGGGAGGGGGGTAATATGGTAAAAACAAGTGGCTGGACCACCCCTTCCAAGCACAGCGCCCTAGGTCAATCGGATAAAAATCACATCTGCTCTGACAGGGCCTCCGACAGACCAAAACTGCACTGGGATAGCCTACTGAGGATCAATCATCACTGTAAGTGCCCGGAACTAAAAACAAACTGTCTCATTGGACTCAGAAGGTCCAAATCCATCAAAGATGTGTACTCATACACCATATGAGTCTCTGCATGATCAATATATATATCCAATATACCGGAATAGGGCAAATAATAATAATCTGTAAATGATCAAATACTGCTGTAAACCAAGAATCATCATCATAACCCTGTAGCTGCTGCATAGAATCATCATATACATTTACATAGACCATATATCATCTATCCATATCATCACAAGGTCCAACCATCTCATGTCCTATGGTTGACCTTGGTCAAACTAGGTCTAACCAAGTCAACATGACCAAATATAACTCAGACCATCATCGGAAGCTGCTGCAAAGTGTCAAAGGTTAATGCATGCTCTACAACTTATTCAAATAACAATTATAACACAAAGTAATCACTACTGGCGATCTAAATCCAAATATATAATGTCATTAATTATTATTATTACTCAGACTTGACTTTCAAGATCATACTCACTTCATAGCTGTGATCAATTTGCTAGTGAAGGGTGAAGGCTAAAATAATTGGCTAGGCTAAGGGATGACTTGACTGACTTAACTTTGTGACACTTTGGCAAAGGGAAAGGGAATACACACCATAGTATATACTTAATGAGCAACAACACAGGGAATGGCGGTGTCTCACAAATGGATAAGTTGTTTAGAGAGTGCTTATTCAACTTAGGCATCATGTCTACATCAAGTTGATCCAAGTTCATTAGGATCATTCAATTTCATTTCATGGCCTTTTTGGCCTACATAACCCTTCGGATCTCAGGTGTGCTGATAAGCACAACTAGTTGCAGCTTGCATCCAGGGCATGTTTTTTATACATGTATAAGGTCAGCAATTGTTTAGATATAGCTTTTAAGAATCATTGCTTTTTGGACGTTTCTTATACTCTTCGAGGAGTATTTTTCAGCAGTTCATCGCTCTTTCCCTTCTAGTTTCCATGGGCGAATTTATCAATTTCCATAAATAGTACATGAGCTTTCAGTTTTAGCCAACAACATCTCAAGTGACTAGGGGGAGTTCGAGCCAATGCCAAACATCGGGACAACCGACCAGAATGATTTAGGCCTACAATCCAACTCACCGAAGGTAAGTTTTGTCACCAACTCAGAGCCGAGACACAATAAACAGGGAAGCTCAATCAATACAGAGGCTACAGTGGGGAAAAGATCCTCCATGTCACTAGTCAAGTAGTAAGTCAGGGTGATAAACTAAAAGGTAGGCAATGGATGGATGAAGATAATGCATAATGGAGCCAACACTAGCAAGCCAAAGTATGGTGGAATGATCACCTCTATTCTCCCTAAGGAGGGTAAAACCAATGAGTATGAATAGTGGACTTCTAAGTCTGAGCAGGGACAATATAGTATATATAATAAGCTCAACCAGGTCCATATATCTATATGATCGCCAGATTATGACACTAGGTGTTAAGACATGCTATGAGAATAAGTATAAAAGCAATATAACCATAACACAATGATATACCTGCTGAGTCATATATCTGAATGCTCATCACGCTGTACCATCATCCGTTCTCTAAAACTGCTACTGTAACTCTGGGCACGACTAACTGCTCTGTACAAATGGTATAATGGCTACATCGGTCATCTCTCTGAGTGTCCTGAGACTCAGTCATGGCATGGGGAATAGATACTGTTGTCCACAATCTGATAGTGATCCAATATAGATGCTCATCTCAGCATCTCAAATGTAAAGGAATTGACTGAATAGTGTACTGGCATCAGAAAAATAATGTATGGTAGCCTGACTACTATATATGTGATAACAGATCCCATGGTTGACTTGGTCAAACTAGGTTTAACCAGGTCAAGACTGATCAAAATATGACCCAAGCTAGGAAAGCCTGATGCTGCAAGTGCAAATGGTTAAGGCATGCTCTTTTAATCAATTTTAATAGCAAGAATTAAAGTATTAAGCATCATTTCACTCGCAATTAATAAATAATTATATTAAATACAAGTTTAAATAATCACTTACTCAAAATAAAACCTCTAGGATATACTCATTTTGTAGACATGAACATTTTGCTAGCAAAAGGGTGAAGGTGAAGAATGCAAGGCTAGGATAAGGGGATGACTTGAGTGACTCAACACTCTAATACTTTGGATAAGGGAAAGGGAATACACTTAAGCATATGTCGGATAATAAACACACAGGGAATGGCAGTGTCTCACAAATGGAATAAGTTGTTCAGAGCGGTGCTTATTCAACCTTGGCAAATGTCTGCAACTCACATCCAAGTTGAATCAACTCCATGAGGATCTTTTCTAGAACCGCCATGACTGGGTTCTTGGATAACCGTAACTTGAGGTTCTATGGGACACTTAGAATTAGCTGTCCCTTACCCCATCTGACATCACAACCCATAGGCTCCATGAGGAATTTAATCATTACATTTAATTTCCTGGCCAGCAGTCTTTGGATTTGGCATACATTTAACCACTGCTTTTTAGGCCTTTAGGACCATGTTATCACCTAAACTGTAGTTACCCCTATGGATGTATCCATTAATGGATGGCAATAGGGAAGGGCAACTCAAAAGGTGCAACCATGATCACCTCGAACTCCAATAGATGGTTGTCACGCCAGTCGAGGCAACCTTCACTTTATGCTATCTAGCCCAGACAACAAAGGGGGAGACCCAGATCTACTCCCAATAGGAGAGATCAAACCAAGACACCAAATCAATGTTAAGACTAAGTGAAGTAAGGTGTATGGTTTATCCTAGACCTAAGGCTGAAGTCACAATATGAGTAAGGGGTTCAATGAGTATAGCTTTGGTTCATTGTTGATGTGAGAGTGACTTATAATGTTTGAAATGAGATCCAGGATTAAAGTACTAGTCAATTGTGAGAAAATCCACTGCCTTGGGAACCGTGTTCAATGCAGGGTAGTTTAGGGGTTGAATTGGGGCTAACTAGTACAAGTGACAAGTTTGATCATGAGATATGATAACATCAAAGGGTTTAGTCCACCAAACAAGGATCAAACCACAAGTTAATCCAACAGTCAAGGAAAGTCGACTTGACTTGGAGAGAGATCAGTGCCTTGAGAATTGGGATAATGGAGTCAAAGTGAAGTTAACTTGTAGATCAAGACCCCTATAACATAAGACAAGTGGGTTACTAAGGATTTGATGAATGGATCTATCTAGATCTACTAACTCATGATGTGACCTAAGTGGACCACAATCCCTTAAAACAAGGAATGCTACCCCCAAGGAAAGATTTCACAAAGTGACCTACTAGACCTAGGTTTCGAGATATGCTTGTTCCAAATCCACCAAAATTTCAAATACCCATGTCCTACAAGTGGACCAACTCAGTCCCTTCATGAAGTGCGACTTTGCCCAAGGAGGGTTAAAAGTGGGATCAATGGGATCAAGACAAGTCCAATGGCACCCAAACTTTAGATCCAAGTAGTTTAAGCAATTGACAATGTGGATCTAGGATATCAAGGCAATCCAAGGGTTAGATATTACTAGATCTCAGTTTTAAGATACCAAGTGGTCCAAAATGGGGGTTAAATCCCTTAAAATGTGGAATGGGGCCCACAAGGTATAAATTACCAAAGTAACAGTCGAAGGGTAGGTTTTAGGACATGTAGATTACAGATCTGAAGGAATCTCAACTACCCATATACCGGATCTAGGTCAACTCACCCAAACCAAGAAGTGCACCCTTGTATGGAGAGGTTAAGTTGCCTTGGGAAGAGGGTCAAATGGAGGCCAATCCTCACCAAACTATAGATCCGGGATGCCGTGGATACTATAGAGGTGGGTATTAAATATCTTACCCAAGGAGCCACTAGATCTTAGTAGATCTGAGAAAATGTAACAATTAGAGTTTTGATTAATTAAGGTTTTATCAGTTATGTGTTGTGCCAATGGATTGGAATCAAGATAAGAGAAACAAACCTGTGGATCTTACCTGGATAACCTTGTAGATGCCTTGATGATGATGATCTATGCAAACCCGATCAATTTGAAGCCATTTGAAGTAGATCTAGTGAAGTGCAATTTGCCCAAGGAAGCCAATGCGCCCTCTCTCCTGCACAATAAACGTCAACAATATCAGATTTACTGTAGACAAGAGACAAGACTAATGCCACAAGAGAAATAACAGAAAGATAGCATAGATCACAATGATACTAATGATAACCCCCTGATACAAGCGAATGCCAAGAAGATCGATTTGAAGAAGCCTTGCAAAATCGCCCTTGTTGAAGTCGCTATCCTGTAGACAAGACAAAGATTTCCAAAAATAGATAGATCTTACCACAAATACCCAAATGCTAGGATGCAATAGACTCTCCAATCACCATCTAAGAACACTAGATGCAAAGGAGACCACAAGAATTTCCACAAGAGAATTTTTCTATATCAAGATTCCAAGAGCCAAAGACCTCATTACAATGAGAAGCTCTCTCCTTTAAATAGGAAGGAGAGGCATCAAAACCCTAACCACTTTTTGAATGAGTGGCTAACATTAAAAGATACAAATGTCTAATCAATGGTTGAGATGAGCTCAACAATAAAATACATGGATCACTAATAAAATATAATCATAAGTGGACAAAATCGCCCTAGGAGAGGGGATCCCACCAAATCATGATAACAAAATATAACAATAAGCTTATGGTGGGTCCACGGGGTAATTTTAGACACGCTTGGTCAATCCCCATAGCACAATAATAATAAAATAGTCATCAAAGTACCAAATCGTGCCTCTATGGACAAATCGTGGGCCTTAGGAGGCCTCAAAAATCATCAGAAAATGCTATAAGTGATGGATGTGGGTCCCGATGAAGCTGAAACTGTTGGGGAAGGTGTGGAAGACATCCCACTCATCATCACTAATCACCCCATGCCAAAACTTTGCCTCGGTAGCCCAAATCGAATTCCTCTGTAGCCATTTCTACCAATCCTGAATTGCCTTGGGAAGCGTGAAACTGCCCAAACTGCCTCCTGGAGTGCCTGCGCTGTCAAGGTGAGGGCACCAGTGTGTCCGGGAGGGGGGTAATATGGTAAAAACAAGTGGCTGGACCACCCCCTCCAAGCACAACGCCCTAGGTCAACCAGATAAAAATCATCTCTGCTT
Source organism: Larix kaempferi (assembly GCA_027924585.1). Lineage (NCBI taxonomy): Eukaryota > Viridiplantae > Streptophyta > Pinopsida > Pinales > Pinaceae > Larix > Larix kaempferi. Next base: position 3,448,021 of record BSBM01000402.1, on the reverse strand, counting down.
TGACAGGGTCTCTGATAGACCAAAACTGCACTAGGATAGCCTACTGAGGCTCAATCATCACTGTAACTGCTCGGAACTAAAAACAGACTGTCTCTTTGGACTCAGAAGGTCCAAATCTATCTAAGATGTGTACTCATACACCATATGGATCTCTGCATGATCATATAATATATCCAATATACCGGAACAGGTGAAATAATAATAATCTGTAAATGATGAAATAATGCTGTAAACCATAAATCATCATCATAACCCTGTATCTACTGCATAGAATCATCATGTATATGTACATGGACCATATATCATCTATATGTATCATCACAAGGTCCAACCATCTCATGTCCTGTGGTTGACCTTGGTCAAACTGAGTTTGACTAGGTCAACATTGATCAAATATAACTCAGACTATCATAAGAAGCTGCTGCAAAGTGTCAAAGGTTAATGCATGCTCTACAACTTATTCGAATAGCAATTATAACACAAAGTAATCATTACTGGCGATCTAAATCCAAATATATAACGTCATTAATTATTATTTAATTCAGACTAGACTTTCAGGACCATACTCACTTCATAGTTGTGATCACTTTGCTGGTGAAGGGTGAAGGCTAAAATAAACTGGCTAGGCTGAAGGATGACTTGACTGACTTAACATTGTGACACTTTGGATATGGGAAAGGGAATACACACCATAGTATATACTGAATGAGCAACAACACAGGGAATGGCGGTGTCTCACAAATGGATAAGTTGTTCAAAGAGGGTTTATTCACCTTTAACAGATGCGCACAATCCACAATACAAAAGAGGCCAGCAATTATTTTGATATAGCATTTAAGTTCCATTGCTTTTGGGCCTGAAGTTTCCATAGCCTTTGATCTATGTGTGTTTATAAACACTTTGCATAGATTTACATTTATTTTAGGCTTTTTGCTGCAGGTGTGTTTTTAAGGCACTTGTTTACCTGAGCACTTCTAGGTGTGTCACAGACAACTTGTTTACGTAGGTATTTTACATTTCCAAAAGTTATAACATTTTATTTTTATGGCCATTTTCATTTGGCCCGCCTTTCATTCATGTGTGTTTAGAAACACATTGCATGAATGGGATTTTCATACAAAATATTACATTTCATTTTCCAGATTTTTTATTCATGGCAGCACTAAAAGTTTCATGTTTAGCCAACATAACTTTAGTGACTAGGGGGAATTCACAAGAAAATCCAACTCACCATAGGTAAGTTTTGTCACCAACTCAGAGCCGAGACACAATAAATAGGGAAGCTCATCCAATACAGAGGCTATAGTGGGGAAAAGTCCTCCATGCCACTAGTCAAGTAGTAAGTCAGGGTGATAAACTAAAAGGTAGGTAATGGATGGATGAAGACAATGAATAATGGAGCCAACACTAGCAAGCCAAGGTATGTTGGAATGATCACCTCTATTCTCCCTAAGGAGGGTAAAACCAATGAGTATGAATAATGAACTTCTAAGTCTGAGTAGGGACAATAGAATATATATAATAAGATCAACCAGGTCCACATATCTATATGATCGCCAGATCATGACACTAAATGCTAAGACATGCTATAAGAATCAATATAAAAGCAATATAACCATAATACCATAATATACTTGCTGAGTCATATACCTGAATGCTCATCCTCTGAAACATCATCTGTCCTCTGAAACTGCTACTGTAACTCTGGGAACTACTGACTGCTCTATACAAATGGTATAATGGCTACATCGGTCATCTCTCTGAGTGTCCTGAGACTCAGTCATGGCGTGGGTAACAAAACTGCTCTCCAAATCTGATAGTGATCCAAATAGATGCTCATCTCAGCATCTCAATGTAAGGGAACTGGGTGAATAGTGTACTGGAATCAGAAAAATAATGTATGGTAGCCCGACTACTATATATGTGATAACAGACCCCTCTGGGATTTTTCATGTGCTTAGAAGCACAACTAATCGCAGCTTTCATCCGGGGTGCATTTACATTTTAGTTCATTTAATTTCACAGCCCTTTTTCATTGTGCTGAGAAGCACAGTTTTTAAAGTATTTCCATGGGCTTTCACAAGAGATATAACAATAGTTTCCATATGTAACGATGGTAGTACAATTTGCTTCAGGTTTTAGCCAACACAACTCAAGCAAGTAGGGGGATTCTCCATAATCAAGACCAAACATTGGGGCAACCAACTAGAGTGATCAGGGTATCAAATCCAACTCACCAAAGGGTAAGTTCTGTTTCCAACTCAGATCCGAGACACAAACTAACAGGGATGCTATCCAACATAGAGACAAAAGTGGGGAGGTCCTCCATATCATAGGCTAAGGTGTAAGTCATGGTGAAAACCAAAAAGGGAGAGATAACAGATGGATGGGGAAAGTGAAGGTGATGCCTAAGATAGCAAGCCAATAAAGGTGGGAATGATCATGTACACACTCCTAAAAGGGTAAAACCAATGAGTATAAAACAAGAGCTTCTAATTTTGAGTAATAAGACCATTTAGATAATCAATACCAACCATATCAATATCATGCATATATACTGCTAGATCATGACCACTAGATACTAAGTCTAGCTACTAAAATGACCAAAAGAGCAAGATAATCAAAACCAATGCACATCATATACCTGTTGGGCCATATACCTGGAGCATCTATAACCACTGAGAACACTGTTGTTGAAGCTTTGGGTACTGCACTGCTTTGTATGGGCTAAAAGGTCACCTCGGTCAACAAATCTGAGGTCATGAGGCTCAGTCTTAGCATAAGGTTCACTGAGTGTCTGATCTGGGGATGCTCTGATATGTGAGTGATCATCAACAATACTGCTCATCATAGGTTGATCTCATCAAAACCGTGTAAAGGCCTAGCTAAAAAAATACAATGAACTACTCTGCAAATCATGGTAGCCTAGGCTACTATGGATGTGATAACAAGTATGTCAAGGACTACTCTCGCAAAGATCAAGTGAAAATTTGGTGCTTTATCTTGCCTCTACGAATTTATCTAGTTCCACTGATGCCCCCCTCTCTTCCTGCAAAACCAAGGAGATGAACTCAATTAGCAAGCAACAATGAAGGTCAATGGAAATGATGAAAATGATCACAGAGAATAAGAAGTACAAAGACAAAATCACTCCTTGAACCAAACCAAATGAAGAGAGAGAAACAAGGTGAGTCTCCTCAGCCAGTGCGTCCCTCCTCCAAATCGTCTTCTTCACCTGTAGATAAAAATGTGGATTGAAAGATGTGCAAAATATTCACCAATATCTTCAATGCAATGGAAAAGCAATTTCAATTGACATAGCCAACACCCAAAACCAAATCACAAGATTTTTGCAAAATATATTTCTATTCCAGTAACCAAGAGCCAAAAGTCCCTTTACAATGAGGGGGGTCTCTCCTTTAAATAGGAATGAGAGAGACCAAAACCCTAACAACCTTTTTAATGAGTGGTTGAGATCAAAAGATACATAACTGATAATCAATGGCTAAGATGAGCCTAAATATAAATCACACGGATCAACTCAAAAATAGAGGGGGCGCACTCACTAAGTTGCCCTAGGGGGGACACACCACATAAAAGTGACTAGACAACATGACATAATCTCATGGTGGGTCTAGGAGGTGTACTCATCCTTCTCTAACATGTCCCCATGGCACAATAACATATGATGACTCATCAATAATAATATATTGTGACACATGGCCAAATCATGCCCCCTCAAATACATAATAAAAATACAAAATAATAGCCCGGAGTGTGTGTGGGCCCCATTGGATGCTGTAACCTGCTCTGGAAGGTGTGGGATGCATCACACAAATCATTTGAATCAACTTCATGCCATTTCCTTTCCTCAATAGCCCAAATCGAATTCCTCAATAACCATTTTTTACCATTTTTATCCTCAGAAAAATCACCTGTGAAAGAATAAAATGCTTGTAGCTCACTTCCTAGTACCCCGGGACCAAAACTGACTACACCAAATTGTCTCAGAGCATGGTAATAACAAGTGGTTGTACCCCATGCTCCCTCTGTAGTGCCCTAGGTGAATCAAATAACAAATCAAATTGTGCTGCTAGGCCATTTTAAATGGAAAATCTGCAATAAATTGATAATCTGAGTACAATCTCATCTGGAAGTTCCTGTAACTGAAAATGGAGTATCCCAATGGACTCAGAAGGTCCAAATGTACTAGAGACGAGTACCCATACACCCCATGTCTATCTGTATAATCATCTGTAACCATGACCATGCCTAGACAAATTAAAATAATGGTTTGTAAATAATAATAATAACCGTAGAAACCATCAAACCATCATCTGAAACCTATGCCTGGGACATGGAACCATCAAATGGGTATATAAGGACCATAAATCATCAACATCAAACATCACTGGTCCAACTCAACTCAGATCCTCCAGTTGACTTGGTCAAACTGGGTTTGAGCAGGTCAAAAATGACCAAAATTTGACCGAGGCTTAAATTGCATGATGTTGCAAGTGCAAATGGTTAAAGTATGCTCTTTTTGATCATTCTAATAGCAGGACTCAAAGTACAAAGTAGCATATCACTGGCGGTTTAAGCAATAATAATAATATCAAATATAAGTTAAAATGATCAATTACTCAAAATAGAACCTCAAGAATATACTCACTTCATGGCCGTGATCATTTTGCTAGAATTGGGTGAGAGTGAAAAATGCAAGGCAAGGATAAAGGGGTGACTATACTGACTCAACATTGTGATACTTTGGATAAGGGGAAAGGGAATACACACTTAAGCTTATGTTGGATAATAAACACACAGGGAATGGCAGTGTCTCACAAATGGAATAAGTTGTTTTCATAGGTGCTTATTCAACCTTGGCAAATGTCTAGTGCTCACATCCAAGCTAAATCTAGCTCCGTGAGGATCTTTACTAGAACTGTCGTAACTAGGTGCACAACTAACCGTAACTTGAGGTTCTAGGAGACACTTAGAATTAGCTGTCCCTTACTCCATGTCACATCCCAACCCGTAGGCTCCGTGAGGAATTTAATCATTACATAAATATCATGGCCAACAGTATTTGGATTTAACATACATTTAACCACTGCTTTCTTAGGCCTTATGACCCTTTGGATTTCTTGTGTGCTTATAAGCACAACTAATTGTAGCTTTTTATCTAGGGTATTTACATTTCATTCAATTTCATAGCCCTCTTTCATTGTGATGAGAAGCATAGTTTTTAGTTTATTGCCATGGGCTTGCACAAAAGATAAGATAAAGTTTCCACATGCATGTAATGATGGTAGTACAATTTGCTTTAGGTTTAGCCAACACAACTCATGCAACTAGGGGGACTATCCACAATCAAGACCAAACATCGGGGCAACTGACTAGAGAGATCAAGGTATCAAATCCAACTCAATTAAGCTCAGGAACCAACACTAGCGGGTTCTCCTGGCCCAGAAGGATCAAGGCTTCGGTAAGTTTTGTTGTCAACTCAGAGTCGAGACACAAACTAACAGGGATGCTATCCAACAAAAAGGAAAAAGTGGGGAGGTCCTCCATATCACAGGCTGAGGTGTAAGTCAAGGTAAAACCAAGGATGGGAAAGAACGGATGGATGGGGAAAGTGAAAGGTGGTGCCAAAACTAGCAAGCCATAAATGGTGGTGTTACGATGGTACCAGTTCCAACTTATCTGCATAGGTGCCTCTGGGAGAGGGTGTCTTTTTTCTTACCAGGAGGGGTGTTTAGCCAGCTCATTCTGAGGTAGGGGCATGGCCAGACCCTCTGGTTTCTCTTTTGGAAGTACTATGGCTTAATGGCATCGCCGACTACCTCATGAAGGGTTTGACACCCTGAGGTTGGTGTCCGGATCTTCCAGGGGTGGGTCACTGGGTAATATGCCCCCCACCTTGTTTCAACACTCCAGCGGCAGTTGTTCCATCGCTGAGACTCATTCTTATCTTCCGGAGCACATCCAGCACCCTCTTGGTCCTCCAGTTCAGCAACGCCCTCCCTATGGGCCCTCCTTCAGAGGATGACATCATCCTCCTGGCAGACTGTTTGATTGCTAAAAGGGGGGGGGGGCGTTGAGGGTTTTCATCATTGTTGGGGTTAGTTGGGGCATGACGACCCCCCCCCCCTGTACAGTCTGGCCTTTCGTTTTGTCAAATTTGGCCTTGTTTAGCCATTTTTGCTTAAGTAGGGGTCAAATATGGGAAAACACCCAATTTATCCACTACTTTGATTATTTTTATATTATTTTAATTCTAATTTTAAGTTGACATTTTTAATGTTAAATTTACCTTATTTTGTGCAAAGTGAGTGTGAGATCAGATAAATAAGATCTCCTCACTTCATTTTTAGACATTAACTTTTGAGATAAGATCATTATGTCTGCTATTTGCCCTAACTAGGGCTCTTTGAAGGAAGGCACTCCTTGATGAAGGTTATTTTGCAAGTTTGAAGCATTTCTTGGAAGTTTTACTTTTGTTCATGCCATTGCTAAGGTGAGGCTAGAGTTGTTTTGCTTAACACATGCACTTGGAGGTATCTATACTTTTGGTTTGATGTCCCTTAGTCAATTTGTATGAAAGTGTTGCTTGTTAGGGTTGAATGGAAGCCATTGTTGCTTCATTTTGTCTTGATTTGCATTTCATTTTCGTCATTGATCACCATTGCATTCAAGCTTGAGCTTTAGGTCTTCAAGTCTTGCTAAGCTAGGCTCCCTCTACGAATCCTAGAGATTGTTGAGGTGGGCCCTAGTTTGCTAAGCTTGCTAAGTGCCATCTCAAGGAGGGCTGCTCCTCTCATTGATGCCCTAGGGTTTGGTGATTAGTTTTCTCTTGAAAACCCTAGTTGTTCAACTACCTTCTAAACTTAAATTTCTGAGCTTGTAAATAATTTGTAAATATTATTCTTAGGTTATTTTTTTATTTTTTTAGGCTTTAGGTTAATTTTGACTTAATTTTTACATATTTTAGTATTTTTTATTTTGTCAAAAAGAAGCCCTAAAAAACGAATTTCTGCTAAAACCTGTCAAAACCCTAAACTGCAGAAACCGCAAACCTAAAAATCTGAGCAACCCACTCCCTAGCCCTCATCTACCTTCGCCCTAGCCTTCATTCAACTCGGCCTTCCTTTTGCCACCATCCTAGACCCTCGGTCCTCTCCTTTGAAGCTTCGCTGGCCCCTTTTTCGGACCTGTTCTGCTGCAGACCTGCTCCTCTGCTCCACCGAACCTGTTGCTCCTCCTCTGCCCTCGGATCTGCTCCTTTCCAGCCCTCCTTTCTTCCCCTTATCCTCCCATCTTCTTCCTTCTTCCACCATCTTCTCGCTGCCCTTCTCTCCATCCCTTTCCCCCTGTGCACCTTCTGTTCCTCCCTCTGCTCACCCTACATCTGCACATATAACACAGGAACAGTAGTTAGCTTTCAGTTAGGATTTTGATGGTGTATTTTTGTTTTTGTTTCCTTACCATTTGTATATTTTTAGGGCTTTTTCTCAAAGTAATTTGTTGTGCAAATTTATTTCAGAAAATTTCACACATCTCTTATGTGCATTTTGGGAAGTTTTCTGTGCATTGAGAACCTTGAAATTAACTTAGTTTCAAACCTGAAAGTGACAATTTAAACATTAGATCTCAGTGCTGGTATAATAGTTGTGTAACTTTCATGAAGAGAATGCGGCACAGATGGAGCCATAGCTCAGTTATAGATGACAAGCGTGGGGTTTTCTGTAATGACCGGGATAGATGCGATACAAACGCAGACGAACCAGAGAGGGATATCACAGTTTTATATTTTAATTTGGATATATGTGGGCTGAAGCACAGATATTGATGACAGGCGAGGGGATTTCTGTAATGACCGGGACAATAGCTGCGATGTGCAGTCAAACCAGCGAGGGACATCATAGATTTATATTTTAAATTGGATATATGTGGGCTGTAGGGACAGTCGTTTACACTGTTATATTTGTAGACAAGTGAACAGCAAATTCACTGTTAATTGAAATCTGTAATGGGATATTAGTGGGATGTATGGACAGACCTGTATGAGATTTGGGACATCTGTTATGATGTTGATATGGGACAGATATATGTGACAATGTAGGGATCTTAGTGATTCTATTACATGTGCAGAATGTAATTTTGTTCATTTATGAAATAAAATTACTGACTTTTTCCAAGGAAAAAAAAAAAATAGTTGTGTAACTCATTTTATTAGATAGCATATTGAAGTTGGCATTTATTTAATAAAACTCAATACAAACATACATAAGTCTTCCAACTTAATGATATTCTGAGGGTTACATATTGGTGGATTGTTATTAATTTGAAGTATGCTGGTTATTGAATGATGATGTTACCACTACAAAGTCCTGAAACATACACTCAGGAAACAAACAAAAGCAGGTTAGCAGATTTTTGGTTAAATGGTGAGCCAATTTTGCATTGTGTTGTAATCGTTTGGGGTAATTTACATAGTTTATAAGGCCTCTACTGTACGGTGTAAACTCATCTCAGGAATTTTATCACAGATCTGAATATTTGCATTTGAAATACATTCAATTTTTAAAGGTGTTAACGTGATATTTCAACTAGATGTTGGCTAGTGAATGATATTGATTTACACACAGCAGTTGTCTTTTGATGAACTCAGTAGTTAAAAGCCTAACATAACTGCTATATCTTCTTATTGGAGTGAGTTACAAGGCTGATTATTGGTGAACATCTTTGCATACAAACACATATTGGCACGCTCACTTAGTGTATCTAAATGATGAATTAAGCTAACATTCCACTACTATGTTATATATTATCTGCTTCATGCTTTGAATGATAACCATTGCATCATTTTATTTCTGCTATAATTACATGCTCACTTGGTATGCTTTTAAATGTTGATTATTCCTTGTTTAAAGTGACATCTGTTAGGAAACTTCAGTCTTTGATATACATTTTGTTAGTTTTTATACCAAGGTCGAGTTCCCCTAGTGACTATGCCAAAGTCACTAAGTATGGGGTGGTGGGACCCTCTTATTAATTAATAAATTAATGAGACATTGATGTCACCTTTTATCCTAAGTCTAAAAGTGAATGAGAAATTATTACTTAAGTGAATTAAATAATAAAGTGTACTCACATCTAATCTGGGCCATTGATTAGATCTAATTTGGGCCATTGGTGTAAGGATTCCTTTTAGGGTTGAATAAAAGGTAGAGGGAGGCAGATTACATTCATTTATTTGAGGTGAATGAATGAAGAGGAGAGGAGAGAGTACGGGAGAATGAAGAGTCTGAGCTAGGGCGTAGGTACAGGAGCGTGAATGCTTTTGCAGGGCACGAGTTTCCAGATTCAGCCTCAGTAATAGCTCAGTCTTCTAGGCACAGCACTTATGGCAATCATCCTGGTGGTTATTATTTAATATGTGAACAGTGATATCGGCCCACATCTCCAGCAGTGATTCGTGGTACCTGTCTGTACAGTGTAGCACGCAGGTGTGGTGGTACCTTCCTCATACAGCAGCAGCTAGCAGCGTGAAGGAAAGTTCTGGGCATACACCGTGGGCATAGTATCTGTGAGATTAAACCCTGTCTGCTGTCCCGAGTTCTCTGTCACGTGAAGGATAGAGATCATTGCTTGAGTCTGATGAGATGTGACTGCTACAGGAGGGGTCTGTACTGCAGTCAAAATTTCAGTCTCAGTTCTGGGATTATCACAGGCACAATTTCCAGTCACAGGTCAGCAGAGTTTTGAGTGTCTTCAGCACAAAATCAGAGGAGCATACATCACCATAATTGCACAGAAACCGAGACAGACTGGGTGCAGTGAATGGAGATAAGTTGTATTTGGTTTTACTGCTGTAGCATTACTTTGTTGATGAAATAATAAATCTCTCTCTCTCACTCAACTGGTTTTCCCCGTGGGGGTTTTTCCAGGGCTCGATTTGGCCAAAAACTACTGTGTCAAATTTTGTGTGAATGTTGGTAGATTAGCTTGCAGCCTGTTAATTTCCTTTGCTGTGTGTTTAGTGTTATTTAATTTTGGCATTAAGTAGCTTACAGCCAATGCACAACAGGGCTGTAAGTGAAAACCACTTATAAATTGGCATTAAACCAGCTTACAGTCAAAGGCAGAAAATCTTCATGGTATCAGAGCGCAGGGGGCAGAAATAAAACTAATTTGCAGACACCCATAAAATTTGCAGATCTCAGAAAACTAAGTGTTCTTACCTTTGATTTGGGTAGCGTTCTTTTGGACTGATTTCCAGATGGCTACAGGGTTGAGGATAGAGGACAGATTGAGTGGGACGGAGAATTTTGTGCCTTGGAAGGCCAGAATTCTATTGCTGTTAGAGGAGAACGAGTTATGGGAAGAGGTGGTGAGGAACACCACCACATACCCCATTACTATTCCAGATGGCTCAGACATGACCGCTCTTTCAGTCTTCAACAAGAAAGACTGTAAGGCTAGGAGAATCATTCTAGATGCAGTGAAGGACCACATCATCCCTCATATTTCGGGGAAGACCAAGGCACACGAGATGTGGAGTGCCTTGATCAGCTTATATGAGAGCTCCAACGAGAACAGGAAGATGGTTCTCAAGGAGAAGCTCAAGAGTATCAAGATGACCGGAGGAGAGGGAGTCACAGCTTATCTCACCAGGATCTCAGCAGTTCGTGATGAACTAGCAGCAGTTGGTGAGGTGGTATCCCCTACAGAGTTAGTTCGCACCGCAGTCAACGGGGCTTCCAGGCCCTGGCATGCTTTTGTGCAGGCTATTGTGGGCAGGGAGAACCTTCCATCATGGGAGAGGTTGTGGGATGACTTTGTACAGGAGGAGACCAGGAGGGGTCTCGTACAGGGCAGTACATCAGGTGGTATAGCAGATGAGGAGAACGTGGCTCTCACAGCCAAAGGGAAGAAGAAGAAGGGTCCCAAGAAGCATGGGGCCAAGGGACAGCAGCAACAGCATCATACACAGGGTGGGCAGAAGAAGGACTTGAGTAAAATCAAGTGCTACTGTTGTCAGGCGTTTGGGCACTATGCATCTCAGTGTCCAAACAAGAAGAGGAAGAAGGGACCAGGTCAGCAGACAGCAGCCTCAGCAGAGATAGATGAGTTTGGTGACAGGTTTCAGAGGGAGTTTTCCCTTTATGCTGGACAGAGTGAGAGAGAGAGAGTTTCTTTAGCCACCAGCATTGATATGGATATGCAGGTTGAGCACTCATTGTTGACTGGGCATCAGACAGGTCCTTCCACCACTGGTACGTGGTATATTGACAGCGGAGCTTCGAGGCACATGACAGGTACTCGAGAGTTCTTCTCCGAGTTGTCACGCACAGAGAGAGAGGTGGAGGTGGTACTTGGCGACAACACCATAGTTAGAGCAGTGGGTCAGGGGACAGTTGTATTTGAGAGGGAGTCCATGAGTCCCATGACACTGAGGGATGTGTTGTACGTCCCTGGGCTGAAGAAGAACCTTGTTTCAGTTTCCACGATTGAGGACAGGGGTCTTGGGGTTTGCTTCTCAGATGGGAGAGTGCAGATATATCCCAAGACCACAGGTGTATCTACTCCCATGGATATTGGAGTTAGATGTGGACGACTGTACAAGCTCTTGTTTCAGCTGCAGCATGCTCTAGCACACAGCAGCAGCAGCAGTGAGCTGTGTGAGTTATGGCACAGGAGGATGGCCCATTTACATCACCCCGCTTTGGGAGTGTTGCGGAGCATGGTCACAGGTTTACCTGATTTTGACTCAGAGCAGAGTGATGTATGCAGAGGGTGTGCTTTGGGAAAGTACACCAAGACCGTGTTTCCTACCAGTGACACGAGAGCAGCAGGTGTGCTCGATCTGATTCATACCGACATATGTGGTCCTATGTCCTCAGTTTCCTTGAGTGGCCATGAGTACTACATCAACTTTATTGATGACTACTCCAGGAAGACCTGGATCTACTTCTTGCGGGGCAAGAAGTCCTCACTTGTATTGGATGTCTTCCAAGGGTTCAAAGCCCTTGTGGAGAAGCAGACGGGGAGGAAGATCAGGACGTTGAGGTCAGACAACGGGGGTGAGTATACCTCCAAGGAGTTCAGTGCATTCTGCAGACAGGAGGGCATACAGCGTTAGTTGACAGTTCCCTACACTCCTGAGCAGAATGGAGTAGTAGAGAGGAAGAACAGGTCGATCCTTGGAGCAGCGAGGGCCATGCTTCATGATCAGGGATTACCGTTCTTTCTGTGGGCTGAGGCCTGCAACACTGCAGTGTACCTGCAGAACAGGAGTCCCCATCGTGCCGTGGGGAGCATGACTCCAGAGGAGATGTATTCAGGCAAGAAGCCTGAGGTGAGCCACTTTCGCATATTTGGTTCTTTGACTTACTCTCACGTCCCCTCAGAGAGGAGGACGAAGTTCTAGCCCACCGCAGAGAGAGGCATCTTTGTGGGTTACGACGAGACTTCGAAGGCATATCGGCTTTACATTCCTGGCCAGAGGCGAGTTGTAGTTAGGCGGGAAGTAAAGTTTGAGGAGGAGAGGGCCTTCAGGAAGTCCAGAGAGTTAGAGCAGGAGGAGACACCAGCTCCCACACCTCAGTTGGTACAGGCTTCTTCGATACAGGTTACAGGTCCACAGGTTTCTGGGGTGACTGGATCACTTGGTACAGGCACAGTTTCTATAGGGTCAGTGGTTCAGATTTCAGGGACAGGTACAGGGACAGGTACAGGGACAGGTACAGGGTTTGGCACAGGTTCAGGATCACCAGTCTCTGGCTCACAGATTGCAGGGTCTTCTGGGACTAGTTCTTCAGCTACAGGTCCTAGGGGTGGTAGACCTCATGCTTCTGACACGTCCTCAGAGGAGGTTACACCAGGTCCAGAGGAGCCTTCAAGGAAGAAGAAGCCCAAGTGGCTTCAGGACACCTTGAAGGAAGCGAAGGCATTTGGTAGACCTCAGGAGCAGATCAGGACTATTTTTGAGCCAGATAGATATGGGTCAGCCCTTGTTGCGAGTCTTCGTGACTCAGCGCCTTCTACTTATGAGGAGGCTTCTCAGCATCAGGTTTGGAGAGATGCCATGATGGAAGAGTACCATTCCATCATGAAGAATGATGCTTGGGAGATTGTACCGAGGCCTGAGGGGAAGTCAGTTGTGACTTCCAAGTGGCTCTACAAGGTCAAGCATGCAGCTGATGGCAGTGTAGAGAAGTTCAAGGCTCGGTTTGTGGCTCGAGGGTTCTCACAGGTTGAGGGAGTCGACTATGATGAGACTTTTGCTCCAGTGGCTCGGTATTCCTCCATCAGGGCAGTGATATCGATTGCAGCAGAGATGGGTTGGAGGATCCACCAGATGGATGTGAAGACCGCATTTCTCAATGGTCTTCTGCAGGAGGAGGTGTACTTGGAGCAGCCACAGGGATTTGAGACACATGAGAGAGATTCACATGTTTGCAGGCTTAGGAAAGCCTTGTACGGTCTGAAACAAGCTCCCAGAGCTTGGTACTCCAGGATAGATGCTTATTTGATTTCGATGGGGTTCCAGAAGAGTGAGGCTGATCCCAACCTATACTACATTGTGGTTGGTGGAGATCCGCTCATTCTTCTGCTATACGTTGATGATTTATTTATCACTGGAGATGAGCGTCTTATTGCTCTGTGCAAGAGAGATCTTGCAGCTGAGTATGAGATGACAGATATTGGGCTGATGCATTACTATTTGGGGATGGAGGTATGGCAGGAGCCAGGACATATTTTCCTTGGACAGGGGAAGTATGCTACAGAGATCCTGAAGACTTTTCGGATGGACGACTGCAGGCCCATGTCTACACCTATGATCACCAACTTGAAGCAACTTCATGCTTCAGGTGGTAAGTTGGTGGATCCCACATTATATCGTCAGCTCATCGGATCGTTGATGTATCTGGTCAACACCAGGCCAGACTTGTGCTTTGCAGTCAACACTCTTAGCCAGTTCATGGTGCAGCCTAGGAGTGTACATTGGAGTGCTGCAAAGCACATCTTGAGATACCTTGCAGGGACGGTGGATTATGGTCTGGACTACAGGGGTTCAGGTGGAGTTAGTTTGATTGGGTTCACAGATTCAGACTGGGAAGGTAGTGTGAGGGACCGGAAGAGCACTTCCGGTTGCTGTTTCAGCTTGGGCTCGGCAGCAGTGTCGTGGTTCAGCAGGAAACAGAAGTCCGTTGCATTGAGTTCTGCTGAGGCTGAGTATATGGCCGCCAGTCAGGCGACTTGCGAAGCACTGTGGCTTCGTAAGTTATTGGTAGATTTATTTGATCAGCAGCTGAGGCCTACGGTGATTTACTGCGACAATCAGAGTTGCATTCAGCTCTCTGAGAATCCAGTCTTTCACGACAGGTCAAAGCATATTGAGATCAGATATCACTTCATCCGTGACTACGTTCAGAGAGGAGCAGTTGAGCTTCAGTACATATCCACTGATCAGCAGGTTGCAGATGTCCTAACGAAATCTTTGGGGAGGGGGAAGTTTGTCTTCTTCAGAGATAAGTTGGGAGTGGTGCGGAACTCCTTCCTCGGTAAGAGGGAGTGTTAGTTTTTATACCAAGGTCGAGTTCCCCTAGTGACTATGCCAAAGTCACTAAGTATGGGGTGGTGGGACCCTCTTATTAATTAATAAATTAATGAGACATTGATGTCACCTTTTATCCTAAGTCTAAAAGTGAATGAGAAATTATTACTTAAGTGAATTAAATAATAAAGTGTACTCACATCTAATCTGGGCCATTGGTGTAAGGATTCCTTTTAGGGTTGAATAAAAGGTAGAGGGAGGCAAATTACATTCATTTATTTGAGGTGAATGAATGAAGAGAAGAGGAGAGAGTACGAGAGAATGAAGAGTCTGAGCTAGGGTGCAGGTACAGGAGCGTGAATGCTTTTGCAGGGCACGAGTTTCCAGATTCAGCCTCAGTAATAGCTCAGTCTTCTAGGCACAGCACTTATGGCAATCATCCTGGTGGTTATTATTTAATATGTGAACAGTGATATCGGCCCACATCTCCAGCAGTGATTCGTGGTACCTGTCTGTACAGTGTAGCACGCAGGTGTGGTGGTACCTTCCTCATACAGCAGCAGCTAGCAGCGTGAAGGAAATTTCTGGGCATACACCATGGGCATAGTATCTGTGAGATTAAACCCTGTCTGCTGTCCCGAGTTCTCTGTCACGTGAAGGATAGAGATCATTGCTTGAGTCTGATGAGATGTGACTGCTACAGGAGGGGTCTGTACTGCAGTCAAAATTTCAGTCTCAGTTCTGGGATTATCACAGGCACAATTTCCAGTCACAGGTCAGCAGAGTTTTGAGTGTCTTCAGCACAAAATCAGAGGAGCATACATCACCATAATTGCACAGAAACCGAGACAGACTGGGTGCAGTGAATGGAGATAAGTTGTATTTGGTTTTACTGTTGTAGCATTACTTTGTTGATGAAATAATAAATCTCTCTCTCTCACTCAACTGGTTTTCCCCGTGGGGGTTTTTCCAGGGCTCGATTTGGCCAAAAACTACTGTGTCAAATTTTGTGTGAATGTTGGTAGATTAGCTTGCAGCCTGTTAATTTCCTTTGCTGTGTGTTTAGTGTTATTTAATTTTGGCATTAAGTAGCTTACAGCCAATGCACAACAGGGCTGTAAGTGAAAACCACTTATAAATTGGCATTAAACCAGCTTACAGTCAAAGGCAGAAAATCTTCACATTTGCATCTTGATATAATAATTATGTGATGAACTACTTCTCACAATCAATGATCTTGGATTAACTGTCAATATTCATTCTCTTGAACTCATTGATGTTGGATCGATCCTACGCTACTTAATAGTTATAACTGATTATGAGTTGTCACACTATGTACTTATATCAGACTAACGAATGACTGTGACAACCATCATTGGATGCCTATTTAGCTATTAGTTTATTGGAAATATAGTCTTTTGATCCAATATTGATTATTATATATGTGAACACGCTCTCACATTTCATTGAATGAATTTAGCATTATCGGTTCAAGTAGAATAGACTTGACTCCATTAGGCACTGGTCTAATTACACATTGCATAGAGAATATACCTTTCTGTGGTTGTCCAAGTGTTCTACAGGACTTCATAAGGATACTTCTCCTTGGAGGTTTCGACTTCCGAAGAAGTTAGAACAGTTACCGAGGTGACATTGAGTCACTATTCTTATTTGTGCTTACTGGGAATTAGCCCAGCTAATTTGCCCGGTAACAGGTGGGAATGATCACGTCCATTCTACTAAAGAGGGTGAAACCAATGAGTATAAACAAGAACTTCATATTATGAGTAATTAGACTATTTAGATAATCTTTGAAACAACCATGTCCATATAACATATATATATTATATACCGCCAGATCATGACCACCATATACCAAGGCAAGATACCAAGATAAACAAAAGAGCAAAATAAGGCTATCCAATGCACATCCATATACCTGCTGGGTCATATACCTGTACATACCATCTGAACCATCCATTGTCGCTAGAACACTGCTGTTGTACAAATCTGGGCACTATCACACTGCTCTGTATGGAAGAAAATGGCTACATCAATCATCAAATCTGAGGTCATGAGGCTCAATCATGGCATAAGGCTGTACTATCTGCTCTGGGGTTGTATGAAAGTATGAGTGATCCTAGAATAAATGCTCATCAACTGTCGATCTCAAGCATCTCAATGTAAAGGACTGGCTGAGAAAAATAATGGAATCTGATCTGAAGATATGGTATCCCTGGCTACTATAAATGTGATAACATGTTGATTGTTTTGAAGGGATGGAAAGAAATGGAACCAAGCCTTAGCTTGAGGGTTTGGAGAATCGTGGATTCCTACAACACAAAAAATGTTAACCAAATGATGAAACAAGGCACTAAAGCTGGAAGAAGATGCAACTGAGATCAACTTCCTTATTCAGCTTCCTATCCTGCACATTCTGAAGAAACACTTACAACAAGAAGGGGATCAAATCTGGTAAATTAATTAGAAAAATACAAGAAGGGCATTAGTACAACTGAATACACCAGCTGCTCTTAACCTTTTACTAACCAAATACAAATAAGCAAATCAAAGACTATGGATGCTTACTTCTATGGCCTCAAAGGCCTTCTAAGTTAGATTGATCCACAATTTAGATGCACGAGCAAAACGAAATTACACTAGATATTACCTCAACCAATTGCATGCACCAAGAATGGACAAATTGCAAGCATGTAGACCTCCAAAGCCTTTCAATGATATTACTTCAACAAAATACAAGAGATACAAGAGAATAGGTTCACTTCCTTTTCAACCAAAACAATAAAGCATTGCCTTGCTTAAATAGAGTTTGAGAGAAGAGGGGGGTGCAAGAGAGAGTGAGGGAGATGATTAAGCCATGACTTAAGCCTTGATTGGATGAGGTGGGTGCTACCTCAACAAGAGGTGCGCCCCCTCTCTTGGAAACCACACCCATCCACTTGCAAATCGCCACATCCACAAAGTCGCCCTCCTCATGACGGAGGGCACATCTTCAAGTGAAGATCTACTCGCCCTCACTCATATTTGATTGCAATGACCCTGATACTGATTGATTTGATCTCCGATGTTGATTGCCAGTTGAATTGGATCTTTACTGGGACCAAATTCCTCAGATTTAGGAATTTGATTTTCTCTCATATCTTTACTTTTTTATTTTTTTAATTCTCTTTTTTATTTTTATTTTTGAGAGAATTTTTATTTAAGTGAAAAATAATCACTTAAACACTTAGGAAAGTGGGTTTATGGGTAATATGGGTGCTCCGGGTTAGAAAATGAGCACCCACATGGTGAATTTCACCTCCTAACCACTTTTTTATGAGATTTTTGACTTTTACAATTAAAACATTAAAAAATAGCCTCGTTTGCGGGAAAAAAATTTAAGTTCAAAAACAAAAATAAATCCTAGGGGGGCCTAGTACATGTCCATGTGACTCATTATTGATGGCTAGATGTTAAAATACATAGACACTTAGACTTTAATAACCTCCCAAGGTTTAAGCCACCAAGGTGGATACTCCAGCTTTGGAGGTGTGAGTGAAAAACTCAGAAACTATGCGTCGCTGAAAAACAAAACATAATAACTAAGGAAAAACACTCTAGAGTACCATATTGATAGATAAACCTAAGGCAAGCCAAGCCTGTTACAAAAAAGACCATGCTAGACCGACTTATTACAATTCCCCATGGGGCATGGACATGCAATTTTTTACAAACGGGGCCAAAATTGACCCTGAGGAGACTTTTGAACTTCTTAGCACTGATAATGAACACTTGAATTGTTCACAACTTCGGCGGCTCATAGGAAATCCACCTAAGTGCAACTTAGTGGATAACAGGTCTGAAGCCACTCATGGACCCTTGGAGGTTTCCCAAAAGTTTCCGAGAAGTTTATGAGTTTCTGCGACTGTCCGGTAATAGTATGTGGGCATTTTAGGAGTTTTGTGCAACATAGGTCAGACTATGCTCTTGTATTAGACTGTGTATTGCTGAGTTTGAACTGCTGTTATAACAGTTAGAATTAATCTCTGTTATTTATATATTGAGGGTTGTTCGTGAGTCATTAAATGCAAGCATTTTGATCTCCAGATGTACACAATCTTTGTTAATTGTTGTGTAAGTTGAGACTCAACTCCAAATCAATTCAAAACCAACAAAAGGTCAGTTAAACCAGATTCATAGCAGTGACCATCAAAGTGTTTGACGGAATTCTTGAACCAGTTTACATAATCAGTTAGTGAAAAAATTAGTTTAGAATTGGTTGGGGATATTTAATTGAGCAAGCCTTAGTTCACCATCTTTGAAAATTTGTAAAAAAAAATTGTGAATTCCTAAAATCCTAATATAAATTTTACAATTAATCTTGGGCCTAAATAAATCCATCCACGTCGAAACGTTGTCCAAAAGGAGTAACTTTCCATTGGTTCTTAGTCATCTAGGCAAAGTCGTCATCCCTCAAGAAAGAGCCCTCTTCATAAAGGTTCATAAAAAATATTTCAAGGCCATAAAAATTAAGCCAATAGTTTGACAATTTCATTCATCCTTCAAGGATCATTCTCCATGCAAAATGCTTTGAAGAACTTGGATTTAATCACTTGTTTCAAGTCATTCTAGGCCTATTCCCTCTTTTTGAGGGGAATTTGCTCCATACAACAGAAAAAATCATAAAAATATATTTTGAGGGGCTTTAAAATCAAAGTAAAAATTTTCACAATTCATCTTAAGCGTCTAATTTCATCACCAAGCCAAAAAATTATCATTTGGGGTAAATTTTCTCATAGATTTGGGTCATTAAAGCTAAGATGTTATCCTAGCAAAGAGTTGGGGTTATTTCTAAGGGTCTAAAAAAATAAAAGCCATAAGTTTGTAATTTTCCCACGACTCCCGAGATCTTCATTCAACCCCAATGCTTCCTCATTTGATCATTTTTTCATATTAATTGAATGCCCCTTTTGAATTTGTTATTTTGGAGTGAGAAACCCCTCTTGGGATAGACGTCATTTTATTCATGCTTGATTTGATGAAAATATTTTACAAGGCCTAACGTTTTGGATTTGGCATCTTATTCTTGGATCTCTTGGAGCAACATATTTACAAGCTAATGTGATTTTAATCCTTGTTTTGATGTAATGCTTTGACATATTAAAGTTCCTAGGTCAAGTTTAAAGATTTATTAAGTACTCAGGAAAGATTCAAGCATCATTGGTGATCATTAACATTGTATCATTGTACTTGAGTTAATATTGGTGTTTGGGAATACATCACCATACCAAGTCTTACTATAGACTTGAGGTCATCGTAATAAGCATCAATTACATCATCCATTATATCACCCAAAACCAATGAGCTAGAGTGGTTGTTACTATTGGCCATTGAGTTGTTGGGTTAGCTTGTTTTTCTTTAGTTAGATTCCCTTATGTACTTGTGGGGACTAACTTGTTTACTCTTGGGTGGCTTTAGGGTGTTTTATCACTCTATTGGTACACCACTTGTGTTATGGTGTGAATGCTTTCATAGTATAATTAACTAAACTACATCATAATATAAATTCTAATAATAATTAAGAGAAGCACCATCTTCTCCACACATTAAAATATAATCCATAATCTTAAGTTTTTATTGTCACAAGGATTAATTTTTATGCTGATGATGTTTTCCCATATCAATTGCATATTTCCACAAAGTATTTTTATGATGTTGTTTTCTTAATATGGTCATGATCTATGAAATCCTTATTTGATAAGCCCTTGAATAGTGCGACAAAGATTTGGGGGATAATTGGGTGAAAAACTTGCAATGAAGATTTCTAGTATGTAATACTTTCAATAAAGGAGCACACCCTCTTGTACAGAACTGGTTAGACATCTTTCGAGACTAGGAGTGTATCGGGGTTGTTTCTGGACAGCTGGATGCCCCATACCACCACAGTTGTATGCATAGGTGCATTTTTTATCGTGTTTACATCTAATCTTACTTCAGATGCTATGTTTTGAAACCCATCCTCCCCTCTCCTAATTTGAAATAGTAACGATATTTTTTGAGTATAATCCGGTTACATCATTCCAAGTTTCATGGGATGTTAATGGTTTCTATTGCTTAATTCATGTTCATTATTATATTTTAATTTCATAAAGTGTTACACTTTGTTGTTGCAAATTGACGTAAATTCTTAAATGGTTTATGATGAATGCTATCCTTTGATTAATGACATAATAATTATCTAAAACCAAGTTGTGTCTATAATATGTTAACTCCAAATCTTCTAGAGTCTAGACACCTCTATAAAATCTAGTGCTAGGTGTATACTTAGGGTTATCCTTAGATAATCTTAAGCAAAAGCTTGGCCAGGGTCTCCCCCTTGGATAGTCTAGGTTTGTTCACTATTGGACCTAGGAAGCCTAAAGTGATGAATCCCCTTTCGTTAGTGACACATTGGGTTGGGGGTTCATAGTTGTGTTGGATTAGCAGCCGATTTAGCTTGTCCATCATCTAGGCTGCTAGTTTGTGCATCAATGGTGACATAAGTCCATGAGATAAAAAAAATTCTGTTTTTGGTATGCATGATAAGTAGAAAGAACTATTGTTGCTTTTGGAAGGCCATGTACAAGAGTGCTGTTAAATGTGAAGCCGTAAAAGGGAACAGAGATCTCGATGCATTCCATATGGTTTTTATCTAATATTAAATGAATGTTATCAATTCACAAATAAAGTCTTTCCTCTTGAATATATAAGATGCTACCTTGTTTAATTTTTTCTTCTAGGAATGAAGGTCATAGTTATATAGGACTAAGTTGCTAGTATAGCAGGGATTCTTATGAATTCGTGTTTATAGTACTTCAAAATTCAAAATGATTGTTTTGTCAGATTTTTACCTAACCTTGGAAGATCATAGAAAAACACTTTTTGTACAATGAAAACATTTTTGCTAGAGGTAAACAAACCATGTTATGATTTATAGTTAGTAGTTTTTTAATAGTTTCAAGAGACTCTATATGACTTATTTCTCCAAAAACAAAAAAGTCAAGCTTTTAACATTTACCTATTTTGCATTTGTTTTATTTTCTTACAGCTTATGGAAGGGAATGCGTTGTTGTCATTCCCAAGTGGAAACATCAATATATTATTGTTTGGTTTGTAGGAACATCAGCAGGAGTAGGTTTTGCTATTCCAAGTGACACAGTCCTCAAGATTGTGCCTCAATTGATCCAATCTGGGAAGGTAAGTTTTTATATTTATCCTGCATGGTTTTATAGGTTTTACTAGTATTTGAAAGTAATTAATGTGACAGATTTTTTATTTCGTTTATAGTGCAATACAGTGAATTTTAAATAGCATGAAATTCAATAAAAAATTTCAGAGAAATATTTTGCATGTTTCAAGAGTGTGATTGCTTTATTGAAATGCATTTTTCTAGATTGCAATGTCCAACAGATGTATGATCTGTTTAGACATGTTTAAGGAAGTGTAAAGTAAACCATACAGGCATTTATTCTGGTATTCTAAATAGTATTTCCACATAGAATACTCTATTTATTTATGAAAAATGCTGGATATACATTATGAATCACGATGTACATGTACAGCAAGATTGGTATATCCAGGAACCAAAGAGTGATCAAACAAGAGCCCCCTTTCGTTATAAGCAAGGAGGGGTAGCATATCAGATTTGGTCATCGAGGTTTCAGCAAATAAATTACTTTATTGGGGGAAATTGCAAGAAAATAATGTATTCTTGATATCTGTGCCTTGAGTCAGTCATGCTCATCATGTGTACATTACTATTATATTACATGCTAATATTATATTTATTGTTATTAATACATTTTTTAGTAGCACTTAGTTATAATGCTAGTTATGTAGTGCTAAAGTTGGTCATCTAACTGGCTTATTGGTCTCAATCTTGTGAGGCGTCACCAGGTTTCCTTCTAGTTTCATAAGGTGGCACTTAGTCAGGGCAGGTCCTTTCTCACTGGACACTCTTCTTCATGCAGATATAACTTCTTTCTTATGAATTTATTCAGCTCAATCCATTTCTTGCGCAAGTTACTAGTGTCTTGCTTCTATTTCTTGCGGATTCACATTTAGAATCCACCATCTTTCTCCAAGAGATGTATTAGTTGGTATTAGAGATTTGTTCCATTCTTCAAAGTTCCTACACCCCTGCATGAGGGTTTCCTAGAATCTCTAGCATCTCTGCAAATTGTCATTTTCTGTCATTTGTATTCACTGCCATTTAAGTTCTTTTCCTTTGTCAAAGAGTGTGAAAAGGCACCACTTTGTAGGGCATGTTTTGCCCACCTTCTAAGCTGTTAAACTCTTTTAGTCATTTATTTAAATGAGAGTATACTGCTATGCGGATCCCATTTTTCGTTGTTACCTCCTGTTATCACATTCATAGTAGCCGGGGCTACCATGTCTTCAGACCTGATTCCAGTATTTTTCTGAGCCAGTCCTTTACTATGAGATGCTTGAGATCGGCAGTTGATGAGCAGTTATTCTATGATCACTCATGTTTTCAGTAGCCCCAAAGCTGACATTACAACCTTATGCCATGACTGAGCCTCGTGACCTCAGATTTGATGACTGAGGTGGCCATTTCCTTCCATACAGAGCAGTGTGATAGTGCCCAGAGTTATGCAGCAACAATTTTCCAGTGACAATGGACGGTTCAGATGATAGATACAGGTATATGACCCAGCAGTTATATGGTTGTGCATTGGATACTTTTATTGTGCTCTTTTACTGATATTAGTAGCTTGACTAGGTATCTAGTAGTCATGATCTGGCGATATTATATATATAGATATGGTTATCGGTTGACTGTTTGGAATTAAAGTGGTAATTTCTTGGAATCAGAATTTCTTGTGTATACTCGTTGGTCTCACCCTCTTAAGTAGTATGGACTTGGTCATTCCCACCATTTATGGCTTGCTAGTTATGGCATCACTTGTCACTTTTCCCCATCCATCCGTTCTCTTCCGTATTTGGTTTTACCCCGACTTACACTTTAGCCTATGATACGGAGGACTTCCCCACTTATGCCTGTATGCTGGATAGACGCCCTGTTGTTTTGTGTCTCGGCTCTAAGTTGTGCATCAGAACGTACCGAAGCCTTGATCCTTCTGGGCCAGGAGAACCCGCTGGTGTTGGTTCCTGATCTTAGGTGAGTTGGATTTGAAGCCTTGACCTCTCTGGTCGGTTTCCCCCGATGTTTGGTCCTAATTGTGGATGATCCCCCCAGTTGCCTGAGTTGTATTAGCTAGACTTGAAGCAAATTGTACTACCATCTTTACATGCATATGTGACTCATTGTTATATCTTATATGCAAGCCCATGGTTATAGATTAAAACTGTGCTTCTAAGCACAATGGAAGAGGGCTATGAAATGAAATGCAAAGTACACTGGATAAAAGCTGCAATTAGTTGTGCTTCTAAGCACATGGAAAATCCAAAGGGTCATAAAGGCCTAAAAATCAGTGGTTAAATGTATACTAAATCTAAAGATTGCTGGCCATAATAAAAATGTAATGATTAATTCCTCACGAAGCCTACGGGTTGGGATGTGAGATGGAGTAAGGGAAAGCTAATTCTAAGTGTCCCCTAGAACCTCAAGTTATGGTTAGTTGTGCACCCAGTCACGGTGGTTCTAGAAAATATCCTCACGGAGCTGGTTCCAGCTTGGATGTGAGCTGTAGACATTTGCTAAAGTTGAATAGGCACTCCTTAAATCAACTTATTCCATTCGTGAGACACCGCCATTCCTTGTGTGTTTTCTGTCCAACATATGTTTAGGTGATTTTCCCTTTTTCCCTTATCCAAAGTGTCGTAGTGTTGAAGATTGTAAATTCATTCCCTTAGCCTAGCTTTGTCTTTTCCACCTTCACCCTGTTATCACATCCATAGTAGCTGGGCTACCATGGTTTGCAGAGCAGTTATGTGCATATTTTTGAGCTTGGCCTTTACACCGTTCTAGCAAGATCAGCTATGATGAGTAGTATTATTTGTGATCACTCACACATTAGAGCAGCCCATATCAGACATGCAGTAGACCTTATGCCAGGGCCGAGCCTCTTGACCTCAGATTTGATGACTGAGATGATCTTTATTCCCATACAGATGCAGTGCAGTCCTTAGAGCTTTTGCAACAGTGTTCCCAGTGGTTATAGTTGGTCCAAATAACAGATACAGGTATATGGCCCAGTAGGTATATGATGTGCATTGGTTTTATTATCTTTCTCTTTTGGTCATTTTAATAGCTTGACTTAGTATCTAGTAATCATGATATGGCAGTATATCTATATGAAATGAAATTGGTTGTTATTGATTATCTAAATGGTTGTATTACTTACACTTAGAGGCTCTTGTTTTATACTCGTTGGTTTTACCCTCCTAGGAGTGTGGACATGATCATTCCCACCTTTTATGGCTTTCTAGCTTAGGCATCACCTTCACTTTCCCCATCCATCCGTTATCTTTCCCACTTTTGTTTTTTACCCTAACTTACACCTCAGCCTGTGATATGGAGGACCTCCCCACTTTTGCTCTATGTTGGATAGCATCCCTGTTAGTTTGTGTCTCAGCTTTGAGTTGGCAACAAAACTTACCTTTCGTGAGTTGGATTTGATACCTTGATCACTCTAGTCGGTCGCCCTGATGTTTGGTCTTGATTGTGGAAAGTCCCAGTAGTTGCTTGAGTTGTGTTTGCTAAAACCTGAAGCAAATTGTAGTACCATCATTACAAATAGAAATTATTGTCATATCTTTTATGAAAGCCCATGTGAAACACTTTGAAACCGTGCTTCTTAGCACAATGAAAGAGGGCTATGAAATTAATTGAAAACTTAAATGAAAAACACCTTGGATGAAAGCTTGAGTAGTTGTGTTTCTAAGCACATGCAAAATCCCCAAAAGGGTTGTTAAATGAAATGAAATGGAAACTTAAAGCACGCTGGATGAAAGCTTTAGTAGTTGTGCTTCTCAGCAAATGTAAAATCCCCAAAAGGGTTATATAGGCCTAATGAAAGCAATGGTTAAACAAATGCTAAATCTATAGACTGTTGGCCAAGGAAATTGAAATGTAATGATTAATTCCTCATGGTGCCTACGGGTTGTGATGTGAGATGGAGTAAGGGACAACTAATTCTAAGTGTCCCCTACAACCTCAAGTTACGGTTAACCGGGAACCTAGTCCATGGTGGTTCTAGAAAAGATCCTCACGGAGCTGATGCAGTATGGATGTGAGTTGTAGACATTTGCCAAGGTTGAATAAACACTTCTCTAAACAACTTATCCCATTTGTGATACACTGCCATTCCTTGTGTGTTTATTATCCGACATATGTTTAAGTGTGTATTCCCTTTCCCCTAGCCAAAGTATCACAGTGTTGAGTCAGTTGAGTCATCCCCTTTATCCTAGCCTTGCATTCTTCACCCTCACCCTTTGCTAGCAAAATGGTCATGTCTTCAGAATGAGTATATCCTTGAGGTTCTTTTGTAAGTAAATAATTATTTAAACATTATGCTTGATATATTTATCTATTAACTGCCAGTGAAATGATACTTAATGCTTTAAATATTTCTATGAGAATGATTAAAAGAGCATGTCTTAACCATTTGCAGTTGCAGCAATAGGATTTTCTAGCTTGGGCCATATTTTGATCAGTTTGACCGATCAAACCTAGTTTGACCAAGTCAACCTTGGGGTCCGTGATGAGTTGGACCAGTGTTGTTGTATGATGATGATTTATGGTCCTTGATACACCTTTTGATGGTTCCATACAGTGCACACAGGTTTCAGATGATGGTTGATGCACTTTTTATTGATTATTATTGTTTCCAAACCATTATATTTTTATTGTCTAGGTATGGCTGAGGCTACAAATGATCTTATAGGTTACCACAGGGTGTATGGGTACTCATCTCGAGCAGATTTGGGTCTTCTGGATCCATTGAGACACTCAATTTTCAGTTTCAGGCACTTTCAGGGATGATGTGATCAGTTTTCCACTTGTTGACCAGTTTGGCCATGCAAAGATGGTCTGTCCAGCAGTTGCACTGAGCTAGCACGTTTACCTAGGGAGCTACAGAGGAGAGGGGTAGTACAACCACTTGTTATTACCATATTACCCCCTTTCTGGACATGATGGTACAGTCAGATTTTGTGCCCAGGCACCAGGCAGTGAGCTACGGGCAGTTTGATGGTTTTTCAGGTGAAATAAAAATGGGATAAAAAGGTCATTAAGGAAATCGATTTGGGCCATTGAGGCAAGGTTTTGGCATGATGTCTTTTTAAAGGTCATCTATGGTGTATCCCACTCCTTCCAGATTAGCTTGCAACATTCAATGGGGTCCACACACTCTCTGTGTTGTCTTTTGATGTATTCTTCTCTTAGTTGAGGGGGCTACGATTTGATCATTTAGTCACTTGGACATGTTATTGAGTCATATGTTATATAGTTGTGCCATGGGGTGATGTTAGTGAAGGAAAATAAGACCTCCTAGCCCCACCATGTGCTCCTAGTCACTTTTCCTTGTCATCTTATGTGGTACACACTTGTATGAGTCGCTTTTATGTGGTGCGCACCCCCCTAGGGAATCTTTAGTGAGTGCGCACCCCTCTCTAGTGAGTTGATCCATGTTATATTATGCCGGCTCATCTTAGCCGTTGATTGTATTGTATTTATCTTTTGATCTCCACCACTCATTTAAAAAGTGGTTTAGGGTTTTGGTCTCTCTGCTATTTAAGGAAGAGGCCCCCCCCTATTGTAAAGGCATCTTTTGGCTCTAGAAAACTTGGAATAAAAATACTATTTTTGCAGATCTACTTCTCTAGCTTTGTTGGATGCTCTTGCAAGTTGAATATACAATCTTTTCTCTGTGTATCATTGTGGATCTTGGGGCTTCAAACATTTTTCTACAGGGAGGCCATGTGGATGAAGAGGAGGACGTTTTGAGGGGACGCTATTGTGGGGAAACCCCATATCTTACCTTTGGATTTGTTTTTCGTCTCAGGGAGTATCATTATTGTATCTTTGTGACATAGTTGATGCTTCTTGTCTCGTCTTTCCATCTTTATAGTCATTTTCATGCTAGATCGATTCTTACATAGATCGTTTTTGCAGGGGAAGGGTGCACTTGTCTTCTTGGAGAGATAGCGATTTCACTTGGAGTAGTTGGATCTCACTCTTGATTGCCTCACTTGGGAAAGATTATCAATTTGCAAGATGGCCGCAAGCTTTTGAGGTATGTT
The DNA here is from genome assembly GCA_027924585.1 of Larix kaempferi. Classification (NCBI taxonomy): domain Eukaryota; kingdom Viridiplantae; phylum Streptophyta; class Pinopsida; order Pinales; family Pinaceae; genus Larix; species Larix kaempferi. The sequence goes on along the minus strand of BSBM01000402.1, from coordinate 3,420,192 downwards.
CTACAAGGTATGTATCTAGTTTCATGCATTTTTACTCATTGGTCACTTTAAACCCTTAAAATCAAAGCCCTCATTTTTTTTTAGATCCGGCGAGATCTAGCGATTGCATGGGATTAATAATTAAAACCCACCTAACTAATAATTAATGAACCTTGGATCTAAAATTTGGTGGGCATCCGACTCCATTTACCCCCTCATCTAAGGCACTGGGCCTCTCCAAGGGAGGTCGCACTTGTTGGGTAGGTGGGCTTTTGCTAGATCCATCACGTGGGTGTTGCTTGTTCCTCGTCATATTAATAGATCCATTGAGTAGCAACCCCTCTAGTGCCATTTCATCTTGATTTTCACGTTGTGTGCCCCATTTGGACCATTTTCCATATTTTAAGGGTGGGCCCTGTTATCACATATATAGTAGCCGGGCTACCATACATTATTTTTCTGATTCCAGTACACTGTTCAGCCAGTTCCCTTACATTTTGAGATACTGAGATGAGCATCTATATTGGATCACTATCAGATTTTGGACAGCAGTATATATTCCCCATGCCATGACAGAGTCTCAGGACACTCAGAGAGATGACCGATGTAGCCATTATACCATTTGTATAGAGCAGTCAGTAGTGCCCAGAGTTGTAGTAGCAGTTTCAGAGGATAGATGATGGTTCAGCTGATGAGCATTCAGGTATATGACTCAGTAGGTATATCATTGTGTTATGGTTGTATTGCTTTTATATTTATTCTTATAGCATGTCTTAGCACTTAGTGTCATGATTTGGCGATCATATAGATATGTGGACCTGGTTGATCTTATTATATATTATATTGTCCCTACTCAGACTTAGAAGTTCACTATTCATATTCATTGGTTTTACCCTCCTTAGGGAGAATAGAGGTGATCATTCCACCATACCTTGGCTTGCTAGTGTTGGCTTCATTATTCATTGTCTTCATCCATCCATTACCTACCTTTTAGTTTATCACCCTGACTTACTACTTGACTAGTGACATGGAGGATCTTTTCCCCACTGTAGCCTCTGTATTGGATGAGCTTCCTTGTTTATTGTGTCTCGGCTCTGAGTTCGTGACAAAACTTACCTATGGTAAGTTGGAGTTCCTTGTGAATTCCCCCTAGTCACTAAAGTTGTGTTGGCTAAACCTGAAACTTTTAGTGCTGCCATGAATACAAAATCTGGAAAAATGAAATGCTATATCTTGTATGAAAAGCCCGTTCATGCAATGTGTTTTTCAACACACATGAATGAAAGGCATGCCAAATGAAAATGGCCATGAAAATAAAATGTTATATCTTTTGGAAATGTAAACAAGCTGTCTGTGACACACCTAGAAGCGCTCAGGTAAACAAGGGCCTTAAAAACACACCTGCAGCAGAAAGCCTAAAACAAATGTAAATCTATGCAATGTGTTTATAAACACACATCGATCAAGGCTATGGAAACTTCAGGCCCAAAAAGCAATGGAACTTAAATGCTATATCTAAATAATTGCTGGCCTCATTTGTATTATGGATTGTGCGCATCTGTTAAAGGTGAATAAACCCTCTTTGAACAACTCATCCATTTGTGAGACACCGCCATTCCCTGTGTTGTTGCTCATTCAGTATATACTATGGTGTGTATTCCCTTTCTCTTTGCCAAAGTGTCACAAAGTCAAGTCAGTCAAGTCATCCCTTAGCCTAGCTAGTTATTTCAGCCTTCACCCTTCACTAGCAAATTGATCACAACTATGAAGTGAGTATGGTCTTGAAAGTCTAGTCTGAGTAATAATAATAATTAATGACATTATATATTTGGATTTAGATCGCTAGTAATGATTACTTTGTGTTATAATTGCTATTTGAATAAGTTGTAGAGCATGCATTAACCTTTGACACTTTGCAGCAGCTTCCGACGATGGTTTGAGTTATATTTGGTCATGTTGACTTGGTCAGACCTAGTTTGACCAAGGTCAACCATAGGACATGAGATGGTTGGACCTTGTGATGATATGGATAGATGATATATGGTCTATGTACATGTACATGATGATTCTATGCAGCAGATATAGGGTTATGATGATGATTCATGGTTTACAGCATTATTTGATCATTTACAAATTATTATTATTTCACCTGTTCCTGTATATTGGATATATTTTATGATCATGCAGAGACTCATATGGTGTATGACTACACATCTTGGATGGATTTGGACCTTTTGAGTCCAATGAGACAGTGTGTTTTCAGTTCCGGGCACTTACAGTGATGATTGAGCCTCAGTAGGCTATCCCAGTGCAGTTTTGGTCTGTCGGAGACCCTGTCAGAGCAGATGTGATTTTTATCTAGTTGACCTAGGGTGCTATGCTTGGAGGGGGTGGTCCAACCACTTGTTTTTACCATATTACCCCCCTCCCGGACACACTGGTGCGCTCACCTTGACAGCGCAGGCACTCCAGGAGGCAGTTTGGGGCAGTTTCACGCTTCCCGAGGCATTTCAGGATTGGTAGAAATGGCTATTGAGGAATTCGATTTGGGCTACTGAGGCAATGTCTTGGCATGGGATGATCAATGATGATGGGTTGATGTCTTCCACACCTCCTCCAACAGTTTCAGCTTCATCGGGGCCCGCTTCCATCACTTATGGCACTTTCTGATGATTTCTGAGGTCTTTTGAGGCCTGCGATTTGTCCATAGAGGCATGATTTGGTATATTGATGACTATTTTATTATTATTGTGCTATGGGGATTGACCAAGGGTGGCTAAAATTACCCCTTGGACCCACCATGAGCTTCTTATTATATTTTGTCATCATGATTTGGTGGGATTCCCCTCTCCTAGAGCGATTTTGTCCACTTATGTTATATTTTATTAGTGATCCATGTATTTTATTGTTGAGCTCATCTCAACCATTGATTAGACATTTGTATCTTTTAATCTTAGCCACTCATTCAAAAAGTGGTTAGGATTTTGATGCCTCTCCTTCCTATTTAAAGGAGAGAGCTTCTCATTGTAAAGGGACTTGTGGCTCTGAATTATTGGAATAGAAAATTATTATTGCATCTATCTCCAGTGTTGTGGTGAATGTTTTTGGTGTTCGTTCGTTGGTTCTTCCTTTGCACTGAGTTATTGGAGATCTTGTTTGCCATATCTTTTGTACCACGTTTTTGCATCTATAGATGGAGGCCGATTTGCTTTAAGGAGGAAGTATTGGTAGGGGAAGACTCTCCCTACTTCTTCTTTGGATCTCTTCGTTGGTAACAGTGAGTATTACTGTCCCAGGACCTTCTATTCTATGTTATCATTGCATTTTACTTGTATTTCCTCCATACTTGACCTCTCTGATTGAAATCGATTTTCCTTGGATTGGCAGGTAGAAGAGGGTGCACTTGTGGGCTGGGGCATCAATTTGGCAAGCAAAATCAACAATCTCTCATTTGATCTCTGCGGGAATCTTCCTCAACATCAAAGCATCTCTCTTCATCACTCAGGTATGATCTCAAGGTAAGTTCTATCTCCATGATCTATCCACTTGTCTAAAATATTTAAAGCCCTAATCAATCAAAACCCCATTTTTACATTTTTTCAGATCTACTAAGATCTAGTGGCTTCTTGGGTAAGAAATTTAAAACCCACCTCTATAGAATCCACGGCATCCCGGATCTATAGTTTGGTGAGGATTGGCCTCCATTTGACCCTCTTCCCAAGGCATTTAGCCTCTCGAAGCAAGGGCGCACTTCCTAGTTTGGGTGGTGTTATCACACCATAGTAGCAGGGCTACTATTCTTGTTTAGCAGATATCTGCACATTCCAGAGCTTCCATTATTCAGAGCATGGCTATGATTGTATATTTTGTGATCACTCATGATCAGAGCAGTGTATTATTTAGACTTATGTTAGACGTTGTGTCAAGGCTGAGCCTTGAGAGTTCAGATTTGATGACCGATGTGACCCTTTATCCCATGCAGTTTCAGTTCAGTGCTTAGAGATATATTGCAGTAGTGTTTCAGATGGTATATGATGTTTATTACTATGATGATGTTGTATGATCTATGGATATTTTATCATTGACTGTGGATTATTATCTTGTTGATTTAGTCATGTTCACAGCATCTGCTTGGTATATTATTCCTGATGTGGCAAACTGTTTAAAATGAACTATAAATCATAAAATGGACAATTGCTTACACATTTAGGTCATTTAACAAAACATACTGGTTTTCCACCTTACATAGATATGGTATTTCCTGACACCAGTTGTCTGCTAGTGTAGGCTCCATATTCACTTGACTCCATCCATACATGACTTTCCTATTTGACTTTAAACCTTGACCTGTCTCATTTGACTTTCTGATACTGAGGACTTCCCCATTTTTCTACCTCTGTGTTTGGACCTGTTATCACATATATAGTAGCTGGGCTACCATACATTATTTTTCTCATTCCAGTACACTATTGAGCCAGTTCCCTTGCATTTGAGATGTCGAGATGAGCATCTAGATTGGATCACTATCAGATTGTGGACAGCAGTTATATTCCCCATGCCATGACTGAGTTTCAGGACACTCAGAGAGATGCCCGATATAGCCATTATGCCATTGGTACAGAGCAGACAGTAGCGCCCAGAGTTACAGCATGCAGTCTCAGAGGACAGATGATGGTACAGGTTGATGAGCTTTCAGGTATATGACTCAGCAGGTATACTATTGTGTTATGGTTAGATTGCTTTTATACTTATTTTTATAGCATGTCTTAGCACTTAGTGTCATGATCTGGCGATCGTATAGATATTTGGACCTGGTTGACCTATCATATATGTATTACTGTCCCTACTCAGACTTAGAAGTTCACTATTCATACTCATTGGTATATACCCTCCTTAGGGAAAATAGAGGTGATCATTACACCATACTCTGGCTTGCTAGTGTTGGCTCCATCATTTCATTTGTCTTCATCCATCCGTGGCCTACCTTTTAGATTATTACCCTGATTTGCTACTTGACTAGTGACATGGAGGACCTTTCCCCACTGTAGCCTCTGTATTGGATGAGCTTCCCTGTTTATTGTGTCTCGGCTCTGAGTTGGTGACAAAACTTACCTATGGTGAGTTGGAGTTCCTTGAGAATTCCCCCTAGTCACTAAAGTTGTGTTGGCTAAACCTGAAACTCTTAGTGCTGCCATCAATACAAAATCTGGAAAAATCAAATGCTATATCTTGCATATGAAAGAAATGCCAAATGAAAATGGCCATGAAAAATAAAATGTTATATCTTTTGGAAAAATAAATACCTAGGTAAACAAGTTGTCCATGACACACCTAGAAGTGCTCAGGTAAACAAGTGCCTTAAAAACACACCTGCAGCAGAAAGCCTAAAAATAAATGTAAATCTATGCAATGTGTTTGTAAACACACATAGATCAAGGCTATGGAAACCTCAGGCCCAAAAAGCAATGGAACTTAAATGTTATATCTAAACAATTGCTGGCCTTGTTTGTATTATGGATTGTGCGCATCTGTGAAGGTGAATAAACCCTCTTTAAACAACTCATCCATTTGTGAGACACCGCCATTCCCTGTGTTATTGCTCATTCAGTATATACTATGGTGTGTATTCCCTTTCCCTTGCCGAAGTGTCACAAAGTCAAGTCAGTCAAGTCATCCCTTAGCCTAGCCAGTTATTTCAGCCTTCACCCTTCACTAGCAAATTGATCACAACTATGAAGTGAGTATGGTCCTGAAAGTCTAGTCTGAGTAATAATAATAATTAACGACACTATATATTTGGATTTAGATCGCCAGTCATGATTACTCTGTGTTATAGAAGCTATTTGAATAAATTGTAAAGCATGTATTAACCTTGACACCTTGCAGCAGCTATGGATGATAGTCTGAGTTGTATTTGGTCTTGGTTAGACCTAGTTTGACCATGGAGGACCATGGGACGTGAGATGTTGGACCTTATGATGATATGGATAGATGATATATGGTCCATGTACACATACAGGATGATTCTATGCAGCAGCTACAGGGTTATGATGATGATTCTTGGGATACAGCAGTGTTTGGTCATTTACAGATCATTATTATTGGCCTTGTTCCGGTACATTGGATATTTATTTTGATCATGCAGAGATTCATATGGTGTATGAGTACACATCTTGGATGGATTTGGACCTTCTGAGTCCAATGGGACAGTTTGTTTTCAGTTCCGGGCACTCACAGTGATGATTTAGCCTCAGTAGGCTGTCCTAGTGCAGTTTTGGTCTATTGGAGGCCCTGTCGGAGCAGAGATGACTTTTATCCGGTTGACCTAGGGCGCTGATGATGGAGGGGGTGGTCCAGCCACTTGTTTTTACCATATTACCCCCCTCCCGGACACATTGGCACCCTCACCTTGACAGCGCCATCACTCCAGGAGGCAGTTTGGGCAGTTTCACGTTTCCCGAGGCATTTCAGGATTGGTAGAAATGGCTATTGAGGAAATCGATTTGGGCTACTGAGGCAAAGTTATGGCATGGGATGATCAGTGATGATAGATCGGGACCTTCCACACCTCCTCCTGCAGTTTCAGCTTCATCGGGGCCCGCATCCATCACTTATGGCACTTTCTGTGGATTTTTGGGGTCTTTTGAGGACCACGACTTCACCTTGGAGGACCACGACTTCACCTTGGAGGCACGATTTGGTACTTTCATGATTATTTATTGGTTATTGTGCCATGGGGATTGACCAAGGAGGGATAAAATTACCCCTTGGACCCACCATGAGCCTCTTATGATATTTTGTCATCATGATTTGGTGGGATTCCCCTCTCCTAGGGCGACTTTGTCCACTTATGTTATATTTTATGTGTGATCCATGTATTATGTTGTTGAGCTCATCTCAACCATTGATTAGACATTTGTATCTTTTAATCTTAGCCACTCATTCAAAAAGTGGTTAGGGTTTTGGTGCCTCTCCTTCCTATTTAAAGGAGAGAGCCTCTCATTGTAAAGGGTCTTTGGCTCTTGGATTATTGGTATAGAAAATATTCTTGTGGAAATTCTTGTGGTCTCCTTTGCATCTGGTGTTCTTAGATGGTGATTGGAAAGTCTATTGCAACCTAGCATTTGGAAATTGTGGTAAGATCTATCTTTTTTGGAAATCATTGTTTGTCTACAGGAGGGCGACTTCAACAAGGGCGATTTTGCAAGGCTTCTTCAAATCGACTTTCTTGGCATTCGCTTGTATCAGGGGGTTATCATTAGTATCATTGTGATCTATGCTATCTTTCTGTTACTTCTTTTGTGGCATTAGTCTTATCTCTTGATGCATCAAATCTGATATGGTTGACGTTTGTTGTGCAGGAGAGAGGGCGCATTGGCTTCTTGGACTAAATCGATTTGCATAGAGACTACCTCAAAGCTTCCAAATTGATCGGGATTGCATAGATCATCATCATCAAGGCATCTACAAGGTTATCCAGGTAAGATCCACAGGTTTGTTTCTCTTTCCTTTATCCAATCCATTGACATAATTCATAAATTGTTAAAACCCTAAATACTTCAAAACCCCTATTTTACATTTTGTCAGATCTACCAAGATCTAGTGGGTTGTTGGGCATGATATTGAAAACCCACCTCTATAGCATCCACGGCATCCCGGATCTATAGTTTGGTGTGGATTGGCTCCCGTTTGATCCCTCTCCCAAGCCAACCTAGCTTCTCCCAAGGAAGGCGCACTTCACCATTTGAGCAGGTTGACCTAGATCTAAGCGATGGGTGTTTGAGATTTCACTTGATTTGACATCTACACATCAAATAACATACACCCAGGTTGTCCCTTTCTTGAAAATCACCTTGTGGGCCCCATTCCACATTTTAAGGGATTTAATCCCCATTTTGGACCACTTGGAACACTAAAACTCAGACCTACAAAGATCTAACCGGTGGATTGCCACGAAATTATAGATCCATATCCCTACTTGACTGATCTACCCGGATCTAAAGTTTGGATGCCATCCGACATGATTTGACCCACCTAAACCCCGATTGAAGCCTCCTTAGGGAAAGTCGCACCACCTTGGAGAAGTGAGTTCACTCACTTCGAGGAACTGGGTACTTGAGTTTTTTGCAGATCCGGAATCAGAATAATTCAAAACCTAGGTCTAGACTGTCACTTTGTCAAATCTTGCCTTGGGGATTGCATTCCTTGTTTTTAGGGATTGTGGTCCACTTGGGTCAAACCTAGATCTAGACACATTTATCCATCAAGAACTGTATTGTCCACTTGTCCCAAGTACTAGGAGTCCTAAACCTCAAGTCAACCTTACTTTGACTCCACTTCCCAATTCCCAAGGCACTGGCCTCTCTCCAAGTTAACTCAACTTTCCTAAAATGTTGGATTGACTTGTGGTTTGACTTTTGCATGGCAAACTATACCTTTGAGGACATCATGAACTACGGTCAATCTTGTATCATGTACTAGTTAGCCCCAATACAACCTTTAACTATCCTGCATTGGACACGGTACCCAAGGCAGTGAATCTTTTGACATTGACCTAGTACACTAGCCCTAGATCTCACTTTAAACATTGCAAGTCACTTTCACTTCAACTATGAACCAAAGCTATACCTATTGAACCCCTCACTTGGCTTGTGACTTCAACCTATAAGGTCTAGGATAAACCATACACCTAACTTCACTTAGAAATACCCTGATTTGGTGTCTTGGTTTTGATCTCTCCTGTCGGGAGTAGATCGGGTCTCCCCCTTTGTTGTCTGGGCTAGATAACATAAAGTGAAGGTTGCCTCGACTGGCGTGACAACCATATATTGGAGGTCGAGGCGATCGTGGTTGCACCTTTCAAGTTGCCCTTCCCTATTGCCATCCATGACTGGATCCTTCCATAGGGGTAACTACAGTTTAGGTGATAACAGGACCGCATCCCTGTATGTTCAGTGTCTTGGCTCTAAGTTGGTGACAAAACTTGCCGTTGGTGAGTTGGACTGTAGGCCTAAATCATTCTGGTCGGTTGTCCCGATGTTTGGCATTGGCTCGAACTCCCCCTAGTCACTTGAGATGTTGTTGGATAAAACTGAAAGCTCATGTTCTACTTATGGACACTTATAAATTCGCCCATGGAAACTAAAAAGGGCAAGAGCAATGAACAGCTAAAAATACTCCTCGCAGAGTATAAGAAAGGTCCAAAAAAAAGCAATGGTTCTTAAAAGCTATATCTAAACAATTGTTGACCTTATATGTATTTGAAAACATACCCTGGATGCAAGCTGCAATTAGTTGTGCTTATCAGCACACCTGAGATCCGAAGGGTTATGTAGGCCAAAAAGGCCATGAAATGAAATTGAATGATCCTAATGAACCTGGATCAACTTGATGTAGACATGATGCCTAAGTTGAATAAGCACTCTCTAAACAACTTATCCATTTGTGAGGCACATCCATTCCCTGTGTTATTTTGTCCAAGCACAGAGTTTGTAGCTTCCCCCTTCTCCCAGTCCAAAGTATTTTTGAGTTAAGTTAGACAAGTCAACCCCTTGGCCCAACCTTGCTCCTAGCTTTCATCCTTCACTAGCAGCTTGACCATGTCCAATTGGTGAGTTTATCATTTGAACTATTGTGCAAGTAATTTTATATAACAAAGGAATATGCTAACTTGATTAATGCCACTGAATGGATGTTATACTTTGAGCTTGGCTGTGAGAATGATTAGAGAAGCATGTCTTAGTCTACTGATGTGATTTATCCTTGGTTGTATATTATTGGGATTCGTGATGATGTGGGCCATATATATATACCTATTGATGATGATTGATGGTCCCACATACTTGATGATGATATCATATGATGGACATATGGTTCAGATGATGATTGATGCAGTTCAACAAGTTTTATTATTACTTCAGATCATCAGATTATGCATTGTCCATATATGGTGGACCCTACAGCTGGCCCATTAGGGCAACCCATGGTGTATGAGTACACATTCCAAGTGGATTTGGGTCTTCTGGATCCAATGAGACACTTATCTTTCAGTTTCGGGCACTTCTGACAGTGATTGGTGCAGTTTTACACTTGTTGACCAGATTTGGGGTTGATTTCCCAGCCTGAGCAGTAGGGGCCATGATAGGCCATTTCACCTAGGGCGCTATATGAGGAGGGGGTGGTCTAGCCACTTGTTTTTACCATTTACCCCCCCTTCTGGAGAGCCTGGTGGGCTCATTTGGACAACGCAGATGCCCTGGGAGGCAGTTTTGGTACTTTCACAGTTACCGAGGCAGTTAAAAAATGGGATAAAGTGGTCATTGAGGAATTCGATTTGGGCAATTGAGGCAAGGTTTTGGCATTTGGTTTTCACAAAGGTCTTCCAAGGTGATCCCACTATCTTCCAGCCAGTTTTTACCATGTGGGTAGGCCCACAGCAATCACATGAGGTCTTTAACTGCTTGTCTGTCACAGATTTTGAGGACATATTTGATCATTTATATTATATTGGACATATTTTATTATTGTATTGTGCCTTGGGGATGAGCTAGTAAGGATTGATGCCTCCTAGCCCCACCATGTGCTTCTTATGTCATGTCCTAGTCATTATGAGGTGGGTTTTGGTACTTTTACCCCCTCTAGTGGATGACGTCACCTTCCATGATTATTTTAGACTATGACGTCATCACTTTATGAGTGATCCATGTGTTATGTTATTATGGTTCATCTTAGCCATTGATTGTATGTTGAGATCTTTTAATCTCAACCACTCATTTGATGTAGTATTGTAAAGTGGTATAGGGTTTTGGTCTTTATTATCCTATATAAGGAGGAGACCCCCTATTGTATAGCTCACCTTTGGAGCTCTGGAATATTGGAATAGAACACTTCTTGGTGGAGCATATCTCTCTTGTCTTGTAGATTCTCTTGCATCTTGAGTATACAGTATCTCTTCTATGTATTATTGTGGATTTTGGTGCTTCTACTAGTTTTCTTGCAGGAAAGTCGAATTGGTGGAGAGGAGGGTGATTTCTTGAGGGTTATTGTTGGAGGGATCCACATATTCTCTCTTGGGTTGATCTTGTGACAGGGAGTATCATTATTGTATCTCCGTGACATAGTTGATGCTTTCTATTACATATTTCTATCATTTTCATAATCATCTTATTTGACTTGTTTCTTTGATCTTGTCTTGTAGGAGGAGGACGATTTGGCTATCTTGGAAGAGGACGTTTTGGTTGGAGCTCTTGGATCTCACTCTTGAATATACACATAGGAGAATGCTATCAATTTGCAAGGTGGCCACAAGCAATTGAGGTAAGATCTACAAGGTATGTGCCTCTTTCCATCCATTCTCTCTTCATTGGTCACAAACCCTAATTAATCAAAACCCCAATTTTGGTTTTTCTTAGATCTACTTAGATCTAGCCTTGCTTTTGAAAAGATCTTAAGAACCCATCTCTATAGCATCCACCCTTAGTTGGATCTATAGTTTGGTGGTGATTGGGTTAAAATTAACACACTTTTCAAGGCAATATAGCCTTCTTGAACCAAATCGCACTTCCTTGGAGAGGCTTGTTGGGTTAGATCTAGCATGTGGGTAGGTGAGATCCCACTTGATTTGCAATCTACACACTTGATAACCTACCCCTAGACTTTTACTTGGGTGATTTCTACCTTGTGGGCATCATTCCACATTTTAAGGGATTAAAACCCCCTTTTGAATTACTTGGCACCTTAAAACTCAGATCTAGTAAGATCTAACCCTTGGATTGGCTTGATTTTCTAGATCCACATAGATCAGTGCCTAAACTACTTGGATCTACATTTTGGTGGCCATTGGACTTGATTTGACACACCTTATCCACCTTTTAGCCCTCCTTGAGCAAGGTCGCACTTCCTTGGGCGACTGAGTTTGCCCACTTCTAGGACCTGGGTAGTTGAGATTTCAGTAGATTTGGAACGGGCATACCTTGAAACCTATATCTAGAGTATCATTTTGTGACGATCTGCCTTGGGAGTAGCATTCCTTGTTTTAAGGGATTATAGTCCACTTGGGTAATTTCATGAAATCCTAGATCTAGCAAGATCCAACCACTCTATCTCAATTAGCCCACTTGTCTTGACCTCTAGGTGTCCCGATCTAACACTTTGACATATCTTTTGACTCCATTAACCCATCCAACAAGGCACTAGTCCTCCTTAAGCAAGTCGCACTCCTTGGGAATTGTGTCAAACCTTAGATCCAGTAAGTGGGTACTTCTAATTTCAACTTAGATCAATAGATCTACTCATTACATATCCTCTAGTGCTAATTGCATCCCTTAATTTCATCTTGTGGGTCCACTTTAAGCCATTTCACATATCCCAAGAAAGTAGGACCCACTTGTGTAATACATGGTACTAGATCTTGTCTTTTTAGCTCATCATGTGGCCTAAATCATACATTGGTTGAAAACACTAATCATCTCTCAAACCACCTTCAACCATACTTTAACTTCTAGGTCCACTTAACCTTGCATTGGTTTCCATAACTCATTATCTACTTATCCCTAGGAACCTTTGTTTAGGTTCAATCATCTTTGATTGTAATAGGGTCTCCCCCTAGGTCTTGACTTATCTAGATCTAAGTGAAGAGTACCTCGGTTGACGTGACTCCCACTTTGCATTGGGAACCGTGGCATCTCTTGGGTCACCTCTTTAGTTGCCCATCTCCTCTACCGTCCCAGATGGGATGCCACTAGGGGCAACTACAAGTTGTGTGATAATAGGTGGGTTGACCTAGATCTAGTATGTGGGTAGTTGAGATTCACTTGATTCGTGATCTACACATCTAATAACCTACCCCCAGATTGTCACTTTTCTGATTTCTACCTTGTGGGCCCTATTCCACATTTTAAGGGATTTAATCCCATTTTTGGACCACTTGGTATCTTTAAACTCAGATCTAGCAAGATCTAGCCATCGGATTTCCTTGAAATTGTAGATCCATATCCTCACCTGATCAACCTACTTGGATCTAAAATTTGGATGCCATTGGACTTGTCTTGATTGATTTATCCCACTTTTTAGCCTCCTAGGGTAAAGTCGCACCACCTTGGAGAAGTGAGTTGGTCCACTTTTAGATGTGGGTACATGAGATTTTTGTGGATTTGGAACGGGCATAATTCAAAACCTAGGTCTAGTGTGTCACTTCATCAAATCTTGCCTTGGGGATAGCATTCCTTGTTTTAAGGGATTGTGGTCCACTTAGGTCAAACCTAGATCTAGACTTATTCATCCATCAAGACTTTAATTGCCCACTTGTCTCATGCAATAGGAGTCCTTAACCACAAGTTAACCTTACTTTGACTCCATTATCCCAATTCCCAAGGCACTGGTCTCTCTCCAAGTCAATTCGACTTTCCTAGATTGTTGGATTAACTTGTGGTTTGACCCTTGTGTGGTGAACTAAACCCTTTGATGCCATCATACTTCATGATCAAGCTTGTCACTTGTACTAGTTAGCCCCAATTCAACCCTAAACTACCCTGCATTGGACACAGTTCCCAAGGCAGTGGATTTTCTCAAATTGAGCTAGTACTTTAATCCTGGATCCTATTTCACAAATCATAAGTCACTCTCACATCAATAATGAACCAAAGCTATACTCATTGAACCCCTCACTTGTCTTGTGACTTCATCCTAAGGTCTAGGATAAACCATACACCTTACTTCACTTAGAATTAACTTGATTTGGTGTCTTGGTTTTGATCTCTCCTGTCGGGAGTAGATCGGGTCTCCCCCTTTGTTGTCTGGGCTAGATAACATAAAGTGAAGGTTGCCTTGACTGGCGTGACAACCATCTATGGGAGGTCGAGGTGATCGTGGTTGCACCTTTTGAGTTGCCCTTTCCTATTGCCATCCATTTATGGATACATCCACAGGGGTAACTACAGTTTAGGTGATAATAGGCCCCACTTAGATCTTTCACTTTGGCATTAGATCTATCTAGATCTACTAGTCTTAACCCATAAGTGGCTTAATCTTTCCTTGGTTGAACATTTGTCCATTCTATAAGCCTCTTCAACCAAGCCTTAACTATTTGGGTCCACTTATTCTTCCTAGATCTAGATCTATTCAGTCTTGATCTCTTCCTATTTCATCTTCACATTTCCCTAGGAGGTCTTGAGTAGGTTCACTAGCCTTCATAGGTTAGCTAGGGTCTCCCCCTTGGTCTTGCTTGGGATTGATCTAAAGTGAAGAGTGCCTCGGTTAGCGTGACAACCAATTGCATTGGGAATCGTGGCATCTCTTGGGTCACCTCTTTAGTTGTCCAATGCCTCTACCATCCTGGATAGGATAACCTCTTGGGACAACTACAAGTTGTGTGATAACACACCCATTTCTAGCAAAATGGTGACGTCCATAAACTGAGTATACGCTTGAGGGTCTTTCTCTTAGTAATTGATTGTTTTAATCTAAACTTACATTTGAAGTATTATTGCTTAAACGCCAGTGAAATGCTACTTTATACTTTAGTCTTGCTATTGAAATAATTACAGGAGTAATATTATCCATTTGCACTTGTAGCATCAGTCAGTTTGAGCCTGGGTCACTATTTTGATTAGTTTTGACCTGGTCAACCCAGTTTGACCAAGTCAACCGCAAGATCCGAGATGAGTTGGACTGATGATGTTCAAGATTGATTATTTGTTGTCCTATGGTGCCCATTTGATGGTTCCATGCATCATACACAGGTTTTATGTGATGTTTTGATGGATTTTTATATTATTATTATTTACAGACCATTATGTTTATTGTCCAGGCATGGTTGATCTTACAGATGATTATCCAAGTGGTCACATGTGTATGAGTACTCATCCTTACTAGATTTGGACCTTCTAAGTTCATTGGGACACTCAGTTTTCAGTTTCAGGCACTCACAGATGATATTATGGTCATATTATCACTTTATTGCATATTTGCCATATAAAATGGCTTGTTCAGCACTTTTGAGATTATTTTTATTCTCCTAGGGCACTACAGAGGGAGTATGGAGTCCAACCACTTGTTATTACCATATTCTCAGACATTTTGCTGCAGTCAGATTGGTGCCTGGGGCACTTGGAAGAAAGTTATAGGCATTTTATTATTTTATAGGTGATATTTCGGCAATAAAAAATGGAAGAAATGGTCACTGAGGACGTCGATTTGGGAAAATGAGGCAAGAAAATGGCATGAGGTTTGATCAGAGAGTTATTGTGATGCAGCCCACATCTTCCGGCACAGTCTACAGATTCAGTGGGGTCCACATGTCCTCCGGGTTATTATTTGGGGGTTTTATATTGTATTATTGGGACAAAACTCCCTAGTGATTTTGATCACTTATTCATGTTATATTATTTTTATGTAGTTCTACATTAGTCTAGTGAATATAGTATCTCCTAGAGCCCCCCAACAAAGTGGTTTCCTAGTTATGTTATGTCATGCGTCCCTCCTAGGGCGTCATTGAGGAAACACGTCCCCCTCTCTTAGAGTGATCCATGTATTATTGTTCCGACTCATCTTGGCCATTGATTATCATTGTTGTATCTTATTATCTCAACCACTCATTCAAAAATTGGTTAGCGGTTTTGGTCTCTCTCATTCCTATTTAAAGAAGAGACGCCCCTCATTGTAAAGCGACTTTTGGCTCTGCATTTCTGGCAATAAAGAATTATTTTGGGAAAAATTTTGTGCGTTTGTTATAGATTGTTCTTGTGCTTGATTGTAGCTCTGATAGCTTGTCACATCCTTGTTATTTGATGAGATATACATGCTAGACATTTTGGCTTACTGTCTGCTCTACAAGAGGGTGATTTCACTAGAGGATTTTGTGGGGTTTCTCTGGATCTCTTCATTGGATGAGTAAAATAATCAGGGAGTAATTTTTATTGTATCTTTGATCAATGTTTATGCTATCTGATTCTTCTTGCATCATTTACTTTCTCTTTCTGTAAATCAATTCTTATTGAGATTGTCATCTGCAGGAAGCGGGGTGCATTAGCTGCTGGAGGCAAATCGATTTCATCTTGGAGACTGTCAAATCAACTTGGAATTGCTTCGAGGGGGTTGGAACATCATTGCACTTGGAATTTGCAAGTCACAGAAGGTAAGTACCATTGTTTTTCTTGAGTTATTTATCTATTCCATTAGTCTACTTCTATTTTTAATTTCAAACCCTAAGCTTCTAAAATTTATAAAAATTATCTAAACAAATTCAAATTGTGGCGAATGATTTTTGGGTTTTTACCTTTAGGCCTATCCCAAAGTGGGTTCTCAAGGGCGTCACCTTTGGTGGACTCCATCATTCCCAATCCCCTAGGCATTGTTCTACTACCCTAGCGCACTCCCAGACTTAGTCATTTTTTCTGAGTTGTTTGATGCTGGTTTTGACTTGTGAGCTAAGACATTGTCATATCCTTCACCAAGTCTCATCTAAAGGTACTAGATAGCCTCATATTGATATTAACCCTTCTACCTTGGACACGTTTCCCAAGGCAGAAGAAATCTTTCTCATTTGCTAGTGCTTTGATCCTAGATCTAGCTTCCATACTCATAAGTCACTTGTACTTTCACATTAGGTCAACATTTACATCTTTTAAGCCTCTTGATCCAAATTTAACTCACCTTGTGACTTCATCCATAGATCTAGGGTTTATCATTCCTTACACCTTACATATTCTAGTTTGTTGGTTTGATCTAGTGTTTTGGTTAGATCTCTCCTGTCAGGAGTTGATCTAGGTCTCCCCCATTGCTATCTAGGGCTTGGATAGCATAAAGCGAAGAGTGCCTCGATTGGCATGACAACCAATCCAACTGGGGATCAAGGCCCTCTTAGGTCACCTCTTTAGTTGCCTAGTCCCTCTACCGTCCTGAATAGGATCATCTTTTGGGGCAACTACAAGTTGTGTGATAACAGGTCACCTGGAACCCAGGGGAAGGATGAATCAAGGTAAATGCACAGCGGGATAAGGTTATCTAAGGCTGGGCCATCATGCCAACAAGCCAAATTAATAAAACAATCAGCCTTCTTAAAGACAATGCAAACTTGCGATACATATAATTTTCTATATGCACATGCTAAGCAAGGTAAACGCAAGTATGAATGTAAACAGATCTGACCAAGCTATTAACATGTAATATAACATCAAATAATCAGATCTTCTATAGCCATATAACCATCAACAAAATCAGACTTGTAAGCTAATTTTAACAATATAAATAAAAGACCCACAGGTCACCATATTCAACCATATTGACAAAGCTAGAAACTAGATCCACTGAGTGCCACCTACAACCATATTAAGTTAAGTAAAAACTAATGTGAGCACTGCCATCTACAACCATAAAGATGATAATAATAGAAGATATCATGGCTGTCACCTACAACCATACAAACCATAAGCAAAAATTGGATCCAATGAACACATGTACATCATAATACTGTAAATAAGCACATAATAAAATAATCATCACAAACTACCAACCATATCCATATCAACATGAACAAATTCAAGTATGAAAAATATCATCTACAGCCATATAAAATCATATCTCAAGGATGTCACCTACAACCATGTAGATCATAAGCAAATCAGATCCATGAACACATATAATTCCAAGGATGCTGTAAATATACATATAATAAATACTTATTTGATTAAGGGGCAACTAGCTTCAACCGAACAACTTTACACCCAGCCATAGACACACTCATGTCAAGCCATACTTGAACAGGTCACCCCCGAGCTAAGGCCATGGATCCACAAGTAGAGGTACTAGCAATCAATGAATAGGGTGTGTTCTTTCTCAACACTGCCACATGGAAATGACTATATCTCAGCCATACAGAAAGCTTTTTAAATGAAACAAAATGTATTCCTTACTAGAAACATCGCTCTGAACGCAATGGAACAAGTCTCACAACCCAGAAATGATCAAAAACATCTAAACCAGAAGATGTGGCTGCGCCCTTCTCAAGAACCCTGCACACAAAAATGACTTAGTCATATTGAAACTATTTTCAGTGAAATAAAAGGTATTCCTTACTAGAAACGTCACTCCGGACGCAATGGAATAGGTCTCACAACCCAAAAATGCTCAGAAATAGTCGAACCAGACCATATGGTTGTGTCCTTTCCACACTATCAGAAACCACAACTACACCTTTCTCCATCTAAAATTTCCCTTCTATCTACACTACCTAGTGCAATGGGATTCCCTTCACTACATGGGTCCCTCAGGACATCACCATCCACCATCAGGCTTCACGTGCAGATACTCAGACAGGGACAAGCAATGGGACAAGGACTCATGTTGTTTTCTATATAGTCAATCTTCAATCCTCATTCTAGGGTCTTCAAACCCCATTACAAGGCCTTCAATCTTCATTGCTTGGTGATTTGTGACTATCTGCACTCACCACGACCCTTCGAATATCACCACCCTCACCCAAGACTTCAATCTTTAGCCATACAATGCTTCTCCTCCATGAGAGCATGCACCTTCAATCCAGTAGCAAGAGAGAGCCCATGAGAGATCCCATTTGAATTCATATAGAGCAATTTGAATCCACTCCAAGAGTCTAACTCCAACTCACTATGGAGGTTACCCAAACCACCAGAGGTTAATTCCAACCCAAAGAGGCCAACTAGTACTAGTGAGAGGAAGTTACAAAAACATGAGAGGAGTTACACAACTTTTGAGGTGTCATGGCTAAAAATAGCTAATGAGGGTGCTCTTGTGCAAATGGCATTACAAACCAAGTGTAACCTCCAAAAAGGAGCTACAAAACCACCAAAGGGACACATTTAACAAGTGGAATCCATCCAAGCACTAAGGAAGTCCCACTAA
This sequence comes from Larix kaempferi, assembly GCA_027924585.1. Taxonomy (NCBI): domain Eukaryota; kingdom Viridiplantae; phylum Streptophyta; class Pinopsida; order Pinales; family Pinaceae; genus Larix; species Larix kaempferi. The sequence goes on along the minus strand of BSBM01000402.1, from coordinate 3,401,337 downwards.
ATCATGAATTAGGCTCAATTATACCAACATAGGCTAAAATGACAATTGTTCTTGGTTGATTTTATTATTAATGTGGTAATGGATCTTTTTATTAAGGTTGGGGGATTCCCGATATACCAAAAGGCATTGGGAATATGTTTGGAATTCAACAAGGTGGTTTCTCACTCAAACATGTGGGCTGGATCGAAGTCTCTGGGAGGTGTTCAACACTATACCAAACAAGGGTATAGTCTAACGGTTTCCCAAGAGGTCACTACCTAGTGATTCTCGCGTCCTTTGAGAAATTTTCCCACCAAAGTTGAATAATCGTTTGTGCCAGATTTTCACAAATAGGTGGTTTATTGGGGTGTGTTAGATCCTATTACTAGTCACTTATTCCCTTTCTGGTGTGATCATCATGTTTAGACTAAGCTGCAATGACCACAGAGCATACAGGGAAAAAACCTTGTAAATTTTAAATTTTTTAGAACATTTTTTTTACTTTTTTAAAGCCCCAAGAGTCTCTTTTCAGGCTAGTACTCGGGAAAGTCCTTATCCTGAAACCTTACTTTGGGAAAGAAAGGGGGTGTTTTGGATTGTAAAAAAAAGTGAAAATTGTAAAAAAAAAGTGAGAAAACTAGGTCTTGAGTGAACTCGTGGCCCACCAATGGAATGGACCAACAAGGTTAATTTTAATCCCTAGTTGATTTTTATTAATTTCCGAAAAGAAAAAACTAAACTAAAAAAATCGCGCCACGAAAAGAGTTGACATAGTTCCTCCCTAGGGGGATGGGGTGTGGGCGCTGGTTAGCCCACTTGCTCTCATTTAATATTCTTTACAATACAATATAGAAGTGCCCTAGTCTCTTTAAAATGACTCGGTGGCTTACAATGACAGAAGGAAAAAGTAACCGGTTTTGAGAAATAAAGTTTATGGTGCTCCGGATGGCCCAAATCTTCAAAATTTGGCCAGCATCTCCTCCTACATGTTCATCAATTGTTGCAAACCAACAAACAAATATTAGTGAAAGATGCCCAAAAACACTTTAAGAGTGTATTTGGGACACCTACAAAACCCAAAAAAAATCTAAGTAAAAATGCAAAAAAAAACTAAGTGAGACAAGTTGTGGCTTAGGATCTTTGTACACTGAAGGAGCTGCAAATTTTAAGCTCTTATGACAGCCAGATAAGCTATTAAAAATCAGATCTAAGCACTACTTTTCAAACTTCTAAAATTTAACAACTTTTTGACAAGTAAAGAAAAGCAGAATGCTTGATAACAAGAGATCTAATCTATTGAAGATGAATATTTTATAAATGAACTAGACTAGATTTCTAAGAGTAATATATCAGAATGTAAACTTCAAAATGCAAACCATTATGACTCTTTGTTTGTAACCAGTATCCAAAGAAAATGTATTAAGAAAGGAGGAGGAGATATGGAGAGTTTTTATTAGTTTATCAATTTTTTTCTTGAAGAAGCCTTGGATCCTTCTTGGTGGTGAGCTGAGGGGTTGTGTTTGCAAAAAGAGTTAGTTTAATGAAAGAAGCAAACAAGATATTCCACCCATCTACTTGAAGCAGCCCTGCAAAACACATCAACTTGAAACACAAAGATCAAATCTAGAAAAATACATAGAAGAAATCAAAAGAAAATGCTCATAAACAAATGAAACATCTAAATCAGATCTCTACATATGCATAGATAAGAGATTAAACAATAAACAAATTACTTAACCTCCCTTATAAATCAGTACTGATCCTTCCCAAAGCTATATTGATGCAAAGAGAAACAAATAGCTTAAATACAGGTTACCTCAGTTTAATCAAGACATTCATCCACTCATAACATGCCCAACACCATGACTGACCTCCAAAGTCTCTTTATTTCATTAAACAAAATTACAAAGGCAAGCTCTAACTCCCAAATTCCAACTAGAGCAAATGGGAGAGAGCTGCTCCAATTTATAGAAAAACTAAGAAAAGGAGTGCACCCAAGTTGAGGAGAGGAGTGGGGAATTGGTGGAATAACTCATGGAGTGAATGGGGCTGCCATTCCCCACCTAATGGGCTGCCCCAACCAGCACTAAATCAGCCCAAGTGACAGCCCAACAAATGGGCTTCCACTTCCCCAATTTGTGGGCTCCTCCATAAGGTAAATGTGCCCAAGCTTTGAGGAATGCGCCTAACTACAAAAGGGGAGTCATGCCCATGTCTTGGGCTGCCCATATGTCATAAAAAACAGCTCTTAACACTCCTCAAATAGTGCTGATATAAATCTGACTTCAATCCCTCAAAAATTTGGGATTTAATTTTTATGATTTTTTGACTTTTTTATTTATTTTTCTCTCCATTTTTCACCTTTTGGGATTTTTTGCCATAAGTGAAAAAATAAATGGGTTTGAGACTATAGAAAGTGGTTTTGGGGTATGGTGGGTGCTCTGAGTTGGAAGATGAGCACCCCCATGGAAAAAGAGACCCCTAGACCACACTTTTACACCCTTTACAAAAATTTTAATTAAACCATAAAAAGTGGCTTAAAAACACGGAATTTTTTATTTTTCTTTCCGGAAATTAAAAAAAAAACTAGGGGTACCTAGCACATGTCCATACGACTCAAAATAATGCCTAGCATGTTCATATACATTGACCCATGGACTTTAATAACCCCCTAAGGCCCGTTAACCTCACCAAGCATTCCATCTTTGGAGGAGCAGGAGAAAAACTCAAAAATTATGTTATGCACGAATGCAAGACATAATTAATAAGTGAAAAAACTCCTTGGCATACCCGACTTAGTCAAAAAGTACTAGGGAACCAAGTCCTTTACAAAAAACACCATGTTAGTACATTTATTACAAACCCTGCAGGGCATGGACATGTGGAAAAAAAATAAAAATAAAAAGGGGGCCATTAAAAAGGCCCGATGGACATCAAATCATCAAAAATGAACATGTAACATGTTCAACTTTGCCCGCTCGCTTGATAATCCAACCAAGTACAACTTAGTTGGCAACAGGGCCATTTGATTATTAAGTGACCAATTTGTTGGTTAAAAAAGGAGGGGGCGCACTACTTATTGAGAGAACATGTTCATTTTTGGAGGGAACGTTTAGCCCAAGGACGACAAAGCTCTCTACCTTCATCTTACTACTCTTTGTCGCTAAAATACTTGGTTGTGTGAGAGTCAAATTCATGCTGTGGATGAGATTCTTTAGTGTTTATGCTAGATGAAACATTTTGGAGGCATTTCAAGACACCAAAAAAGGGAAATTCACTGTCTACAGGAAGTTGCTACCTACAACAACTTACAGGCCTATATAGGTACCCTAAAATCTAAATTCTTCTATCACATTGTACTGTTGTAATAACTTTAAATAGTGGTTGTACCTTCACACTATATTGTGGGGTCATTTCTCAGCAATAGATGCAAATAAAGACATGGTTTATTGTGCTTTTAAGACTGTTTCCTGTTGCCGTTGGATTAGCATACCTGGTTAATGCAGCAGAAAATCTATGTTGTTGCTCGGTGCGCCGTTGGGGGAAAGTCTCGAGTCAATGCTGTCACATGATCTTGACTCCTCCGTTTAGGCAAAACTCCCAACGAAGCCAAGGGGGGTAGTCCCAATGGAAAGTTTCTAAGGTCTTTAAAGTTTTCAGTGAAATGGTTTAAAGCTATGTTGCACGAAACTCCTAAAATGCCCACGTACCAGTACCCGGAAACTCGCGGAAACTCGACAACTTCTCCGAAACTTCTAGGAAACCTCCAAGGGTCCATGAGTGGCTTGGGATCCATAGGAAATCTAAAAAACCTAGTTTATGGAAAACGAAAACAAATTAACCTCTAAATCATTTTCAAACCTACCTACAAATTAACCTCTCATTCATATTTTATTGTGAGATAATGTGTTATTAAAAAAACCTATATATAAAACTATATATACTGCGTTTCCCATGACGTACCCATTTTTGGGGGGTCACGTTTCCAAGCGTTCCCGTTCCGAAACTTGTAAACGTTTCCACATTTCGTGCAACTTAGGTCGAAAATTATATGTCGCTGAAAATCAACATATAATTTACAAGGAAAAAACACTCTGGAGTAACACATTGATGTCTAAGTCCTAGAATAGCCAAGTATGTTACAAAAGACATCATGTTAGGTCAACTTATTACAATTTCCCCAATGGGTATGAACATGCAAAACTTTTGAAAAGGGCTAGAATTGGCCTGCATGGACTTCTGAACACTTGATGATGAACAAGAGACTTGTTCAATACTTCGGCCGGCTCATTGGAAATCCAACTAAGTACAACTTAGGTGGTAACAATCGAAAAGCCTAAAGAGAAAAGAAGCCTATCCAGCATGACAACATCTTTTTGTGATGGGATTCCTTAACTATCACGATCTTAGTGGTCATAACTTTGCCATCTGAAATATGATTACCCATGTAGAGTCACTAGAGGTTCTGTGATAACAAAAACCCTCAAACATTAATAATAATATCCAAGTTTAGATCCATGATCTTTCCAAGGAAACATAAAATATCATATTCTAACAAACTCCTAAAGACGAGTCAAAGGTGCATAATAAAATAAAGTGACAAAAGAGTGAACATGCCATGTGTTCTATCCTCAAGCAAGGTGTCTCATTGATCTTGGTTTGTTTAATCAAGCAAATCCATTAAGAATGTTATTTTGCATGTTACTCTGAAAGTGTTTACACCATGTGCTTCATGAGATTTTGGGTACATGGTATATGTTCAGCTCCCTGATGGTTTGAGATGGATTTGCACATGAGAGATGGTTTGTGATGGATTTGCTAATGAATGACAGATTACAAGAACTGAATTATTCCTGTAATTACTGATACGATCTGAATTTTGACTATTTTAATTTGTTGATTCTTGACAATTAAAAATAAAATAAGGAATTACCTTAGTATTCCTTGGAATGTCTCTATAGGTTAAGATGGATGGAAAGTATGTCAGAAAGATATATTAAGGAAAAAAGGTCATCGTTTTAGAAGCTTTCTAGATGACAAAACGAGGTATCAACAAATCCCTTTTAGTAACTTTTTATTTAAATTGTCCAAGGATTATTCAAAGACTGGTTATATCCCTTAGGTTCTTACTTTCTCTCAACTTTTCGCTTTAACCGATAGCCATTCTAAGATCTCAGGAAAACAGTAATCTCAAAACTTGAACTTGCATAGTTTAAGTGATTATTAAATATCTGAGGACCTATCACTGTGGTCCATATGCTGGCATCATATATGATTTAGTGCATAAAATAACCTCAACAATAATTAAGTGCTAGAAAAGGAAGAAACACAATGTCAAAGGATATTTTCACTATAAGACATCCCAATAATGTGGCAATATGGTAATTGTTATCATGAATTGATGGGCAGGTAACGCGTCCAGGTTTGAATTTAGACATAGCCCCCGAGTTAATTGCAAATCAATTAAACGTGAGAAGTGGAGCTCTTGTTCTATCGGTAAGATTTTGCTTCTCCATACCAGTTGTGTGAATAGAGAGAAAACAATTGAGCATGCCATTATGATTAGATTCCTTCTGCGTTCCTTATACTTTACTACTTAAATGAATTTCAAGCTGTTGTATATATCAAAGGTTCCGGAAAAGAGTGCTGCAGCAAAGGCAGGGGTGATTCCAACAAAGAGAGGATTCGCTGGAAACATAATGCTTGGCGATGTGATTGTTGCTATTGATAATCGTACGGTATGAGTCCATTCCAGAACCATTTATTTTGCTTTTGGGAAATGCATCTTATATTTCACTAATGAACAAAATTACAGATTACATCAACTGGTCAAAGCTTGGGTATGCAAATTACCCCGAGCCTCTCGGGATCCATTTTTCCTTTTTTTCATTCTTAATTGCATTACCTATTTGTCCATTTCCGACTATAAATGAAAAGGCATAAACAATCACTCATGCACAAATCCATGTTACATATTTCAATTTGCTGATGCAGATAAAAAATGTAGCAGAACTCTTTAAAATTGTGGATGACTACAATGTGGGGGACAAAATAGTCTTAAAGGTTCAGCGAAGCAATGGTGTAGCAGAAATACCAATTACATTGGAAGAGAGCATAATATAACAAGCCAAACTAGCCCATTTTAACTTGCTGCAGTGGTGCTACAATAGCTGTTCCTCTTTCATTAATCAAGCACGAGAAGCATGCATATCACGATTTTAGATTTATTTTTCAATTTCAACTGTCATTAACTTAAAAGAATTAAAAATTTATGTTTCTGGTGATATTATACTATTTCAGGAGCATTTTCGTGCTGTGGCACATTTGGTTGATGATAATTGAGGACATCTAATGAGAAAACTGTGCTTTTGCTGGATGAAATGAAAAGACAGGAACTATCTTGTAATTGCAGTTATTAAAGCTGTCTGTAGTTTCAACGGCAATCATTATTTTTTCATTGGAGCAGAGCATTGTATAAAATTGCAAGGGATACAAGAACCACTTTTCCTGGTCTATGTCGATACTCAAAATCTTTGGTTGTTATAGCATTCAGTCAAAGTATTTAGGACCTTCTCATGCATATTACAACAAACTTCTAGATTTGAAATTTCTGGCAGGAAGTATTAGCTTTTCTGGTACTTAGAATGTAATAAGAACTGGTACTTTGAATGCAATAAGAACGGTGTTGTCTCCCAAAACTGGCATGCGTGTGTTGAAGCCCAAAATGTGAACACACCAGCTTGATTGACAACTCTTAGGAGAGAGGCCAATGTCACCACACTCTTCTCCTCTCACTTCAAGTTGGCTCTTCTCCAACTCAAGGGGGTATCCCTAAGGCAGGTGCAACGGAGGGCAAGGTGAACTGAAGAGGCTGCCTTAGGAAACAATTGTAACAGAAAAATGGATCTTGATTGAGTGATGGGAAAGTTGGGAGGATCAGTCATCGAGGAAACGCCAGTGCCAGTATATCAGAGGGGCGAATGGAGTCAAAAGAGAGATCAAAGGGGCCTTGTGTCATATGTGACTGAGGGGGAAAGATCGCATTATTGAGCAAGCCCTGCTCAGTCTAGTGTTTGCCAATCAGAAAGAGTACTTCTTATTCTCTAGCTACGTGAGGTGCACTATGCAAACCAAAGATAAATATTGCACAATCAAACTAGATTAAATGTCAAAATCAATACCTGCGTATGCACGCTCACAAAGGGAAAAAGAAAGCAGATGCCAAGAGTTCTTCGCCAAAGAAGAAAAAGAAGGCAGCTGCTAAGAATTTTTCACCTTCCAATGTGGTGGATTGTCACCCTTCTATGGCCTCTTACACAAAGAAAAAAAGACACAGAATCTAGAAAGTATTCACACTTATCAAAAACTCACAAGATCATGCCAAGAGATTGCTTAGTTTTTCCAAAGAATCCCATGGTATTTTTCATTAAGCTCAAGGAGAGGAAAGCTCCCAATTTTCTTTCCATGTTTACAATGGAGAAGGCTAGGCCTTTAAAAAGACAATAAAGCCTCTCTTACTGTTTTCAAAATAAAATAATAAAGAAAAAGTGAATTAGATCCACTTTTTCCTCTCTATCCACAGCATGATTAACTCCCCTTATTAAAAAGAACAGAGTGTGACTATTCATTGGGTAGTCATGAAACAAAAATCCGAGCTTCAGCTGCAAAAATCAATTTTAAACGAGAATCCAACTCTATGTATCGGCCTCTCAACACAGTGTTCAACTCAAATATCACCAGCAAACTCTACGTAGACACAAAATCTTCCTTTCTGTTCGTGTCAAAAGCTCCGAGTGACCGCCGATTGGCCTTTAATTTCTGCTGTGCGCGGTTTACTTGATTGAAACCAGAGCTTCATAAAAAAATCGGCTGTCAAAGGCAGCGTGAGTCCAACTCCACGATGGCTGCAACGAACTTGAGCTCCCGGATCGCAATTCAAAGATTCTGCCACGTTGGCCACCACAAAACTAGAAGAAAAAAAAAACCCATGAAAATCGGCGTGACGGCTGTCAGTGATCTGTGGCAAAATAAAATGGCGGTTCCATCACCGTGACCCCTGGCGCTTATTGTGAAGGCAACCCTGAGCAGCTGTCGAGTGACCCGTAGCCCATCAGCAACAAACCCAAGCGGTTTTATTTTTAATGTATGTTCTTTAGAAACCACGAGGGGGTGACCTGTGGCCAGAAAGGCGGTTCCATCACGATTTCCACTGATCCGTCTTCATCCTCGATTGTGCTGACCACGGCCCTTTCTGATTGCTGCCGGAGACATTCAATTCCGCGCGGAACTGTAGGGAAATCCCTGTTGACGACGAGTGATTCGTGGAGAGAATGGCAGTTTCCCATAAAAAATAAACGCGGGATTTCTCTTCTGCTGACAATTGTTTGTAATTCTCTGGTCTATCTCCTGAATAGAAGCCCTAACGTTTGCCAATTCCTCCTGTTTGAATTTATAGTCTTCGTGTTCTGTCTTGCTCAATTTCAAACGCTGCTCAGTATTCAGGGGCCTCAGTAACAATGCTGATACAGCTTCATTGGTCATCCGAACTGTTTTCCCCTACATCATTTTCCCTCATGTTTAAACAACTCATAAAATGTCATACGACCATTTCAGCACGCCATAACTTACCTTTGAATATAGCTCATGGAATATATTGTGAGGTCGACCTTTGGAGAATCAGGTGTTGTCTAGCTGAGAGAGGAGTAACAAACAGTTAAAGAGCACAATCTGTTTTGACTTCATTTTTTTGGAATTATCAGTACTCTGATGCTGGTGGCAAAATTTTTTCCAATAGTCTACTGGAAATGACTGCCTCTCTGCAAGTGAAAACCACCTTGCACATGCTTCCATGCTTTCTGGACTGTGCGCTCCATCCAAATAGAAAACCAATTGACTGGAATCAGCATTTCCAGCTTCTTGACTGTAAAAATTTCTAGTGAAAGTATATATTCCTTCAAAATAGTTCGTTGAGTAATCCTCTCAGCCTATCCCAGATGCTCAAACCATATAGAGTTTCAACTAGAGATTCTTGGACCTCAAAAGCTTTTCCTGCGACAGGATACTGTAATGGCTTTGGAATCTTGGTCTTGATATATGGCCACCATCTATCCAAGATTGCTGTAGATAAATGCTGCCCACATCACGCTCAGGCTGTTGGTCACGCCACTATTTAGACGCTGCTTCAAGGAGCCATATCAAAAGACAGAGAAAAAAGCTGAATGTAAAACTGATCTATAGGTCAATTGCCCAGAATGTATTGATTGTGTGTTTTGCAGGTTTCAGAGGACTGTACTTTTGCCATAAAGTGCCCAGAACTGTTCATGGGAGACTGTCACTCTACTTTAAACTTCAAAATGAAACCCTTTACTGCTCTAGCCTGCTGAAGGATGTGAGAGCACTTTCACATGTGTATACCCCTGCTGATATAAAAACTTCCATCGTAAGACTGTTCAGGCTGATCTGCAAAACTATTATCATCTTTGAAGAAATGAACCTAGGGCAGATCTTCATCATGAATTTGCTCAAGCTGATCTGTAACACAAGGTAGCGTTATATTTTCAATGAGATGAAATTTAGGAAGGTCCAAACCTTCATCATGAAGTTGCTCAGGCTGATCTGTAAAACAAATGCTGCTATCTTGAATAAAATGAGCCTGAGGTAAGTCTGAATCTTCACAGAAAAATTATTCTTGAACATTATCAATGGCGTAAATCTGAGGCAACTCCATCTCTTTAATATCTTCTGTTATGGCAGCATGAATCTCTTTAGTGATACCTTCAACCAAGGGCCTTTGTAGTGCCTCCTCAATCGGATTATCCATGATACTTTCTCCACGCTGCCCTCTTTGACCTTCAACATGCTTTTCAAACTATTGCTCTTTTTGTTCAATGTGGACCCTAGGGATGAGAGAATTGTATTCTTTAGCAAGCTGCTCAATCTCATCAACTATTCCATCATGCCAGCGAAGGAGAAAACTCTCAGAAAACTTTGTCACGGAATCTATGGATTCATCCGGAAGGCCATAGAACCAAACCATTGCATTCCTTTCCAAGGTCAAACAAAAAACGATCATAATATCATCCTCATGATGAACATTAAAATCAGACATCAATTTGCAGAGAGAGGCAATATGATGGGTGGCGGAAACCTCATTGTTTCCATGGAATTCTGGAAGAATGTCGTGCACCTTCCCACGGTCATAGCACTCATTAGGAAATCCATGGATTTTTGAGAAATCCAATGTGGGCTGTAAGCTTCGTGTATAATAGCTTCACGCAGAAGATCACGCGGTTTTTCCTTATCATCATTTATAAATCAAATCATGAAGCACTAAATCTGAAACATGCATATATTCATACCTCATACCAAACTGTGGAGTCGCCAAGGTGAGCTTGAAAGCCTTCCAATGAGTGTGCTCACCTCTACACCCAATAGGATCTTCAAATCTGCAAAAGGACAAGGGCTCTGTCCCTTCGTGGAGTCTCCATGTGAGAAAAAGAATCTGCAATATAATCTCCCACAGGTGTCATCAATGAAGCATAGTCTTCAAATTTCGGGAACTGGACTTTGTCCCTGGCAACGGCACCAAAATGTTGTCTCCCAAAACTGGCATGCGTGTGTTGAATCCCAAAAAGTGAACACACCAGCTCGATTGACAACTCTTAGGAGAGAGGCCAATGTCACCACACTCCTCTTCTCTCACTTCAGGTTGGCTCTTCTCCAAATCAAGGCGGGTATTCCTAAGATAGGATCGCTAAGGCAGGTGCAACGGAGGGCAAGGTGAACTGAAGAGGCTGCCTTAGGAAACGATTATAACAGAAAAATGGATCTTGATTGAGTGATGGGAAAGTTGGGAGGATCAGTCCTCGAGGAAAGGCCAGTGCCAGTATATCAGAGGGGCGAATGGAGTCAAAAGAGAGATCAAAGAGGCCTTGTGTCATATGTGTGACTGAGGGGGAATGATCGCATTATTGAGCAAGCCCTGCTCAGTCTAGTGTTTGACAATCAGAAAGAGTACTTCTTCTTCTCTAGCTGCGGGAGGTGCACTATGCAAACCAAAGATCAATATTACACAATCAAACTAGATTAAATGTCAAAATCAATACCTGCGTATGCACACTCACAAAGGGAAAAAGAAAGCAGATGCCAAGAGTTCTTCGCCAAAGGGGAAAAAGAAGGCAGCTGCTAAGAATTCTTCACCTTCCAATGTGGTGGATTGTCACCCTTCTATGGCCTCTTACACAAAGAAAAGAAGACACATAATCTAGAAAGTATTCACACTTATAAAAAAATCACAAGATCATGCCAAGTGATTGCTCAGTTTTTCCAAAGAATCCCATGGTATTTTTCATTAAGCTCAAGGAGAGGAAAGCTCCCAAATTTTTTTCCATGTTTACAATGGAGAAGGCTGGGCCTTTAAAAAGACAAAAAAGCCTCTCTTACTGTTTTCAAAATAAAATAATAAAGAAAAAGTGAATTAGATCCACTTTTTCCTCTCTATCAACAACATGATTAACTCCCCTTATTAAAAAGAACTCAGAGTTTGACTATTCGTTGGGTAGTCATGAAACAAAAATCCAAGCTTCAGCTACAAAAATCAGTTTTAAATGAGAAGCCAACTCTATGTATCGGCCTCTCAACACAATGTTCAACTCAAATATCACTAGCAAACTCTACGTAGACACAAAATCTTCCTTTCTGTTCGTGTCAAAAGTTCCGAGTGACCGCCGATTGGCCTTTAATTTCTGCTACGCGCGGTTTACTTGATTGAAACCCGAGCTTCATAAAAAAATCGGCTGTCAAAGGCAGCGTGAGTCCAACTCCACGATGGCTGCAACGAACTTGAGCTCCCGGATCACAATTCTAAGATTCTGCCACACTGGCCACCACGAAACTAGAAGAAAAAAAAACCCATGGAAATCGACGTGACGACTGTCAGTGATCCGTGGCAAAATAAAATGGCGGCTTCATCACCGTGACCCCTGGTGCTTATTGTGAAGGCAACCCCGAGCAGCTGTCGAGTGACCTGTGGCCCATCAGCAACAAACCAAAGCGGTTTTATTTTTTATGTATGTTCTTTAGAAACCACGAGGGGGTGACCTGTGGCCAGAAAGGCGGTTCCATCACGATTTCCACTGTTCCGTCTTCATCCTCGATTGTGCTGACCATGGCCCTTTTTGATTGCTGTCGGAGACATTAACTTCCGCGTGGAACTGTAGGAAAACCCCTGTTGATGACGAGTGATTCGTGGAGAGAATGGCAGTTTCCCATAAAAAATAAACGCGGGATTTCTCTTCTGCTGACAATTGTTTGTAATTCTTTGGTCTATCTCCTAAATAGATGCCCTGACGTTTTCCAATTCCTCCTGTTTGAATTTATAGTCTTCGTGTTCTGTCTTGCTCAATTTCAAACGCTGCTCAGTATTCAGGGGCCTCAGTAACAATGTTGATACAGCTTCATTGGTCATCCGAATTGTTTGCCCCTACATCATTTCCCTCATGTTTAAACAACTCATAAAATGTCATACGACCATTTCAGCATGCCATAACTTACCTTTGGATACAGCTCATGGAATATATTGTGAGGTTGACCTTTGGAGAATCAGGTGTTGTCTAGCTGAGAGAGGAGTAACAAACAGTTAAAGAGCACAATCTGTTTTGACTTCATATTTTGGAATTATCAGTACTTTGATGCTGGTGGCAAAAATATTTCCAATAGTCTACTGGAAGTGACTGCCTCTCTGCAAGTGAAAACCACCTTGCACATGCTTCCATGCTTTCTGGACTGTGCGCTCCATCCAAATAGAAAACCAACTGACTGGAATCAACATTTCCAGCTTCTTGACTGCAAAAATTTCTCATGAAAGAATATTCCTTCAAAATAGTTCATTGACCTTTCCTTGTTTCATCAGGAATATTTGGCTCAGATAAAAGTTTGATAACGTTGACTAATCCTCTCAGCCTATCCCATATGCTCAAACCATATAGTGTTTCAACTAGAGATTCTTGGACCTCAAAAGCTTTTCCTGCGACAAGATACTGTAATGGCTTTGGAATCTTGGTTTTGATATATGGCCACCATCTATCCAAGATTGTTGTAGATAAATGCTACCCACATCACGCTTAGGCTGTTGGTCACGCCACTGTTTAGACGCTGCTTGAAGGAGCCATATCAAAAGACAGAGAAAAGACTGAATGTAAAACTGATCTACAGATCAATTGCCCAGAATGTATTGATTGTGTGTTTTGCAGGTTTCGAAGGAATGTACTTTTGCCATAAAGTGCCCAGAACTGTTCATGGGAGACTGTCACACTACTTTAAACTTCAAAATGAAACCCTTTACCTCTCTAGCCTGTTGAAGGATGTGAGAGCACTTTCACATGTGTATACGCCTGCCAAAAATGGGGGTAACAAACGATATTGTGTTAAGGTAGTGTTTCCGCCTAATACACACCTAGGGAGAACGCAGCAGGAAACCTTCGAGTCTCTCGGTGTGTCCTTGGGGGCAAGTGAGAGTCAAGTGCTGTCACCTCATTACTCGACTCCTCCGTCTAGGCTTAGTCCTAGCGAAGCCAAGGGGGGTGGACCCTATGAAAAATATCTAAGGTTTTTAATCTATGAAAACAGAATAAAAACTATTCTAGGAGTTAATGTGATGAGAAAAAATGATACAACAAAACATCATTTGCAATTTGTAGTTTTAAATAATACAACACATAAGATAAAGATGCATTCACGACATTTTGCAGATTAACTTAACCATAAAAAATAGGTGACCAATGCCAAGAAATAAATGCGAGTGCTTGATGTGTAGTGTTGTGAAAGTACTGCAAGAGGCTTGTTGGTTTATTTTGGATTTATTAAATGTGTAAAGGAATGGGTTAAAATTCTTGGTTTGTCCCAAAAGAGACCTAACCCTTTGAACATAGTGCTATAGCAACTTCACCAAGTGTCCAACCAGGCGAGGATGAGCCTTCTTAAAGTAGCCTGCTGACTCTATAGTTTCTTCCCACACAACCTCCCGAGTTCTTAGAATTTGGTTCGTTGGATTTCCCTATTAAAACTAAATGCCTTGCACTCATTTCTGGTTGAGCCAGACTGTTCAGACTATGCTGCAGCGGTCAAGAGCATACTTTGGGCTTGGAGCATTGGTTCGTTTTATTAAGTATTAAAAGTGGATAATAAAGCTAAACTAAACCCCAAGAGTATCTTTTCTTCACACCAAAACGGTGGAGTACTTCAGTAGAGCAAGGGGTAAATTTTAGTTTGTATTTTAGGAACAATTGTAATTGTAGCACCAAAAATGAAAGATGGATAAATCGATTGTAATGAGTCATTTGAGGATGTTTTTGTGTGCTTTGTGATGTTGTTTAATTAGTAAAACATAAGGAAAACTAACCTAGATAAAAAAAAATTGGAAAAAAAAAAAAAAAAGTAAAAAATTGTGAATCCCCCTGGAGGGATTGGGGCCATGCGCTGGAATTGCCTACTGAGCTCTTTTTATTTATGATTTACAATGAACTTGGAAGAAAGAAATGCTCTTGATCTTTACAGATCTAGATCCAACACCTTACAAAAATACAATTGTAAATTTCCCAATGAAATTAGGAAGCTCCGGAAAGCTTTGGATTGGCCTCAAATTTGATTTTTTGTCACTAAAGTTGAAAAACCTGCTAAAAACAAAATTAGGACAGTGAACAAATTAGTGTTAGAAAATGCCCAAAATCACTTTTAAAAGTGATTTGGGCAACTACAAAAATTATGGAAAAATCTAGTCTAATGCACTTGAAAAAATTGAATGAAAATGACTCAAAAGGACAAATCCTTTTGAGGATCTTGGCTTGTTTTTGAGAGTAGCCAATGAAGCACTTTAACTTTGCTAGATTTATCTATTAAACCCAATAGAATCTATTTAACATGCAAGATAAAAATTGTAATTTGAAAGAACTTGCAAAATGAAATAACTTCCTAGCTAGATCTACTTTTTATGATAAAACTTCGAAAGGACTTTAGATCTAAGCATAAACTAAACTCATAAATCAGATTTACTTAGTAATTGAAATTTGAAGCATAGATCTATAAGTCTAGCAAGTAACCAAGCAGAAAATATTGCTTTAAGAGGAGAAAGAGAAGGAGAAGCGATCTTAATGCCGGATAGAGTTCTTGTAGAAACGTTTTGGTGGAATGCAATTGGACTAAGCCACATGAAAGCTTGGAGAGAGGGAGAACAAGCTTGTTCAAGCTTCGATCCACAGTTACCTGTAGCTATTTCGAAAGATAGTTGCAACAAAGTTTGTGAGATCTAGTTACACATGTATGAGAAAATATAGAAGCATAATAATAAACTTATTAAGATGCTAGATCTACATTTTTCAACATATATGAACAAAATGAACCAAGAAATAAACTTATTAAATGAGTCTTTCCTATCGATTGAGAACAATCCTACCAAAGCTAGATTCACCATACAAAGTTGCAAGAAGAATTTAATTAAATACAAGTTACCTCAAACATGCATGGCCATGATCATCCAACACAAAGACACTACACCAATGAGCTTCCAAAGCTTGAACTATTTATTCCAACAAATATAAAGCATAAGACAATTACAAATAACAAGACTACTCTTCTCCACAACTCCAACTCTCTCAAATGAGAGAATGAAGCCTCATTATATAGCAAAACCAAGAGAAATCATCTTTGACACTTGGAGAAATGAGTTGATACACTTGGAAAAGACTTGTTGACACATGTGAGAGGTTAATGACACCTTTCTCCAACCATTTGACACTTTTCAACTTCCACTTGACATCTCTCCAACCACAAATTCGCCCCCCCCCTTTGATAGATCTCCAATCTCCAATCAAATCATTTATTTATTTGCTCAATATTCTCCTTGATTTGATTGCTAATCAAAGGAGATTTGATTCCAACACATTTCCTTGATCTGTGGGATTGAGATTTTTCCTTTATTATGTTTTTTTTTGCCAATTAAATTGGTCTTTTTGGGTTTTTTGAGTAAATATTATTTTCCAAGATAAATACTTACTCAAAACTTAGGATAAGTGGGTTTATGGGTTTAGTGGATGCTCTGTCTTAGAAAACGAGCATCCACTTGACAGATTACACCCACAAACCATACTTTTATTACATTTTTATTTTTTCCAATTAAACTATTAAAAAATAGTTTAATTTTTTATGGAAAAATGATTTATCTCAGAATTAAAAAAAAAACTTAAGGGGACCTAGAACATGTCCATACAACTCAAATTTAATATCTAGCATGGTAATATACATTGACACTTGAACTCTAATAACCTCCTAAGACCGAGAAATCATGCCGACCACCCCAACTTTGGAGGTATGAGTGAAAAACTCGAAAATTATATGTCGTTTATTCAACAACATATAATTAACAAGGGAAAAACCACTCTGGGCTAGTCAGACTAATAACTAAGTCCTAGGAAAGCCAAGTCTTTTACAAAACCATCATGCTATGACATTTTTTACAATTTCCCCGCAGGGCATGGACATGTGATTTTATTAAAAAAAAGGGCCAAGGTGGCCTGCTAGGACTTCTGATCTTCTGATTATGAACAAGTACACTTGTTCTATCTTCACATGCTCACTTGAAATCACCTAAGTGTAACTTAGATGATAATAGGTAGTGGATACATGCTTTCTTTATTTGCGTCCAGTGTTTAGCTTCGTCAAAGATCATCCATGTTATTTGCAAAGAATGTAAAATAAATGTTATTTGTTTGTTTAATTTTCTTTCATTGTTTTTTGTAAGTTAGAGCAGAACCTTATATTTCCATCAGAAAAATATTCATAGCGTTGGGTCCTCCCATGACTGGGAAAACAAACCCAATATAAAAAAAAGCATTCTTCCCCGAAATGAAATAAGATTGGACTAGAAAGTTTTAGAGTTACGGACCAACCTAGGATGATTGTTTGCCATAAAACTAAAAATAGAGACAGTAATAGTAGCGGCCTAATGAAACCAAAAAGACATATACAGAGGTTATACATCTATAAAAAATAGAGCTAAGAATTCAAGCCGACCTGGCCGCTATGTGAACTTGGATCCTTTGCGATTTCCATGCCTAGACGGAGGGAGATTTCCCGCTGGTTGTGGATGATTTGCTTAAGAAGACCGACCAT
Source organism: Larix kaempferi (assembly GCA_027924585.1). Taxonomy (NCBI): domain Eukaryota; kingdom Viridiplantae; phylum Streptophyta; class Pinopsida; order Pinales; family Pinaceae; genus Larix; species Larix kaempferi. Next base: position 3,384,195 of record BSBM01000402.1, on the reverse strand, counting down.
CTCGTCCTGCTGCAAGAGTATTTCAGCACGAGCCTCTCCCTTTTCCACCAGGGTTCTTCCCAGAATCGACTTCTGCATCTAGTGATAGTCTAGGTTTTTCTGATACAGAGTGATGTGACTCATGGTGTTCCCTGGGTTAGGCACCAAGGCCTCGAATTCCTTTCGAATTTCTGTGTCCAAGAGACAACCACGATCAACCTGAGCCTCCTCCTCTGCTTCCCGAATGTCAGCTTGCACTTGCTCCAGAGTTTCCTGCTTGTAACATTGAGCCTTACCCACAATGCCTCGCATGAATCGCATCGACAGGCCAGGAGAAGGGTCGGTGGGTTTGGTCTTGCATCGAATGTAGCCTCTTATAGCAGGCGACATTTTGACTGTGGCTGAGAGACTGATGGACAACAACCCCTCAAGAAAAACAACTGAGCAGAGGAGAGAAACCCAAGCTCTGCCAAGACCTCCACTTCTGGGAATGCCCCTTTCTCCTGGGGATAATACTCCTCTTTCTTCACTCGACCATCACAAATCATGAATGCAGTAGGCTTGTGCTTGAGCGCAGGAGTACCTTCCCAGCTCGAATGGGATTCAAAAGCCCCCGGAAGGATATTTTCCATCTCTGAGTTCTTAATGGAAGTACTGGCTAGAGGTAATGTCATGGCCATCTCGCACGTAAAAACCTTAAGCATTTGTATAGTGGAGGTTGTCTGATGGATCCCCTGCCCAGCTTATGAATGTTTCAGGAGGCGCGTGGTCTGCGCTGGCGGGCATGTGCCTAGCCCCGTGGCCTTCCACCGACCCTCCCTCTTGGCACGTGTTGGGCACCCGTGGTGGGGGATTTACTTTTCTTTCCTGAAAAAAATATGTTTTTTACAATTTTTCATGTTACTACAAATCCAAGAGATTGAATTCATAAAAATGTATGAATCTATACCGTGTGAATAAATGATCTAAAGTTGAACATGGGAGAAAGTTTTTGGTTACCGGTCATTAATGAATAGTGTTAACAAATGTGCGATAACCCACTAACAATGATAATGGGTGTCAAAGTACACAGTGCATTTAAGTAAGTGTAAATAGATGTGTTGATGTCAAGCACTCATAAAATCTATTAAGCAATGGAAATTGACGATTTCCGATTGTTAATAGTGAGGGAACCAACCACTGATAATTGCAAGCCTCAAGTTACTGAAAATGACTATAAATATCACTCCTAAAGAAAATGAGATGATGTCAATAGAATGGCATCCACTGGAGGGATGGCATTAGGCCCATTCCTCATCAACCAACATGAGAAATTATCAGGAGCATGATTGGAGTGAAAGGTCTTATACAAGATGTTGAACAAACACATCATCAAGTACATCTTTCACATGTACCAGATGTAAATAGTGCACAAAAAATAATCTGAGCAACAATTGATAATGAAAATCATTAATAGAGGCGAGGAATTCAACCAATGTTGAAAATGGAACCCAAGGTATAACATGATTCCCTCTATGTGAATAGATTCATTGATGCTGAATACGGGGAAACAACTCAATTAGTGATCAATGATGAGATGCCATTTTATGAGAGTCTATCTCATAGAATAATGGGTTGGAGTTGATGAGAGAAGGCCCACCAAAAAGAAAGTTGTGAAGACACTTTCATAGTAGCACTTGTAAACATTGGATATAATTTCACGTAGAAAAACTTGAGAATAGGGAAGGTTGATATGCGAAGTCAAAAAATTTGAGAAATGGTTGACACAAATTTTACATCTTTTGAACATAAGCATGACACAATTGTTGCTTGAGAAACAATTAAGTCTAATAGATAAAGCAATGATATAAAGTCAACAATGCAATAGGTAACAAGAGTTGCTCCACCATGATTGGAAGAGCAACCAACCATAGGAGTTTGGAATCAAGATCACGGTTAATCTTCTAAGGCCAATATTGAAACCCAATTTGTAAAGACATAACATGAGTGTTATGTTCAAAGGCGACACAAATTTTGTTTTCTAATTACAAACATGTAAGATTTAACTTCTTTACCCCCTCTCTCTTTTTATAAATATTTGATTTTGTCTTTTTCATATTAATAAAGCATGGAAAGAATACAAGAATGCCATCATACAATGGAAGAAATGAGTGGTGTAAGGCATGTAACTATGTTTCAAGTGCATGGAACAAACCTATGCAAAAAAAAATGCAAAAAAGGTTTTGGGAAAGAGGTGGACACTCATCAACTATCTCTTCCAGGGATACTAATTTTGAAATGTAAATGCCATGGATGAAAATGACTAGCAACACAAGTCTTGATGTGAATGATAGTATGAGGGTTCCAATGGCGCATTAGGTATTAGTACACAAGAATTTATATGTAAAAGAAAATGCATGACAAAATAAAATGTCAGAGCCTATCAAGAGAGGATCATAAAGTAGAGATAAGGAATCATGCAATTCCAACTTGATGTCACAACAAACTAATAAAGCTCCCAAACCCATGAAATAACGCATCATGTGCACCAATTAACAACAATGTACTAGCTAGGGCACCCATAATAGGTAAGCTCTACCATCAACATTATGACAACTAAAAACTAAATGGAATTGGCTAAGGGTTGCAAAATGGTGGGGTGGATCCTAAGGAAAAAAAATATAAAGGATAATAATGAATAATGCTGACATATGCATACTTACGCCAATATGCTAGTCAAAGTACGATTATCCAATATCCAAGTGAATAATTGATGCCAAAATGCCAATATAAAAGATGTTCTACACTCTCCTTAAACCTGTAAAAAGTGTCAGAAATACTTCCAAGAACTTATATTATTCAAAATGATCAAAATCCACATAATATAAAGTTGAATAGGCATATTATAAAGTCAAAGAGGGGCAAAATGATATAAAAACATTTAAATATTTTATTTTTCCATTGTAATTTATTTTTACCACCAAACTTCACTAACACATCAATTTCCCTTTGATATTCAACTGTTGATTATGGGAGATCTTACCATCGAAATTTTCTTTTGTCAGAGATAGGTACTTCCCTCTCACCATCTCTTTCATTTTAGTGGTTTAAATTTTCAATTTGGTCAAAAATTCATTGATGGGGACCCCGTAGAGATCCCCTTCTATGCCCTCGTTCTTTTCTCATTCATGAGGCATGGGGAAACAACCCACTATTTTTAAAAAGAAAAGGTACAGGGAGGCGCTCTCATCTTAAAGAAAAGGCATGGGGGCCGTTGTTAATTTCTAAAAGAAAATAATTCCAACTCATTTTTTTATTATAAAAGTACAGGGGATCCACCATGGTGACAATGTTGAGGGAGAGAGAGAGCTTGAGGAGGTTGATAGGATCATTTGAGATGAGCCTAAATCATTAGATGCACTTCACTGTAGCCTCTTGAAGTTATTTCAATGTCCAAATATGTGGGTGTAAGACAACTCCTCGAATTGCAAATAAGTTGCTAGGAACTAGAATGAGATGCATTTGTGATTGATGATGCCATATTGAAGATTGATGTCAAGGATATCTACTTCCTCACAATATTATCCCATCATGGGGTGACAACATTTCTAAGAGGAGGAGAACATAGGGGGTTGTGTCATGTAACAAGAAAGGAGATATGAGTATTTTTTTTATTTTATTTTATTTTTATCGAGGTCGATTTGGATCTAGAATCTAGCCTTTAGATATTTACACCACCTAGAAAAAAGGTAAAGAAAAAGGAGGAAGATTCCCCTAAAACTTGAAACCTTTGCACCTACAAAATAAGGGGAAATTGCCACCATAAACTTGAGGAGGAATAAAGGAAGTAAGAGATAACTAGAGCCAAGCCATGAAATCCTTACATTGAAACAAACCACAAAGATTCATTAGTGAAAATGAATAGAATGAAGAGGGGAGGATTTTATATTCCCTTGTTGATTTTAATTAAAAAAAATTGTGCGAGAGGTGGATGGAGTTAGGAAGTTTTCCCTAACTTAATTTCTTTTTTCAAATTATTTAAATTGGTCTAATGTCACAAACATTGAAATTATGATAGTGGAACCTCCTATTTTTGATGTAGTGAAGGTATCGTCACAATTGTGATGATCATCAAGTATAGAAAGGGAATAAATGTGTAATTTTAAATAATTTTTAAAAATTTTCCAATGTTACAATTATTTTTTGTCAAAAACATTAGAAAACAATGTTGGAATTTGCACCCAAATGTAGTATTGAGGAAGAAGATATTCACAAAAATATCATTTAGAACAAGGTAAGGCCATTATGAGCTTGTGGTGGTGCCATTTGGTCTCACTAATGTACCGGCTACATTAATGTATGCCACGTCCCCATCCATCCATCCATCCGACCAACATAGGGGGACATGAATGAATTACAGGCTTCTAAATTTCACCCCATGGTCATAATACAAATTCATAACATTTAAAATATGTGTACATATTCATAAATAAAAATAAATAACATAAATAAACTCTATCCACACACATCTAGCATGCATATACCATCATAATAATCACATGCATCAAATAAAAAACATTGCACATTCAAATACAAGAGAACATTTATCTTTAAATAAGATAGATCCAAGCAATTGGCTATGTAAGAGCAATTTTCCACCCAGCCTTAGGCACTTTGTTATTGGTGATCCATAACCTTCTAACAACTTTCAGTTATTTTGTTATAGTCGACTTGACTGAGTCAACTTTGGTCGATCACTATTCGAGCTTCTTGTTGTCTAAGTGTTCGTCGAATTCATGCCCACTTTTATGCTCGTCAACATTCTGTCGACCAGTCGACTATTATAGTCAACCAATTGACCAGACCTCCACCATTTGTTGACTTCAATTCCATTTGAATATTGAATTCAACCATCCATTTACATGCAAAGAATATAACATACACAACATTCTCCCACTTGTTTTCTTTGCACACATAAGAGATTTCAGAACTTCAATTCACTTAACTAGGACTGACATGCCCATTATTTCCCTACACGAAGTAAAATTCTTGGTGCTTACCATCTTGGTTAATGAATTTGTAATATTCTTCATTGTGTCTACATTTTCCAACAACACATTCTCTCACAAAATGGTAATGTACATCAATATGTTTTTCATTTGAATGGTATATAGGGTTCTTTTCCGGGAAGATTGCACTTTCACTATCAAAATTCAACCTAACAAGTTGTTGTTTAAACCCAACCTACGAACACAATTTATGGAACCAGATCACTTCTTTGCTTGCATGAGAAGCTACCATGTGTTTAGACTCAGTAGTTGATAGTGCAACAACCGACTACCTTCTACTCATCCAACTGGTTGCTCCATCGAATAATTGAAAACATATCCACTAGTCGACCTTCTATGGTCGAAATCTCTAGACCATTCGAAGTTGACAAAACCATGTACACTTATTATTTTATTAGTTTCAAGTTTTATTTAGTAGAAGATTGAATAATCCATTATTTCACACAAATATTTGAATACTCTTTTAATAGTTGTCCAAGGCTCTTTCATATGTGTCAACATGTACCTGCTCAATACTCCCAATGCATGGGAAATGTTAGGTAATGTATAGACCATTGCATACATTGGACTACCTAAAGCACTAACATAGGGAACATGTTCCATGTACTCTATCACTTCATGTGTGTTAGGACACTATTCAACATATAGTTTAACTCCTAAAGGAATAGGGATTTTAACTGATTTGCACTCTTACATGTTAAAGTGTTCCAAAAGTGTGTCAACATATTTACTCTAATTTAATTAGATCCCTTTACCTTCTCGATCTCTTTTAATTTCCATTCCAAGAATGAAATGATTTGCACTGAGATCCTTCATGTCGAACTTGGAGGACAACTACAATTTCACCTCCTTGATTAGATCTATGTTGTTTCCAAACAACAACATGTCGTCGGCATACAAATTACCTATATAAAGTAATCATCAACTTTCTTGTTGTAGACACAGTGATCAACGTGTCTTCTCACAAAACCCAACTGTTGGATATACATATCAAACTTCTAGTACCACATCCTAGGTGATTGCTTTAAATCATAGAGGGAATTCTTGAGCTTGCAGACTAGCTCCTCCTCCCCTTTCATTGTGAATCCTTTAGAATGCTTCATATAATTTTCCTCTTCAAAATCACCATGAATAAATTTTGTCTTCATGTCGATCTATTCTATTTCAAGATGAAATGATGTAGCTAAAGACATTATTACGCTAATGGAAGTTAACTTTGCAATAGGAGAGAAGATCTCACCAAAGTTGACTCTCTTGACTTGGGAATATCCCTTCGCTACTAGTTAAGCCTTTCATTTCTCGACCTGACCTACTATGTTCGAATTTTTATTGAACACCCACTTACTACCGACAGGTTTCCTTCCATTTGGAAACATTACCAACTACTGTTTTTCATTCTTTTGTAAGGACTCCATTTCTTATTACATGGCCTTTTTCTAGAGTTTACCCTTAATTGAGTCAATCGCTTCCTTTATTAAACTAGGATCCTCTTTTGTGGCAATTAATGCAAAAGCAGAGTGGAAATCTAGTGGACTATACCTTTTAGGTTGTTGTTTTGCTTGACCGTACTTTCTAATGATTGGAGTCTATTGTCATACCTCTTCGTTAGATTTAGTCAACTCATATGAATCATGATTTTTGTCGTTCCATTCAAACTCTAACTTTTTTGGTTCCTTTTCGCTTTTATCCTCTTCAATCCTAGAAGTATCTCCAACTTCTTTGAAGGTCGTATCTTTACTATAAGCTGCCTTCCTTGTGACCAGATTCCATAGGTTATACCTTTTCACTCCATCTTTGTACCTAATGAAGATGCATTTATAATACTTCCTTTTGAGCTTGCTTCTTTTATCCTTTGGGACATGCATAGAAGCATCACACCTAAATAATATGAGATGTGCAAGAGAGGGCCTTTCCCCAACCCATATCTCATATGGAATCTTGTCAACTAAAGTTGTCAATGGTGACTTATTCACAAGGTAACATGTGTCGATTGCTTCTGTCCATAATTCTTGTGTGATTCCTACCCCAGTAAGCATGCTCTTTGATTTTTCCATCAACATTATATTCATTCTTTTAACAAATCCATTCTATTGAGGTGTGTATGAAGTTGTGTTTTGTTGAACTATATCACACTGTCTACAGAATTGGTCAAATTCCTTACTACAACTTTCTCCTCTGTTATTAGTTCTCACCACCTCGACCTTTCTACTATTTTTATTTTCTACAAGATAATTGAACTCTTAGAACCATTCAAAAACCTAATAATTCTTCCTTAGAAAATACAACCATGTCATTCTGGATAAATCATCTATGAAAGAGACATAATAATGAGATCCCCCTAATGATGCAACCGGTGCTAGTCCAAACAAATCACTATGTACTAACTCCAATATTTCCTTGGCCCTTGTCACACTAGATGAGAAACTTACACAACTCTATTTACCATATATATAATGTTCACATAAGTCTACTTCTAAAGAACAATCAAGGAGACCTTCAACCATAGCTTTTCTATGCATAACACAAAGACCTTTCTCACCAATATGTCCCACCCGATGATGCCATAACATGGTTGAGTCAACTAGGTAAGAAGATATGATGTCGAATTTATGAAAGATTGTATTCGTACATCCATTGGTATCTGTTCTTCCCAATAGCTTGTATAGTGTTCCAATCCGAACTCCTCTCATTAGTACCATCGCTCCTTGCACCATTTTACATGAATCTTTCTCAAATATAGAATACACACTTGCATTTCCCATCTTGATTACAGATATCAATTTTCGAGCCAAACCTGGAATATGCAACACCCCTAGAAGAGTTCCTATCCTTCCATCTTTTAGTATTAGTTGAAATTTACTTCGTCTGACAATCCTATTCGGTGAATCATCTCCCAGAAGAACATCACCATTGTCATATTTCTCATATTCATAGAACCACTCTTTGTGTGGTGTCATATAATACGATGCACCAAATTCGATTAACCAAGAATCATGATCTTACTATGTACTTGTCGAATCCAAATACACATTCCCTTTTTCTTCATTCGAAGGATTACCTTTAGTCAGTTGTGCTTCCTTAGATCCTTTCCTCTTCTCGACTCCCACCAACTTACAATATTTCTTATAATGGTCAACTTTACACATTTCCAACATTTTCTCGTCATTAGACTAAGGGATTTAGATATGGTGTTATATGTAACCCTCCACTTTGATTTTCTATTGGAGGTTTTACCTTTTCCTTTATCTATTGATCAACTTCTTACCACTAGTACAAAATGAGAAATTAGTGACTAAAAAAATGACTAAAATTCACATATAAACGACTATTTTTTAGTCGGCGACTAATAGTAACTAATTTCTAGTATCTTATAGCTTGACTAACTTAGTTGTATTTATTTTAGTCATTAATAGTTTTCTTATTTACTCGTATATTTGGTCATTGATTTAATCATTAATTGCCACAATCAATGACCAAATATACTACTAAATAAGACAACTATTAATGACTAAAATAAATATGACTAAGTCGAGCTATAAGATACTAGAAATTAGCTACTAATAGTTGTTTATATGCAAATTTTAGTCACAAATTTATCATTTGTAGTAGTCATTTATCTCTATTTAGTAGTTTTATATGCATTATATAAATGACTAATTTAGTAATTTTATATTATTTTATTTTCTTTTATTATTAATCAATATAAACGACTAATTTAGTCATTTATTCTTTTTATAAATGATATGCTCTGGTGCGAAGGACGCGAGGCTCATCCCGGTGTTATCATTAATGAATCTCGTGTCCGTTTTCACATGGGGAATTATCCAGCCAATAACTTCCGAGCATGGGAATAGCTCGAGACGAGTTGCTACCTTGTGAAGGCCAGCCTTCTTGATGTTCAAATAGACCATGCTTTCTTCTAAGGTTGTGTCAGGGTACTTCTAGTCTCTGATAAATCTGTATAACTCACCCCACTGAAATTCTGGGGCAGCTCCTAGGGCTACCCCTGTGATAGTGTTTGTATCACCAAACATGGTCTCAAGCGAGGTATCCAACAAGATTTCTACGTCCAACTCTGGCTCGGCAAGCTTAGCCTTCTGCCTAGCAGATTTCCTGTGCATGTCAAACCTTCAATGATGAGGAGAGCACAAATGAGAAGTTTACAAGTTTATGAGCAACACATTGTTAGCGACTCAACACAACATTCGGATTTATGGTGCTTAACAGAGCTTGAGCATACACAAGTGTTAGCTTTCAATTAAACTAGTCTTTCAAAGTTAAAAATAATGAAGAGGAGCATTTAAACAAAGTCATCCATGCATTTAAACGAAAACCAGAGCGTTGATAGCTGGCATTTAACAATATCTTATCATCATGAGCCGAAACATCCTACTGGGGCTAGCTTTTAGAAAACATGAACATGCAAAGAATGTCGTTGTGGGATAAGGTGTTTCCTCAAAAAATTATTTGGATTTTCACAAGTTCAGCTTTGAGTAATCAAACGAATACGAGGGAAGAGCCCTTTCATAACAAAAAGAATGACTGACAAGGAAAACTGAATGCATGTGGGGCACAATGCATAGTGGGCGCGAAACTAGTTGACGGGGATGAGCATAAAATGGTTTGCTTTCGAACTCGCGCGAGACCTACTTGGAAAGCTAAGGGCGAAGAAGTTCTTGTTGGGCACAGGGTTCCCACAAATTGCATGAAAACGAGAACAATTAAGGTGTTATAACGACAAGGGTTCGGCCTTGAGGGATAGCCAATAAACAACTTTAAAGCTAACAATGAGCACTCAACGGGGTTTCCTACTGGACAAAAACAAAGGGAGGAAATCGAGGACCCACCTGTCAGTCTTAGAACGGCTCCCGGCGGTCAACGCGCGTACCAAGCTAGTGACAGTCTGAAGCTTCCAATGGAGAATGACAACGTTTCTTGGTTTTGGCAAGGATCGAATGAAAAACCCCGTTGGGTGAATATATATATATAACAGGGGAAATTAATTCCCATAGGGTGGACAGTTGGAGACTTAAATGTGCACGGGGCTCAATGTGAAAAGCAATAACTCCACACGGGGAAAAAATTGAATTTTCACCAACTAAACTTTCCCGCTTTCCAAAAAAAAAGGCTGCGCCATGGTTGGCGACTCAAATGGAAATCCATGCGCAATGGTCGGCAATTTTAAGGGTAACTCCTATGACTAGATGCTGCGACAAGGATTGAAACAAAGGTCGACGAGGGTTAATCTAACAAGACGTGCCACGCTCGGAAAAATTAAACCTAGAGGCTATGACCAAGAAGTGCGATGGAGACTTATGAAACCGAGGCCAAAGTGTGGCGCAAAAAATCGGCGAAGTTAAGGTCAAGATTTGCGCAACGGTTGGGAGAATTAATCTTAAAAACTGTGACCAATGCTGACTTTAGTGCCACTAATCGGCAAAGATGAAATGGGAAACTTGCGACCGGTCGACGCTTTTGGATTTAAAACTTGCGACCGATCAACGCAAGATAAACTTGACAACTGCGCAATGGTTGGCCAAGATAAGGTTAAAATTTGCGCAACGGTCGGCCAAGATAAGGTTAAAATTTGCGCAACGGTCGGCGCTTTTATCATTAAAAACTGCGACCAAAGATGACTGGAAGGAAGAATTTGCCTTAGCAGAAAAACAAAAATTTGTCGAAGAAAAAGAAAACTTGAAGAGTTAAAACAAGCTTTAAAGGCCTAAAGGACTTCTTCAAAAAATAAAAGGAGGGGCCCCAATATTTACAAAATTTTGGGGGGATGTTGTAGCAACAACAATTAGCGATTCGTTAGTGAACACAGATCTCTGAAACAAACTCTTCCCATGGTAAAAAAACTTACAAACTGCTAGCTACATGTGTAACAAAATGCCTTCATAGTTTAGCTTCTATGAATGCAGTGATCACTCTTATCATAATGGTCATTGGGGAAACGTAACTTTGACTCAGACTTCTTTGCAACTGTCTTAGGGCCAGAGTGTGGGATTCATTTTAAAATCTATCTTTCAGATGCCAACTAATACAGGACTCTGTTAGGATATTCCTATACTCCATCCTAATCCTACTAGCATTTTCATCATTTGTATTTTGAGTCTTGCATGCATTTATGCATGCATCCCAGTCATCAGTCCCAGCACCTAGCCCTCAGTTAGCTAGCCCCGGGAGCTTCTCACTGATCAGTTTTATCCCTCCTAGTGCTTAGTGCGCCCTGCATGCAGTTACATGCATCTCATGCGCCCTCTCTCACCTACCATTTAGTTTTACTTCAGTTATCTTCAGTTCTTTCATTTGATTTAAGGCTAGACTGACTCTTAACTGACTGTATCACTCCGATGGACCTCCAGTGAGACTAGACTGCCCATTTTGACTCCAGTTATCTCCTCATGCGCCCTCTACTGAGCCTCCTTCATTCAGTTAGTGCCAGTTACACTCAGTTAGACCTACCACACTCAGTTAGACTCAGTTTGTCTGATGCTTTCCAGTTACTTGTGCATTGATGACTCCACTGATGATGATGAAGACTTCTAGTTGTGCTCTGATGACACTCCAGTGATCTTTTGATCTCTCCATGCAAGCTAATTCGAATTACACCCTTGGTATTTGAATCTTGTGCATTGTATCATTACTGTTTTACTATTCTGATTAATGAAACATGTGTGAATATTCTGCTCCTATCTGAGTTCCATTGGATCTATGTTATGCTGCACTATTCTTCTTCTATTTTCCTAAATTCTTTCATTGTGAGGTTTACATCATCTCTTTGGATCCACTGTGAGGATTTTCACATGGTATGAGAGCCATTTGAGAGTATATTCTACCTCCATTCTTGAGAGTTTTTTGCAGGTAATTCGAAGTTTCAGTAGTTGCAGCAGCAGTAGCAGCAGTTTCACTTTTGCATTCGCTCCATCAGTTAAGATGAGCAATTTGAATGCTCTCCTCTCTCCTAGAATTCTCACTCCCTTCAATTACTTTGATTGGAAGGGTGTGAGATGAAATTACTCTTGTGTACTAGAAAACTATACAGGATGACAATGGGAAGAGAAGCTGAACCACATTCAGTTGTGGAGAAAACCAAGCATCTAAATAAAATGGATGAAGCCTTTGGTTACATATGCCTTCCTATTTCTAGAGATCTACTGTTTCATGTCGAAGGATTGAAGACTCCAAATGAGTTATGGGTAAAATTAGAGAGTCTTTTTGGCAAACAAGATGGGCTAAGAGGCCATGCTCTCGAAAATGAATTAGTTTCCCTACAACCTAGCAATTTTGAGAGCATTCAAGAATTCTTCTCAAAATTTAAGAACTTGGTTTTGCAATGCAAGCATTGTGGCATCACTAAAAGTGATGAACAATTGGTGCTCTCCATTTTGAGCAAGCTAGGATTTCAATTTTATGTCTTTGTATCTACCTTCCATTCTGGGCGAATGTCAATCCCTGGATGGAAGATGCCAACCTTAGAAGACTTTACTGCAACTCTCATTCAAGAAGAGGACAAATTGATTCAAATGGGTGCCATCAAGGCCTCCAAAGATCTAGCTCTTCTAGCTGGAGAAGCAAGTGGGACGAATGTGAAAGGGAGGAAAAAAGGCAAGGAAAAGAAGCCATCTAAATCCAAGCTGAATGAAAATTCAAGTCCATCAAAAGGATCCTCTAGCTCCAAGAAGGACAAACATAAAATATCTGAGTGTCCCTACTGCAAGAGAGGATACCACCCAGAGAGATCTTGCATGCACAAGAAAATAGATCAACTAACCAAGCTTCTTGAACAAAACAAAATTGCTATTCCAAAATATGCAAAGATGTCTGATTCTGGAAGTGGCTCTGATGGTCATGAGGATTGCCATGCATTGATGGCTGTATTTTCAAAATCAAAGGCCCTCCTCATAGATTCTGGAGCCTCCAACCACATGGTTGCCTTTGAAGAATCATTTTCTTCTTTAGATCTCAAAGATGGGCCTACTATTCACATGGGAGACAACTCTCAGATCTCTGCCAAAGGGTTGGGTACAGTACATATGGAGCATGGCAAGTTCAAGAATGTTCTATTCGTTCTCTCCTTGACAGCAAATTTGTTGTTTATATATCAAATGAATCACACCGGATCACCAAAGAAGGTGACTTTTGGTCCCGAAACAGTTGAGATTACATAGATCTCTACTGGGAAGACTATAGCGAAAGGGTTTTCTAATCATGCCTCTAAGGCATATGAGTTCTCTCATTTTCTACCCTTCTCTCTTCCTACTCCTTCAAAATCTGATGAAGATCCGAGTGACTTTTCTTGTAATGAAGATGAAGATGAAGATCTTGATGTTGAGATCAAAGTTCAAGAACATTCAGATTCAGATCCAGAACCAACACATGTTCTCAATCCAGAGACAAGGCCAACATGGGCTCACACAGTCCTTGCAACTACTGAGAACACAGTTGAGGATTCATCTGCTCACAGAACTACCAGATTTCAGCATCATGCCAACCTTGCATTATGCCATCTCCATGAGAGATGTAGCATGATGGTGGGGTTCACTCTTCCATCCCTTGGGAAGACTCATCATGATCCATTCGTCCCAGTGGCAAAAAGGTTTCATGAAGGACTTGGTTCGTCCAATACATTCTCTACACAGTGGGAGGCATATCAGAAGACCAGATCCAGACCTGGCACCTGCATTGGCATCCTACAGAGGATCAGCTTGCCAATTTTTTTGCAAAATCTTTCACTAAGGAAAGATTCTTCCTTTTCTGCTTAGTATGATGGTTCTTTGAGTTATTTTACTGTTCTTTTGAGGGGGGGTATTTTTCCCATGAGGTTTTCCCCATTTCCTCGGTTTATGGACGGTTCTTTTTTATCATTTCTTTGATTGTATTGGTGACCTTTGGTCCTAGTTATCAGGGCCCAGGATGGACTAAGGGGGGGTGTTAAGATATTTCTATACTCCATCCTAGTCCTACCAGCATTTTCATCATTTGTATTTTCAGTCTTGCATGCATTTTTGCATGCAACATGTATTCTGCATGCATGCATCCCAGTCATCAGTCCCAACACCTAGCCATCAGTTAGCTAGCCCCGAGAGATTTTCACTGATCAGTTTTAGCCCTCCTAGTGCTTAGTGCGCCCTGTATGCAATTACATGCATCTCATGCGCCCTCTCTCACCTACCATTCAGTTGTACTTCAATTATCTTCAGTTCTTTCCTTGATTTAAGGCTAGACTGACTTTCAAATGACTGTATCACTCCGATGGACCTCCAATGAGACTAGACTGCCCATTCTGACTGTAGTTAGCTCCTCATGCACCCTCCACTGAGCCTCCTTTATTCAGTTAGTGCCAGTTACACTCAGTTACACCTACCACACTCCGTTAGACTTAGTTTGACTGATGGTTGACATTTACTTGTGCATTGATGACTCCACTGATGATGATGAAGACTTCTAGTTGTGCTTTCATGACACTCCAGTGATCTTTTGATCTCTCCATGCAGGCTAATTCAAATTACACCCTTGGTATTCGAATCCTGTGCATTGTATCATTACTGTTTTACTATTATGATTAATGAAACATGTGTGAATATTCTGCTCCTATCGGAGTTCCATTGGATCTATGTTCTGCTGCACTATTCTTCTTCTATTTTCCTAACTTCTTTCATTGTGAGGTTTACATCATCTCTTTGGATCCATTGTGAGGATTTTCACAGACTCCACAGGATTGTAATAATATTTCATAGGCATATTTGTTTGTTCCTCATTCCCATGCTATTTGCATCCTTTTTGGATGTTTCTTAATTGACGACTTTTGCTGTTTGAACCTTTGAGAAATAAATTTCTTCAACTTTCAATACTTGATTTAGATTCTTCAATCCATAATGTCCTTTTGTGTGAGCGAGAGATTTATTTGATTATCATGCTTCACGGACGGAGAAGAACCTTGCTGGGCTGAATTATTTGAACAGCTTCCTTGATTGAATGCTTTTTGCTTCTCTCAGTTGTGCTTTAATTGAGGCGATAATTTCTGGAAAACATACTCTTTGATACAGCTCTTTTGGCTTTTACTTATAGCATGTGATCATTTTAAATACCATACATCTGTGAGACATGCTTCCTTTCCATGGGTCCATCATAGTGAACTTCCTTAGATAGGCATTAATGTTAGAGTGAATGGAGCCCCAAGATAGTAAGAAGGAAATGCTAAATCTTAGTTATTTAACCGGGGTTATTTTGACCAATCAGTGAAAGCAAAGTCACAAAGATACATTTTCTTTACAAGTGAATTTCTGCTTTTCAAGATTTTGAGATTTGCTCGGAGCCCTATCTTATCGCTAAGCCAAGTGTTGGGCTAGGATTTATTAAAGAAAGAATAAAGAAAACTTGAGTAGAGAACAGGGTAAAAATCAAATCAAACTAAGTTAAAGCGACAAAAAACAACAAAACAGGAAAAACAGGAAAAGAAACAACAACACTTATTTATGTACAAAAGCCCTCATGGGACTATGCGAAGTACTGCTTTAAAGTGAGGCCGTTGAGAGGGATATCCACTTCCTCTCCATGCAAGTCTCTTAGCTTATATGTCGATGGGCCAAGCTTTTTAGAAATTTGATAAGGGCCAACCCATAAGTGTTGAAACTTTGTGTGCATTCTCTTACCGTCATGTGGATGGTCCAATTTCAGAACTAAGTCACCTACTTCGAAACTTCTCTTGCCAGATTTCCGTTTATCAAGCCACCTTTTGACTATGTCTTGGTGTTGGTGGAAACGGTCTTTGGCTTTCTGTCGTGACTCTTCAAGCTTTAACAAGGTATCAATTCTTGATTGTAAGACCTGGCAGTTGGAACTTCAGGAGGCTTGGGCTAATTGCAAGGATGGGAGTAATATGTTTGGAGGGAGGATGGCTTCTTTACCATAGACTAGGGTGAATGGGGAGACTCCTAAGGCATTCTTCAGGGTGACTTTGTCTGCCCATAAAGCATTTGGGAGGGTCGTATGCCAACTTCTCTAATTTTCAATCACAGTTTTCTTAAGAATTCGAATGAGATTCTTATTGGTAGACTCAGCTAATTCATTTCCTTGGGGATAGTAATTGACTGAATAATGTAATTTAATTCCTCTCTCGTAAAAAAATTCATTAATCTTTATAGACGAAAAATAAGTTGCATTATCAAAGACTAGGGAAATTGGAACCCCAAACCTGGTTATGATGTTTTCTTCTAGGAATCTGATAACTGCATCTTCATTTATTTTGCGCAGCAGAGCAGCTTCTGTCCATCTCGTAAAATAATCCGTAGCTGTCAGAATATACCGATGCTGTAGTGAAGAATTCGGGTTTATCTCACCAATAACATCTATGCCCCATTGCTCGAATGGTTCAGAGATGGTAACTAGCTGCAACGGTCCTGTTGTTCTCGATAGTCTCCTAGCACTTCTTTGACATATATTTCATTTCCGGGCATAAGCATGAGCATCCTTGAAAAGGGTGGGCCAGTAGTACCCAGCTCTGAGAATTTTATGAGCTGTGGTGTCTACGGAATAATGTCCCCCAGCAGGGCCATCGTGCAACTCTTTGACAATGTTATTAGCATCCTCTTTCTACAGACATCTAAGGAAAATCCCATCATAATTTATTCTAAAGAGTACCCCATCAATGATTTGATAGGCTGCTGATTTCAGACGTAGTGCCCTTCTTTGCTTAGAACTCCAGTGTTCCGACAGATATCCTTGCTGCAAATAGTGCACTAGGACCCTATACCAAGATTCAAGAGCTGTGAAAATGGGGCATACCTCAATCATATTCAGTTCCGCTTCAGTTTCCCAATTCATCTCTTCATCGACTGGGTGCTCAGTGAGTAATTTACATAACCCCTGATCCTTAATGATGGTGGCGGGTTTAAATTCTAAATCATACTCTTGAAGAGCGGTGACCCAGTTTCCTCTCCTTTCTCCCAATTCTTTCTGAACGAAAAGAGATTTGACGACGGGGTGAGGAACTATGACTTAGTTCTGTTTTTCAGAATATATGGCCTGAACTGCTTTACTGCTTTGAATACGACATATGCTTGCTTATCTACAACGGGGTAGTTCAATTAAGTGCCCTGCAGACCAGTGCTCATAAATAAAATTGGGTATTCGTCTCCTGATTCTACCTTTTGCGTGAGCACAACTAGGAGAGAGTCATCTGAAGCAAAGGTGTACATAATGAAATCCTTACCGAAGTCTGGACTCCTTAAAGAAGGGGCATTAGCTATGGCAGCTTTAATTTCTTTAAATGCCACTTTCTCCAAGTCAGTCCACTTGAACTGTACACTCTACTTTATCATTTGCTGCAAAGGTTTAACAGTCTGAGCGAAGTTAGGAACGAACCTTCCAACAAAATTAATGGTGCCCATAAATGATTGTTTAGATTTTCTGTTGTGGGGAATGGGAATCTTTTTGATGGCTTTCACTCTCTCCTGGTCTATTGAGATTCCCTTCTTTGAAATGATATGACCCAGGAGTTTCCCCTCAAGAATATCGAAAACACTTTTCTTGGGATTTAACGAAATACCATATTTTCTGCAGCGATCAAAGATCCGCTTCAAGTGAAAAACATGGTCTTCTCTCTTCTTTGAGAAAACTATCACATCATCTTAGTAAACTACTACACATTGACCACCCAATCCTCGAAAAGCAATGTCCATGGCTCGCTGAAAGGTAGCCCCTGCGTTTATTAATCCGAATGGGATTCTGCGATATGCAAAAGTTCCCCACTTTGTACGAAAAGTGGTTTTGAGTCGGTTTTCTTTTGCTACTAGCACTTGATTGTACCCAGAAAAACCGTCTAGTAGAGAGAGAAGTTCTGATCCTGACACCATCTGTAAAATTTGTTCCATTGGAGGCATAGGGTAGTTATCTTTATCGGAAGCTTTGTTTAAGTTCCGAAAATCCACACACAATCTTATCTCTCTCGACTTCTTCCGCACGGGAACTAGGTTGGCGACCCATTCAGAATGTCGGACTTTAAAAATAATCTTTGCATCCAACAACTTCTTCAATTCCTTTTGTATCAAAGACTCAAGAGTCGGATGCATTCTCCTTAATTGCTGCTGAAATGGTTTAACACTTGCCTTCATTGATATTATGTGCTGAATAATGCAGGTATCATATGTTTTCAGATCTTCGTAAGTCCATGCAAAGACATCTTTATACTGTTGAAATAGTTTGATGAACTTATCCCTCTCGCCTGGTGAGCAACATTTACCAAGATTGACATACCTTGGTTCAGCTTATGTACTCAGATTTACCAATTCATGTTGCATAGAGGAGCTATGAGTTTTAACATTTGCTGACCTTTTGAACTTGTTCTGCAGATCGAACAAACTTTCAAGAGATCTCACTCCCTTGGTCATGAAGTTTCCTTTGACTACATCTTTGCTTTGTAGATTTGAATCATGCTTCTCTTCATCTATTATGGGTTCTTGGAAGACATCCTCATTTGTTAAGAAGTTGATGATTTGATCATCATCATCAAATACTCTAAGATTTGTAATGTTGTTCAGAATGGATGGCCTGAAAATCAATTCAATAGAGCACTTGTTATTAGTAGGCACTAATATGGAAGCAGAGGTAGCTAACAAATCAGCTGCAACATTCTGTAATATAGGAATGGAATTAATATTGAAAACATCAAAACATGAAATCAAATTCCAAACCTCAGCATGATACCCTTTTAAGTGTGGTGAAAGACAGTGAATTGTATCTCTCACCTGCCTGACAACTATCTCTGAATCACCAAAGACTTTCAAATATTTAACATTTAAACTAATAGCTTTCTTCAACCCATGGACCAGAGCTTCATATTCAGCATTGTTATTCATGCATTCGAATTTTAGTCCACAAGATAAAAAGTGTTTGTTGGTTTCAGGATCAATTAAAACACAACCAGCTCCGGATCCTTCTTGAGTTTTGGAACCGTCAAAGTATAGAACCCAAAAAACATTTTCCGCGTTAACTAAGTTAGTATCATTACCACCTAAGTCAGTAACTAATCCTACTATGTTACAGTCAATATCACCAGTTTGAGAAAATTGAAGGAGATCAGACTGTTCATCTGAATTATGGCTAACATCCTCTGATTGATAATTACCTGGTTCAATCTCTAAGAAATGATTTCCCAAAACTGAAGATGAGAAAGCTACAACTTCATTCTTTTCCTCTAACCGAGTTACATTTTGTTTCATGTGGGGTTCTCTTAGTATTTTAATATGATTTTGTCTATTCTGGTATGGCAACCACAAATGAGACCAGTCTGTTGCAAACTAACCATTTAGTTTTGTAGACCAGTCCCTGCTCAATATCAAACCATAAGTCTCAGGAATATCAACTACCATTATATCAATAAATTGGCACACTCTGGGATCTGCTGACAACCTAATAAGCACATCTTTCATTTCCCCAATGACTTTAACAACAGTTCTATCTAACTGTATGATCTGAGACGGGGATGGAATTGGTTTCCTGTTCATCTTTTTGCAAATTGACAGCAACATGACATTTGAAGAAGCCCCAGAATCTACCAAACAGTTATGCACATTATGATTAAAAATTTAGAAAGTCAACAGAAAAGGCAAAGTCTGCGATCTAGATTTCCCGCCAATGCTAGCTTCGTTTATCTCAGAGTTCTCTTCCGTGTTTTCTACTGAAGTACTAGCTTGTGGGTCAAACACTTCCAACAACTTCTTTCTTTGTTGGCGAAAACTACACATATCAAATATAGAGACATTTTCCTTTGCCTTCTTAATATCTTCGATTATGTCATATCCCATGTCATGATCTTTTGAAACTTTGGGTTGATTTTTTGTTTTGTTCGGTGTAACTTTTGGCTATTTAGATATTTCTATGCTTGGTTCTTTTGTCACTGCTAGGTTTTCCTTAGGCTGAGGCGGAATGATAGTTATGTGCTGCTTTGGCATTTCCTTTGCAACCTTAGCTTTAGGTGCCTCAATGCTTTGATCAAGCACCAGGCTCTTACTTCTAGTGGTGACATTAATTGATGCGATCTAAAATTGATTAGCAAGATCTTCAAAAGAAGGTTCTTGCGCGGGTGCCCAATCCCATAGGACCATTGTGATGTCGGGAGCGGGTTCTTCCTGTTCAAAAATTTGCTCTTCTGTAGGGTCTTTCTGATTTATTATCTACACATCTAGCATTTGATTCATCACTAGGCTCATCGAATTTATCCATTGTGGACAACTCTTTTCTGAGTGTTGTTCTTGATGGAAGGTACAGAAATGGTCCATGCCGACTTCATTTAGATTTAGAACAGCAGAATTTCTTACAGGCAGAAGTGGCTGTCCACTTTCATCCTTTTTCTTATAGAAAGGTTTGAATGGTTTCCTGGAAGTGCTGGCTGTCTTATCTTTCTCTAGATCTACAATTTTATTAGAAAGATTTTGCATCATTTTGACCATATTTTCCATATTTGTTGATGGTTCGTCTTTATTTCTGGTTAACAAAAGTGGTTTCTTAACAGCTGTTGGCTTTGTTTACAGATCGAGAGAATGCTTGGCAATGTTGTCTGCTTCTTCTTCTACCTTCTTGGCTTCTTCGAAGTTTTCTATCAAGGTAGTTTTCTTTGTCCTTTTAACAAACATTGCTTTGGGAGGATCAAGTGCTATTGTATAATATTCAACTAAAGATTCTTCAGCGGGTCTTGCTGCATCACTAAAATTATTTAACAATGTAGTGAATCTTTGATTAAATTCTTCAACCTTCTCTTTCTTTTCCATTCTCATGGACAACAATTCTTTCATGAGCGTAGCCACTATTTTCTGATTTCCATACATTCTTAAGAAACATTTCTCAAATTCTTCCCAATTTGATATAGAACTAGCTTGCAGACTAAAATACCAGGAAGATACCTTGGGTTCAAAAGTATAGGGGAAAATCCTACAGATTACATCTTCGTGTTGCACATTTAGAAGACTTAAAGCCAAATAGAAACTTTTAAGATGATCTTCAACAGAAATACCCTTCCCAGGATCATACTTAGGCAAAACCTTTTATGGATTCTTGGGTAGATCATGGAATGGCCCAGCTAAATTCAGTGCTCCTCTTGCTCTCCATGCAGGTACAACCATGGCTCTATGTGGGGAATGTGGTGGAGAATTACCTGGAGTATGAGGTGTAGAATTATGTGGAGTGTGTGGCTCTTCTAGATTTGGAGGAGTTTCGATTCTGATTTCTCCAAGAGGCTCTGTGATCTCTTCCAAAGATAGATCTACCAACTCTTCTAAGTTTTGAACTAAAACTGAATCCCTTGTGTATTGTGTTTCCCTCCTAGGAGCTCTTCTTCTAGGGAGTAGGGGAATGACATTCAAACCACCAAGTTCTCTAACATAGGAATGTGTATGTCTCCTGAAATTGGCTACTTCTGCAAAAGGAACAACATAAAGCATTTCTTGCTGCTCAATTTCAGAATTGGGATCTTTTTGATTCCTTGATTCCAGATCAAAATTGTTTGGGATAGCTGTTTCAAGCGGGTCTTCAGTGATATTTCTTCTAACAGAAGGATCTCCTCTGCCAGCCATGCACTGGTGGCCATCCTTCTAGCGCCAAAAACTGTTGATGCCCCGGAAATCGTTATTAATCAGCAAGGGATTCTCCCCAGTAAGCAAGCGCAATTTGATCGCTCACCGTTTGGTATAGGGAATCCCTCTGGTCACTACTACATTTTTGGCCTTTAGGGGGGGTTGTCTTCCACCCCCAAAAGTGACCTACAGGGGGGGTTTTGGCATAACCACCCTCGTAGAGGTCTACAGAGGCGGTTTTAAACCCCCCTCGTAGACCCCTTCATAGAGACCTACGGGGGCGGTTTTGAACCCCCTTCATAGAGACCTATGGGGGCGGTTTTGAACCCCCCTCGTAGAGGCCTACAGGGGCGGTTTCAAACCCCCCTCGTAAGGCCTACAGGGGCGGTTTGGAACCCCCCTCGTAGAGGCCTATAGGGGTGGTTTGGAACCCCCCTCGTAGAGGCCTACATATGCGGTTTCAAACCCCCCTCGTAGATGCCTATAGGGGCAGTTAGGAACCTCGCTTGTAGAGTCCTATAGGGTCAGTTTAGAACCCCCCTCATAGAGGCTTATAGGGGTGGTTGTGAACCCCCCTCGTAGAGTCCTATAGGGGTAGTTTAGAACCCCCCTCGTAGAGGCTTATATGGGAAGTTGTGAACCCCCCTCGTAGAGGCCTATAGGGGCAGTTTGAAACCCCCCTCGTAGGTGTCTATAGGGGCGATTTGGAACCCCCCTCATAGATGCCTATTGTGGCTGTTTGAAACCCCCCTTTTAGAGACCTACAGGGGGGTTCTGAACCCCCCTCATCGTAAGCTATGGTGGCAGTTAACAACCCCCCTCATAACCATCTACAAGGTCAATTTAGAACCCCCCTCATATCCACCTACAATATTAGTTTAGAACCCCCCCATATCTACGTAGAGGATCAATTTAGAACCCCCGTCATAGCAACATAGGAGGACACTTTAGAACCCCCCCCATAGCAACTTGTAGAGGGGGTGTGGCACCGAGTAACAGTATATAGGGAAGTTCAAAAACCATCCTTAAGACTTCTGGAGGCGATTGAAAACTGTTGTGGCCACAATGGATCCCATGCTTAGATAAGCACGGGAGCCCCCAAGTTTAATGAACACAAAGGTGTTTGGGTGAGTCATCTTGAAAATTTTAGATTTTGATTTTAATTCTAAAATTCTTCACCCATGCTTTTGGTTTGCTTGTTTGTAAGGGTTTGATTATTTCTTCCAAAGTGTTTTGGTCTGAAAATAGCCAAAATTTTGAGTATTTTGTTGACTATTATCATCATCCCAAAACCTGACATTTGGAGAACCCGAAACCCGCAACCCGACAGGTGCGAGTTGCAGGAATGCTATTTTTTTAAGTTTTGGTAATCCCGAAACCCGCAACCTGATGGCTGCGGGTTGCGGAACCATTCTTTAATAAGATTGAGAAATAATTACCCTGAAACCGGAAACCCCACAATGGCGGCATTCGGCTTTTGGGATTGTGGTTTTTCGTTTATTTGGTGTGACCTCCCGAAACCTGCAGCCTGTAATTTTGGGATGTGGCTTTCGGGATGGTTATCTCTCCTCACAGTTTCACGTTCCCGAAACCTGCCACCCCGCATGATCGGTTTTCGGCTTTTGGAAATCTTTTCTTCCACTCCCATTTCGCGTGCCCGCAACCCGCAAATCCATACTTTCGGGTTTCGGCTTGCAGGATCTTTGAATAAGAACTTTATGAAAAGTTTTGAACTCGATTCCGCATCCTGCTCCGGTTAATCTCAGTCGTCCGTCTGTTATGGTTTCACAGTCATGTTGATTTTGGGTAATCAGTTAAGTCAGGCATTCCCATTTTGTCTTTTGAAAGCTGGTTCTACCAAATTATCATTTTTCTGTGTAATTTATGATAGCAGACACTAATACAAGTCTATCAGTTACTTCATGTTGGATGGATGCCATCTCTCCGCCTTAAGTTCGCCATGTCTAGACTTGAGTTTTGACATCTTGTCGTTTTTGTTCCACTTCTTAATGATCACTTCTTTTCACTTATTCCTGATCTGAAAGCTTTTATCATTCTCGTGGAAGCTGGGTCAGATCGATCGGATTTGTTATGTGCGAGCAATTGATAGCCTGTGCATTGGAATTCCTAATCGAGACTTGTTGTAGATCAACTTTATCACCATAATCTTTGTCTCTATTATTATTTACCAGTCATAATCATTGATGAGAGATTGCTTGTAACGATGTGATCATAAAGGCAATTCAAAACCATGCGAATAGTAATTGAGCTTGTACTTCGCACAAGCCTAAACTTGAACCTTGGTTCTTTTCATGACAATTGAAGTCATTGTAATGGATTGGCTGGATAAGTTTAATCATTGCAAATTGGCCCTCCCAATTGACATCACCCTGCTTGTTGGCCTTAAAATAGCAATTAACGTAAAAACTCTAGACTATCCATTGCCTTTTGAAAGAGGAAATACTCTGTGTGGTATTCTTCTTATATCCTTTTATCTAAGACTTATTCAGAATGAGTAATATTCATGCAGATGGTGAATTTTCTAATGTTCAGGCTGACGATAAAGAGCTTTACCCCTTGTTGTATCAAGAAATGTTGTCACCACCATTTGATGCAGGTGTTCCTGATCTTAGCAGCGGTAGCAGTGAAGAAGACTTTGAAACGTTGTCTTCCTACATGCAAAACACCGTGGAGTGAAAGAAGAAAGTTCCGGAAGAACCAACTGATCTTGATACTAATGTTATATAGGACTTTATAATCAATGAAGAACATGACATGCCGGCTACCATTCCTGAAGTAAATCCTCTAATGGATTTCTCTGTTTTTGACAGTGGGTTCCCCGACCCCGAATTTCCTACAGCGGGTGCTCTGCAAGCTACACCACCTGTTGATGAGAGTGAACAATCTGTGATTGAATTTTTATGGTGCCACGAGACCTTATCTGGTTAAAGAACAAGTCTTTCTTTTGTGAAAGGTGACGGAAAATCTTTTAAGCTTAAAAATAGCAAGATTTCTTGGATCAATGGTTAGATCCGATTTTGTAATCCCTATTTTGTAGAATTTCTCCTTTTGGAACCCTTATGTAAATTTAGTATATAAGGAGGAATGTTTCCCTTAGTAAAGGGTTGGGAATTTGGGAATTGCAATTCAGCGGGAGATTGGACTGAAGATACTTTGTCTATCAGAGTCATTGTAATTTTTGTACAAGACTTCTCTATTCAGGAAATCTATCTTTTAATCCACCTTCCATTGTTCTTCAAATTTCTTTGAGAATTGTTGAGTTAATGTTTCAAATTGTCATCGATTATGTGTTTAATCTTTTGCAGGACATTCATTAATGCATAAGATCTCTCATATTGATTTCTTTGTATGCTTGGATTATGCTCAAAATTGTTCTATTAAATTTCTTTAATTGAACGTTTTCACTTTTATATTTCTGCAAATGATTCGATGCAAACAAACATGTATAATCAAATGTTAATTTTTCAATTAACGCAATGATTACAGATTAGATATTTGAATAGGCTTAAACACTTTGAAGAATTGTCACTTAATTTTCATTAACTGATAATGCTTTAAATTAACAAGTGAAGAACCGGAAGACATTTCTGTTCAAGAAACTTACTACTTGTTCATCACACTTCAATTCTGATCTGCACGATATCAACTTTTCCTTTTAGGTTAGATCTGACTTAGAATAGGATCTTTCCTTAGTTAGGTTAAGTTAGGTTTGTTAACCATCTTTCATACTTTGTTTTCCTTCATAGGAAAACTGATCTTTTAAGATTAAATATTTTACTCATAGAGTGCCAGCAGAGACCAAATATACGTGGGTGATTACCACACCAAATAGCTCGAGGATAGAATTGCCCTCACGCAGGGTATTTCGAAGCCTTTGGCTGGGTTTTCATCCCCTGTTGTGTGCCTTGGACCCATTCCAGCACTTTGCACTTACCCTTCACCCCCGAGGCATCAACAAATGGCGCTAGAAGGAGGGCAACTAGTAAAACATGCCTAAGCAGACTACTAATAAACCTCCTCCAGCAAGTACTTCAACGGTTCAAACCCGAAGCTAGACTAGGGCTTCAACATCTGAACAACCAACTAGTACACAACCTACGATTCTCCCTGTCGCGTCCAGACAGCCTGCGGTTATACCTGTCACACCTGTGATACAACAGGAGAACATAGGAGATATAATTTTCATGTCACCTACAAGGGGACCCATCTCGCTAGAGCAGATATTGAAAAAATCTGCCGATAGGGTTTTAAGAGCAGAACAACGACTTGCCAATCAAAGAAGACGTGGCCTGGTAGCTCTAAACTTAGAAGGTATTTTATAGGCTAGTGGGAGGGAAGATCAGCAAGTTCCCACTTCACAGACCAGTGACCCACAGGTTCAGCATACCACTAATTTAAACACAGAGGATCATCATACAATTGATCAACAACCTGAAAACCAAGAGCAGTTTAATCGACCAGATTCTCTTGAATATAACCGTGGTACCACTCTCGTAGGAACACAAGGTCAACCAAATCTTGGAGCCGGTGGTCCACCACCGTCCCCTCCTTCATCATCATCATCTTCCTCTAACGAAGAGAATTCTTCTATTTCGTCATCTGAAGAAGAAGAACAAGAACCTCCAATGGCCGGAGAAGGTCAAAACAGACCTTGGCTTGACCAAGGTGTAGTTTTCATATTAGGTGATCAACATAGATTACCAAAGAATCCTGAGAAATGGCTGCCTAAATACAACCCTGATGATAAGATACCTGCGTTGGATCACATAAAAACTTTCATGCAGGCAATTAGGCTTAGAAATGTGGTACATGAGGATGTAGTGTGCAGACTCTTTCCATACACTTTTGAGGGTAGAGCGGCCACTTGGTATTTTGCTTTACCGAGCCAATCTATAACTTCCTAGGATGAGTTTGAGAAACATTTTACCCAGAAATTCGGGGATGACAAAACACCGCAAGATCTTGTCTTAGAGTTATCCTCCATGAAAATCAAAGGAAAAGAAAGGGTAAAAGACTTTAACCAAAGGTTTTCATATCTCAAAAACAGAATTCCTACCAATCTTCTTCCTGCTGAGGAATTGTTGGTGGCTTATTATGAAAAAGGTATGCCTCCCCCTATTGCAATATGGGTCAAAAGGGAACATAAGGGTACTTTGCTAGAAGCATTTGATGAAGCAATCCAAGTTGAGAAGGACATCTTTTGTCTGGACAACAACCCTGAAGCTTCAGAAGGATAATCTTCCACTTCCAGGAAGAAAATTGAGAATGTCCCTAAACCCACAGTTCAGAACAAGGATCCATTTGATATGACTGACATGAAAAAATTCCTTCAGAGGATGTCAAATGAGATGGTGGATTTGAAGAAGAACACTAATGATAATCAGAATCAGAACAGAGGTTTTGTAAGGCCACCGTTTAGGAGACCTTACCAGCCTCCACAAAATCCACCACCACCGAATCTGGTAGATGCACTCACAAACAATGAACTCTATGCTATTTTTAGAGCATTGGCAGCAGAATCTCAAGTCACCCCTGACACTTCCAATGATCAGACTACCCTAGATCCACCACTACCTGTAGAAGAAGCAAAAGATGATCCATAGGTCGATGTCGTGGGTTTCTTTTCGGAACTTCCTATGTGTGAAGAGGAAGAAGAACCTGAGGCAATGTTTAACACACAACATCCTTATAATACAAGGTCGAGACCACAGCCACCTCAAGAACCTTCATCTTCTCCCCCGGTTCCCACAGGAAACAAGACTGTCCCACAGAAGGATACAGTCCTCCCTCAAATGGAGTACAACCTGGTTGAAGACTTAAAAAGAGTCAAAGAAAACATCTCTCTGTTTGAGCTACTCAAGATTCCTTCTATGAGGGATTCTTTACCTAAAAACATGATAGTCAAACAGTCTAGAGAGTCACAGAATAATAATCTAGACTCTGTCACTAAAACTGTTGATAAAAAACCAGCAAGTAAGAGAACTCCCCCTTTCTTGCTTACTTTTGATATTTTCAACCGGAATGTACACAACTGCATGATAGATTCAGGAGCATCATCAAATGTGATGCCCCTCTCTGTTTGCAGAAAATTGAATGCAACGTGGGAACCCTGTCCAACCCAGATTGTGCAAATTGACAGATCCAAAGTCAGAGTGGTTGGCAAATTGAGAAACGTTCTACTCACGCTGTCAGCTGATCCCAGGATCCATCAGACAGTTGACATTGTGATAGCTGACATCCCAGAAGCCAATGGGATGTGGTTGAGCAGGGACTGGTCAGAGAAACTTAAATGTTACTTTGCAACCGACTGGTCCCATTTATGGTTGCCTTACAATGGTCAACCGAATAAAATTAAGATCAGTAGAGAACCTTTTATGAAACAGACAGTTACTGATCTTAATGATTCAAGTGAACTTGCTGGCTATCTCGCCTCTCGTGTAGAGCAATTTACATTTGATACCTTTTTCGGTGAATTCCCAGCTAATGCCTCACCAGAAGAAAGCATCCAAAACGAATCACATATCACTCAGGTCACTTCTGTACCTTTTTCTGGTGAAATTGTGCATAATGTATATAATGTGAACACCAATTTTAGATTAGACCCTATCTCATGGACCTTATTTTTTTATGGCTCCAAGTCCAAGGAGGGAGCTGGAGCGGGTTGTGTTCTTATCAATCCTAAAGGAATGAAAATCATGATTGCTTGCAGGTTAGAATTTGATTGTACTAACAATGTCGCCGAATATGAAGCTCTTGTGTAGGGGCTCAAGAAGGCCATTGATTTAGGTGTACAAGCAAAAGAATGCTATGGAGACTTCGAAATTATAGTCAAGCAAGTTAGGAATAAAATATACTGCTTATCTCCACGTTTGGCTAAGTATCAAAAGTTGGTAAGGGATCTAACCAACTCATTTTCGACATTCAATATTAAATCAGTTCACAGGTCACAAAATTTTGATGCAGACCTGTTAGCAAATACATCGTCTAGACTGATCCTGCTAGAAGGTCTATCTCCTCAAACTTTTTCTATCGAATTGATGTACAAACCATCCATTTCGGATAATGTGAGTAATTGGAAAGTGTTTGATGATGACTAACAGATACTTGACTTCCTCACTGCTCAAGATACATTTCAAGACACGGCCATTGATGAAGCAGAGCATGAAAAGTCACTCGCCGATCTCTCAAATGTTATCCCAAAGTCAGTGATCAATCTAGAAAAGTTTTATGATTTGCAAGACAAGTTCAAATCTCAAACTAATTGTAAAACCCAAAGCTCATCTTTGAACTATGAGAGGGTCAACCTAGGCACCGAACAGGAACCTCGTTTCATCAATTTGGGAGTTGATTGTACCCCTGAAGAACGTAGAGTCATCATTGCATTGTGTAAACAGTATAAAGATGTTTTCTCCTGGACGTATGACGAATTGAAAACATTTGACACTAGCGTCATGTTTCATAATATACCCATGAAACCAGAAGTCAAGCCATTTCAACAAAAGCTGCGGAAGATGCACCCCAGTTTGGATCCATCTGTGAAAAAGGAGTTGGAGAAACTGCTCACTGCTCGAATCATCTTTCTGGTCAGGCACACTCAATGGATCGCTAACTTAGTAACTGTCCGTAAGAAAAGCGGGGAAATTCGACTGTGTGTCGATTTCAGGAACCTGAATTGGGCTTCTGAGAAAGACAATTATCCTGTTCCACCGATGGAGCAGATTCTTCAAAAGGTAGCCGGGTCAGAGATTTTTTCCCTCCTAGATGGTTTTTCGGGGTATAACTAGGTTATGGTTGCCCCGGACGATCAATTGATCAGGAACCTGTTAAGGTGATGGGATTTATAAATTCACAAGATGCTTTTATAGATGAAGACAATCTAGGAAAATCTTAGAAACTGTAACCCCTGGTCTAAATATTAGTATATATTATTTTAGTATTTTTCAAACTTGTATATAGTCAAGTTATCAATGAAGACATCCAAGTAATATTCTCCATCAAAAGGATTTATAAAACCGCAAAATGCACATGTAGTCTATAGGTTAACAAAAACTTTCAAAGTATCCAGAATCTCCCCCCTGGAGTACTCAACAGGGTATTTAGAATTTTCAAAGTTGGCTTTCTTCAAAGAATCAAAGAATACCACAAACTAGTCTCCTGTCATTAACTTTGGACTTTCTAAGGGATGCAATTCTGGTTACGAACAAAAGAGCACCCCACTAAACATTTTTGGTGCTATAAACCCTCAAAATATACGTACATATTGATAGATAGGTTTAAACCACTTTGTCAGAGTTGACTATCATTGTAAATTAGATTAATTTGGTAGGTGTGAATTAATACTTCTGAATTCATCGTTTTGTTGTTTTGATCTATAATAACCTGCATTTATCCACTAAATGTGTTGAAGTTCATCTAGTGGTAGCATTTTGAGCCATGGTTCTGATATTTGACATGTTGGTTGTATAAGTTCACAAGCAATATCAATTTTCATTTGAGAGTCAACATATGTTGAGCAGATGACTCACACATACTCCATTTGGAAGTCAGATTTTTAGGTTTCAGGGAACAATTCCCAAGTAGAAATTCAAGGAAAATGTTTTGTATAATACCTCTACTATGATTTGTTTAGGATATCCGAGTGTGTAATTTTAGTTGGGATTTTGTACAATCTGACCATCATCTTGGTTATCTATACATCGAAGGTTGCATAGTAGAGGAAGCAACTTTTTGTTCAGTTAGTTTTGGTTTTCTTCTTGACAAGGCAGTGGATTGTGATCATGAACATTGCTACTGTTTGTAATTGGAATATTCACTGCAAATACATTGCTTATCATTTGAGAACGTGAATCATTATATGTTGTATTTTCCTATTATACTCTTCAGATTACAAATTTTCAATGTCCCGGTATATTGTTTTTTGCCACTGAAGTGTAAGGTGACCAAGAGTTCACCCATTTGTTGGATCAAACCATGAAAAAATAACACCCATTTGTTGGATCAAACCATCCAAAAATAACTTGGATTTAATGGACAGGCCCCACCTAGACATCCTCCTCCATTTCAATTCATCCCCCATTGGATCACTTATCCAACTTACCTACAAAAGATTCAGGAGACCTAAGACCCCTACTCTCTAGTTTATGGGGGGGCTGTGGAGATATGGGCAAGGACATATCGTAAAGATGCATGACATGAGATGGTCAAACAAGGCCATGTCCCTAGTATGTGTCAGTTTAAAACCTCAACTTAGTAGGTAAGGCCAAAAATTAGTAATCATAAGGCCTAAAATTAGTACTTCACAGGGCTCTATTTTTGTGGTGCCTCACCTACTCAAAATAAAAAAATGTATTATCAAGATAAAACCTCATAAGTAGTTTCCATCTAAATATAGGGATATTTAATGCCATGGTACTAAAGAGTGTCATTACTTCATCCATCATGTTAGGGTACTTCTTATCCTTTCTAGCTATACTTTAACATAGGATTAATTTGCATGATTATTTTTTCTGTATTAGTTGTGTCCTTGGAATTGGTAATCATATGAAATGTTAGCTCTGTCTCTACTAATAATTAGTTTTTTTTAATTGAGTGAGCTAGACTAGGATCCCTTTGGTTTGGTTTTATTCTTGACAAGGCAGTGGATTGTGATCATGAACATTGCTACTATTTGTAATTGGAATATTCACTGCAAATCCATTTCCTATCATTTGAGAATGTGAATCGTTATATGTTGTATTTTCCTATTATACTGTTCAGATTACATGACTTAAGGTTGTAACATGACTTGTAGTCAGATTTAAATTGCTCATAATATTATATGTGTTGATTTTAAGAAATGTTCAATGTCCCAGTATATTGTTTTTTGCCACTAAAGTGTAAGGTGACCAAGAGTTCACCCATTTGTTGGATCAAACCATGAAAAAATAACACCCATTTGTTGGATCAAACCATCCAAAAATAACTTGGAGTTAATGGACAGGCCCCACCTAGACATCCTCCTCCATTTCAATTCACCCCCCATTGGATCACTTATCCAGATTACCTATAAAAGATTCAGGAGACCTAAGACCTAACATAGGATTAATTTGCATGATTATTTTTTCTGTATTAGTTGTGGCCTTGGAATTGGTAATCATATGCAATGTTAGCTCTGTCTCTACTAATAATTAGTTTTTTTAAATTGAGTGAGCTAGACTAGGATCCCTTGAATAATATGACATATGCAACCATGACATTACAACATAATATGGAATTGGAGCCTAGTGAGAAAACAACTCACTTCATACAAGTTGGCACATTTAGAAGGAACTCCATCAACAAGTGATCACCTAACAACAGAGGTTTAAATAAAAGGCAACCTTTCAGGGACAAGAAAGCATTTGGGATGGGATACAAACAATTTAAATGATGGAAAATTACATTATACAGAATATGACACAAATATTATGAGTGATCACAGATATGAAAACACAATGAGGTAATAGATTAGTGAGACATGACCATGCAAGTTTTGGTTGCATGAAGAATGCTAATTATCATCAAGTGGTTTACCATGAAAAATGGTCTAGTGGATCATGGTCATAATCTTTCCTTCACTCAAGGTACCCAAGAAGCATGAATCTCCAAGTACCTCTAAATTTTGATTATGATGCATATGGAAAGCATCATAACATCGCTCCTTCTAGTTATTACAAATCTTCCTTGAAGGGTGTCAAGGGATGGGTTTGTAACAACATGCTAATATGCACATGATGAGAAATCTTAATCATCCAAAGTAGATTTTATAAACATGGACTTAGTTGGGACATTAATGGCAATTCTCAAAGAAAATTGTTTGTCTAAGCTATTAACCTTTAGTTTCTTTGGTTGAATCTATTTCTTCATTAAACCTTGGCCATCAAACCTTAGCAGTTGATGAAGCTATTTCTTCATTGACTATATGTGTAGTTTCACTGTATTTATGCCTTTGAACAAGGACGCAGACTTAATGCTGGCCATGATGAATCTGGGGAGTTTGCATCAATACTTAGTTCCCTATAGAATGCAGTCCAATTGCCGATGAATCCATTAAAACAAGATTTTATTCTGTGGTTGAAACCCTTGGATAGGTTACTTGAAATAAACATGTTTCTGTGGCAATATTACCATAATGTAATGAAGACCTGTTTGTGCATGTCCTGTCTGACTGTTTCTTATTCCATGGATAAGGAGTATTTCTCACAACCAAATTTTCTTGTTTTAAAGGTTAATGTTTCAACGGGGATCCCTATTTTCATAGTTTGAGATTGAACACTATAACATATATTCATAAATGTAACATACATTCCAATTCAGACATAAATGCAACATGTATCCATGCTATTTTACATATGAGCTAAATGCAACACAAATGCAACATATATCCATGAAAATTCTAGTGACAACTTTCTTGGTTTTCTTAATGAATATGCCATGAATAGAACTGTGGATAATTCTTCACAACAGATTCCAGCCACTATGAATATAACACCATTTTATTGATTGTGTTATACAACTATCTATTCATCCATGTATTCATACAAAAAAGACATATAATGCAGAAGATGAGTATTGTTAATAAAGGTGGAACGACAATGGACATGCTCAATATCACTATAAACCCCAATATACTCCAACTTACAAGATATCCCAGAAATGTCATAATATATATATTATCATATAACCACTTTAGCGTAATATGTATTCACCCTTTAGTCAATACATTTCTACAATATCCAACATGCTTTATTGTTGCAGCTAACTAGAATCACTAGTCACAAAGCTCAATGTTATCCTTATTCCAAGGAATGTAGCTCCATAAAGCATCTTCTATAGTAGACAATGCGCTATTGGGACATGGTAGAGGTAGACTTCCCAATTGTGGTTCTAGAATCTCTGTAGGGCTGACAACATAGTAGTCCTCCCCAAGACGAACACAGTGGGTCATTGTATTTGGGTCAGTCTTATGTATTGTTGCCCTTGCAACTTTGACCCAAGAATTTAGCACAATGAGATAGCACTTCTTTCCTTCCAAACCTAATTGGGAAGATGTTGGAAACTCAATAGAATTCTCTTCTTCTTGCCAATGACTGAAACAAAGTAAGATAAGCTGAAATAATAAGTTAAATATTGGTTATCAAAAAATAAAAAAATAGAAAACTTACTAAGATTGGGGACTTCATTTTGTTAGTTTGAAATGTAGTGGTCAATAGGGTTTTCTGCTCCAAATGCTTAGCATAATTTGATGCACAGCTCTGCACCTAATAAAGAATGATTTGTAATATATTGAAAGAATAGAACAAAATTGAACTAAATTACAATAATTTTCAAAACTTACTAGGGATGTCGGAGTTTGTGTTGGAGATAATTGTATTTGTACTGTTTCCTTCATAGGGATTGTTGTCTCCCCTAAATTACTATGGAAATACAATATAATATAAGACCTACAATGAAAAATTGAAACTAAACTGTTCTTCAAAAAAATATTTATACAACTTACCTCCACCGTAGGCATGATTTCAGATTGGAAATTTTGTACAGTAGGAAGTTGTTCATATTAACAATGTGATATTAGAATTCAATTCATTAATGTCAAAAAATGTACATTGGGGGAAGAGTAAAGAATTTGATACTAACACTTTCATTGTTGATTTCATTTTATTTCTCCATGGCTTCTACTCGTTTCATGAGTTCAGAAATTGATTTTTTAGACATGATATTTCTTGTGCATTTTCTTTGATTGTAACCTAGCTTGCAACTAGGGCTTCCTTGTATGGGTTTCTTCCAAACAAGTTAGTTGGCGTAACTCCGAGGCCAAACCCACGACATCGTCCCCTCGCATCAGGCCCTAATACCCTAGCAAGGGCATCATCCTTAGATGCAAATTGTTCAGATGCCACTTTTGATTGTGCTTCTTCAAATTTTTGTTGGTATTTTCATACAATTAAACAAAATCATTTAAAAAAATTTCCAACATGACATAAAATGGAATTCTAATCTGTATCTAAAATAGAAGGTTGGGAACTTACTATTGTTTCTCCTACGGCTGGTGTGATTGGAGTGTCATCCTTCTTTTTATGGCACTTCTCCCAATATAGGTCTGCCCTAGTAATGGTAGTGGATGTAACATCGGAGGATCTAGAGTTTTTCTAGTTACAAGAAGTTAAATAGTATGGTTAACTTGTAGCATTACAATGAATCCCAACTATGCTAACATAAAGAAAATATAATGGATCAAAAGAACTTACCATGTCATGTTCGACCCTTTGATAACCATGACGTCCACAAGTGTGCAAGTCTTACTCCTTTTCTCTGTTTTGCTTATTTTTTCTCTTTGTATCCTACAAATCAATTAAAAAATTACAATAATATAGGTCAACATTACAAGCCAATAGACATTTCATGTAACTTGATTATATAAATATTTGAACTTTTTGCTTACTTGGAATTGAGCAGTGCTTCGTGATAGTACAAACTCTCTCCAAATTGTCTCACTTATCCTAATTAGAGGAACACTTTTTAATCTCTCCTCATTGGACTCATGAGAATCACAAAATCTTTTGGCCAAACGATGCCTATGACTATTTGTCTTATGGATTATAGAGTGCATACAATAATCTTTAAGGATGGGAGGGATTATGAATTTGGAATGCAACATATAATAAGTGAATTACTATATGTCATCCATTGTTTGAAAATAAACATTGAAAGCATGCAAAAATACAAATGTAGAGAGAAAATATACAAAGTTCTAATACTCACATTGATGATGTTCCACAAGTCATCCTTTAGTGGAATTGGAACCTTTCTCCAATTAAAATATGTGATTGGAACCATCTCCCTAGCAAGTACACCTAGTAATGACAATAGCTTCACAGAGTTTGGACCAACCGGTTGGTTCCTTTCATTAATTTCAATTTCAAGCAGAGCCTCCAAGTTATTGATGTCTGCACATCTTGTTGGTCCTCTACACTTCTTCTTGATCATCTTAGCCGATGCATGTGTAGAGGGATCATCCCCTTCTATGTTAATATCTTCTTGGCATGATTGTTCATGAACATCATCTATAGAAGAAGGAATTGTAAAGGTGTTAAGGAATGATTAATAGAAAAATTTAAAGTTATCACAAAGTTAAAATCTAATAATTAATGCGCATACAGTGTTCTTCTTGTTGCCCCTCTTCTTGAAAAGAAGGAAGTATCTCTTCAGCGTCATTTCTTTCATTATTGGGACTATTACAATCATTCAAAGGCAATTTGGAGCTTCCTCTTGTTTGGATCTTCCTCTTCTTAGTCACTATAGAAAGAAATGTTAATAGACATATGTATAACATCACCATACAATAAAAATAAAAATTATATTGCATAATAAAATAAACTAATATTTTTCTAAATCTTTACTTGTAGGGGTGCATGTTCTTGTATTCCCCACTTTATCCTTCTTAAAGATTCTTTTTTTAGATTCCATGATCATACTTCCTTGATTTCGTGTCATAATTTGTTTTCCATGTGTTTTCTCAAATGGATTAGAGTATTACTTGGTTGTAGCCTATTAGAATCTTATTAAAGTACAAGATAATATGTTATGAGCATGGAAATGTCATGAAAAGAATGATATAGTTATAGCACATACAATCACTTACCTCCATGTATGCACTTGTACACAACCTAAATAACAAAAAAAAAACTTGTATCAGTAATCAACCACATGAAAAATCAATATTCAATTCCAATTTTATAACAATCATGTGAAATTTTATAACAAATAATATACTTCATAAGTTTTCACAAGCCTCCCCAATCTTCAAAAGGACATTTGTGATCCCTAATTGGGAGAAAAATACAGGTTTGAACTAGTTTATAAACACAAAGCTTACCAAATCCAAATTTGCTTAAGAACCAAATAGTAATTGATCAAGACAGATATTCCGCACAGATCCAGATATATTTGAACAAAGATTTGAAGAAAGCGTATAAACAAAAATATTCTTGGTGATTTGGATTTGGTAGTAGGACTTTCTCACCAACAACCCATTTCCATGCAAACCCGAAAAAGAAAAAACGATACTTGTTCTTGGACATAGTCTTCCATGTCAGGGAGCAAGTCGAGATTTTAAGGGTTCACAACCATCCATTGTACCACTGTGTAGTTCACTTGCTACTATTGTTTCCTATCCAACAATCTCTCCCTTGACATTATGTGTTTTGTCCTATAGTTATTGTGATTAAAAACTCTGGTCCAAACCCACACAATATATCAAAATCTTAGGTAGAAAGGTTTTAGAGAATGATGAAGGTACTAATGGTTTTAGAGAATGATGAAGGTACTAATAGGTTCAATAACAAATCTAGGAAATAATAATGAATTAACAAAGGTTGGTGGAAGAAAAGGACAAGAAATAGAAACAACTAGGTTTTTGAAGAATAATTTCAAATTTGGTAACAAATCAAGGGTTTCCTCTAATCTAGAAAAGGATGGAAAGGTAGTGGCTTTTCCTTCGACAATCAATGCAAAGGTTATTCAACATGGTGGTCATCAATGCCCTTTTAGGAAGAATTATGTTATTTCATCATCATAGATACAACACATGCTATACTAAGGATCTAGGTTTCACGGAGGAAGGAAGCATTGCAGGGCTCTAACTAGTTCTGATATAGATAATTAGAAGTTGTCTCTCCCATGTTTTCTATCCTAGATAAAGAATCTATGGTTTGGACTGGTTAAAGATAATATTTAAATTGTAATATTCCCATTTTGATTGTTTTGATGTTTTGGGTCACACTGTAAATATTTGGATATAATGATGGGATATAAATGTAGAGTTGAAAGCTAAGGCCCAACTAGTGAATCCCTAGGCATGTTTTTTTTATAACTATTCTTTTGATATACCATGAGGTAGATTAACCATGAAATTTTCAATGTCGTGTAAATATTATTTCAAAATTAATTCAAAGTTCCCAGGTTGGTTTCTAAGGGCATGAGATGATCTATGAGTCCACTATAGGAGAAGAGGAATGGAAAAAACCAAGAGGTTGAGAAACAATGCTAAAATGCCCAAGTCTCATAGCCTTCATATTTTCACCATTTTCCTTGTTAAAAACCTCTATTGACAATCATTAAGTGTAGGTGGTGGTTGGAGGATAAGTCCACCTTCCATAGTTATGAGAGCATGGGGATTGAGTACAAGTCCATGAAGACTGTAAGAGACTCCATATCCATAAAAATTTGAACCTTGTGGGAATTTGAACCACCTCTATATTCGTGCACTCTCTTCGTGAAAGATTTGGACTAACCATTCCATTTGCTCATTATGATTCATTCATCCATTCATTCATCGTCATCTATTCACATTTTCATCCATTCATTCATGTTTTAGCCGTCAACTCAATTTGTGTGTTCCCAGACTATGCTCTCCCATTCATCTCGATTCTAAACCAGCCTCATTTGAATCGTTGAGTAGCGAGAGAGAGCTAAAGAAGGGTGGATATTGAAGCTAAGAAGAGAAATGGAAGGGTGCAAAAGAGCATATAGGCCAGGGTGGTAGGAACCTACCTGCAATCCCTATAGAATGGTCCTCAATGAATGCTCAAGAGAAAAGAGATGGGTCTATTGAGTTGATCATGAAGGCAAACAACAGATTGGACCCCTTTTGCACACACATAGAACACAAAGAGGGATGAAGGTTCTTGAAGGAATATTAAGCAAAGAAATGAAAGGCCTTCAAGTATGATTGAGGGACTATTTATTGAAGAAAGGGTATATTCCTAGTGTTTGTAGAGAAATGGTGAGGAGTGCCATGGCTTGTCTAGTCAAAAATTTCCTGAAGATTTATATGGTTCATAGCTACGGTTAAGCCTAATAGTAGTTGGGTTGGGTAAATGACCTGAGTGTCATATATCAGTTTCATTTGCCTAGTGGACTTATTGCCCCACCTAGGGATGGAATCCACAAAGGAATGCATATGGTTGAAGTGTTAGTGCCAAACGATGGTTGTTCTGGCCTTTGAAGAGTTCATTCAAACTAGGGTGGTTGGCTTCATGGACCTCATACTTTGGATGACCATTAGAAAGGATAAGTATTGTTATGAGAAGTGATAGAATATATGAGATGTGTAAAAGAAGGGGAAGCATGACTAGAGAAAGGAAGGGTTCAAGCTTCCCTTTTATAAAAATTGGCTAGTTGAATTGATGGGAAAGAGGCCAAGAAAGCTTATTCATCAGATATATGAAATATGATGGGCATCAATATTCATATCATATCTATATTACATTATTTGACTGAGTATAGAGGATAGTTGTGGGTATCTAATCTAGATCTTAAATTTGATTGGATTAAGGTAGTTTATGGGTTACTATTCTTAGCTACATATCCCTGTCATTACTATTGGCAAATGCTATATCCTTTGTGGAAGAAGCGTCCATGTTCCCTTAAGCATAGAGGATTGATAGAACCCCATTTCACTCAGAAATTGCATCACAACCTTGGCTTGATTTATAAGATAGTTTGTTGGTTTTTCCTAGAACATATTGGAGGAGATTGCACACAGGGACAACAGATAAACATTCAGGTATCATCTTCAACAAGAGGGTTCCTTTTCTACTTGGAGAGTGGGCACCTTATCAAGTCATTAACAAGGAATTTCCAGTCATGTAGTTTGTTCATTCTAATAAAATACATCAATCTTTGTTTGTTGGTTGTCTATTTATTATAGTATATTTAGTTTTCTTCCACTCTACCGTACAACACTAATGATTCACTCTATCTTACAGCACCACAGGAAAATATCAACAAGGCATTTATCATTAAAACTAGATCAGAATAAACAAGACTGCACAAAAATATGAGGACGTACCTTACCCTTTCAAGGTTCTTTAATTACCACGCCAATTGAATGGATCCCCTGCTTTGAGAGCTGGCCCCAGTGCTAGCATCTATGGTAATGCCAGTCCCAAATCTGAACGATGCATTTTGTTGTGTCTAGTGTGATGGATGAAGGATAACAAGTGCTAATACAGAGAGTGTGATGGATGAATGATACTACAAAAAGAAATAAATAGAGATAAAACTATTTTTCTAAGAAATAAATAGGATGATTCCTAGAGCTATTACTGCATTCACTGAAAAATAAATAGATAGAGATAAAACTCTTTTTGTAAGATCTGGAGAAGATGCACTAGCTCTCACGTATTGGAGGTGAGGCTATCTAACAAGAACAAAAGAAGAAGAAATCGGGATCTATTTTCACTACCTCTCTATATTGAAATGGATCGTAATAGAACCAGTCTAACCAAGTGCGCATCTGTCCAGTCTGTCCAAATCGATCATAGAACCAATCTGTCCAAATCGCGCTGACCAAGTGCTCATAGAACCAGTCTGTCCAAATCGCGTGGGATTGAACCAATTTCTTTAAAAAAATCACAAAATGGAGTGGCGGGAACCACTATTCCAAATGGCGCGGGATTCCTAAACATGATTTTGATTTTGATTTTATTCCCATGATGAAAAAGTAATTAATTAGACATTTAGGACAAGGCTAGGCACACCATTTTGATTTTGATTTCATTCCCATGATGAAAAATTTAATTAGACATTTAGGACAAGGCTAGGCACATCACATATTAAAATACATTTATATGGATTGGCAAAAAAGTTACTAAATTCAATAAATTATTAAATACATTGTTTAAGAAAATAATTATGATTCCACTTTAGAACTAAGTGGAGCGATGGAGGATGTGTCCAGTACAGAAGCTTTTCGGGTCTCTTCAAGGTTTTTCTGGTGTTTTCTGGTGTTTTAGAAGTGCATGAAGACTTTCTCCATTTAGTTGTGTATATGTGGAAGAATGGAGTATTTGTTAGATGTGGAATGGAAGGCAGAGGACACCCTTTGGGTAGAGGAAGAGATATTCATTTTAGATGAGGAGTAGAAGAAGAGAATACTCCAAACGTGTGGGCCCTCAATCCTTTCAGATCTGGACAAATTTGCTGAAGTAGGACCACCACATCAGCAAAATGACCGGTCAACATAGATTTTAGATGGAAGTAGAAGTGGTGAGGGGTTAGTTGTCCAAAAGATAAGCAAAAAATCTAGTATCCCTTCAGAAGGCACAGGTTTAGGCATGAAGGCAGTAGAGAAGGTTTTGGAAATTGGAGGGAGCGCTCTGAAAAACTTTCCTCTGGTGGAGCCTCAGCCTAGTTTTTCAGATGCTAAGAGTGCTCAGAAAGCATTCTATGCAAGGAACCATACTGGCTCGGCTTCTCAGGAGAAGAGGAAGAATAATTTTCTGAAGGTAAGACAAACTTGACCCTCTTTTGTCCTCGGCAAAGACGTTGCGATGGATAGAATGATGAGCATTGCAATGAAGGCATTGGTGGGTAAATTGTTTTACCTCCGAGTGACAAAGGCTATGACTGAAAAACCGGATTTCCACTGAATAGAAACAAATTTTGGGCTACTGGCCGCAGTTCAATTTACTGTCCAACTATTGGATTAATTTCCACTTCTTGTCAGTGGAGGATTTGGAAAAAGTTGCAGAAAAAACCTGGATTATAGACATAGGGGTGGTTATGGTTAAGCGTTGGTCTCTGGGTAATTTCAACCCTTTTACAGTGTTCTTCCAAAAGAGATGCTTATGGATACTAATGCCCGACCTCCCCATTGAATACTGGGATCTAGCGGTTTTGAGAGGGATAGAAGATGTTGT
Organism: Larix kaempferi; assembly: GCA_027924585.1. NCBI lineage: Eukaryota > Viridiplantae > Streptophyta > Pinopsida > Pinales > Pinaceae > Larix > Larix kaempferi. The sequence goes on along the minus strand of BSBM01000402.1, from coordinate 3,342,855 downwards.
TGGAAGATTTGTTTTCTTTGATGAAAGGGATCTAAGGTGGAATAACAAATGCATGGCCTGGATTTTAGTGGAGTTCGACATGGAACTAGGACTGCCAGAAGAAGTTGAGATTGTCACTGAAAAGGGGTCCTTCATTCAATCCCTAGACTATTGGAGAGAACCCTTTTGGTGTCATGTAGGAAGATCAATTGGCCATATAAAAACAAATTGTCCTTCAGTGGTTGGAGAGGCTCAGTCGCTGGAGTTGGTTTCAGAAGTGGGAGAATAAGACTTAAATGGGAGGACTCATAATGCTCAGATGGAGGTGCCTAGTCAATTCCCCTCTACTGAATCTTTCATTGGTAAGTTAAAGATTTTCTTTCCAAATTTCTTTAGTACTTCTGTAATTGAATAAGACATTCTTTTGCTAAGTAGTAATGAGGAGTGGCTGGTCGATATTTTTGAGGGTTTCTTGGAAATTTTCTTGGAAAAATTTAACAATTCCCATCCCTTTACTTCTCATTTGAACCCTGTCATCTCATAAAACCCTCCTTTGATTTCCCCCTCATCGACATAACAGTTGGTTGTTACAAATCCCCAAAGCCCTATTTTGACTGAGACCTCTCCTCAGGGACCTCACACAACCCCTCATTTACATAATGAATGCACCTTGACTTCTCCCCCTCCATTGGATACAAATTTGTTTACCAAACCCTCGGAACCCTTATACAAAGAAGTTCTTATTAATAAAGCGCCTCTTCAGACCTAAAAATCCTTTGTAGATGGAGCTGGCCTTGTGGATATTGCAAATGTCACTATCAGGAAGAAGCCCAAAAACAAATCCACTAACCGGAAAAAAGACATGGGGGTTGTTGAGGGAGAGTTGGCAACATACCCCATAATGGTTTCTTCAAATTACCCTGTTTTTGTCTGACATGCATGGATCTGTGTTGCGACAACTAGTTGGACTTTCAGGGAGGTTACAATTTGGCAAAATGGAGTCTGATAGAAAAGCCAAAAAATAAGGGAGGTTGGGGAATAAGAGATCTCAATCTCTTTAACAAGGCCCTAGATACCAAATCACTGTGGAGGGTACTTTTTCATGATGGTATTTGGAGTGTCACTATGAGAAGGAAATATTTGAAAGGAGTTGATGTTGTATCATGGATGAGGAAGAAACACTTTGCTTTCCCAATAGCCTCCATTATATGGAAAAATATATTGACTACACTACTTGTGGTTAAGCGGTGGATTGCTTGGAAGGTTGGTATAGGTACGAGAGTTCTTTTAGGCTAATTGGATCCTTTTCTGGGTGGAGGATCTGGCTTTATGCTATCAGAAGAACTGCTACCACACCTACATAGTCGGAGCCTTTATTATCTTGCATATATACATAAGACAAATATCTCCAACTTGATAGTTTCTAGTATTTGGCTCTCTGCATAATATCTCGGACTCACACGAACTCTAGCCAGTGAATGGAACACATACATACAGGGAATTTACCAAAATGGGATCACTTTGTCTATAGAACTAGATAGGTTGGCTTGGACTTGGAACAAAATAGAAGGGATTGTGCAGAGAGTAAAAGAGGCATATAATGCATTTACATATCTTTATGAGAATGATGATTTCAAGTGGTGGTATACAGTGATATGGAAAATCAAAGCTCCTCCAAAATCAATTCTATTTATGTGGTTATGCTTAAGAAATAATGTCTTAATAGGGGAGATTTGTAGAGAAAGGGGTGGAATTGGACCTTCAGCCTATCCATTATGTTTGAGCAGTGAGGAGACCATACAACATCTTGCAATAGATTGCAGAATTACTCAGGAGCTTTGGACTTTGATTTGTAACATTCTTCAAGTCAAAAATAATTGGCATCTGTAGCCCCTTTAAGAAAATTTAAAGCTCTGGTTTTTAACAAATCCCAAGGTAAAATCAATTCCCTTTATTGTCACATGGGGCTTACAGATTTTAATGAATGCCATTCTTTTTTAAGGCTACAGATAGAACCTAGAGGAGGTTGGGAGAAGGATTATTAAAGCATCAACCGAATTCGTCATAGATCCAGGTGCAGACAAAGTAAAATTTTTCATAAATCGATCAATTTTATTTGGTAATTCACCCATGGGATTCTTCGATGGCACAACAAATAAGGATCAAAGTGGAATTGGGATTTTGGTGAAAGACACCTCCATTCACTGTTTTAAGGCACACATGGCAACTGATGAAACGAAACTGATGAAGTTGAAAATAGCATCGACCCTGACCAATGTATTTAAATTTTTGTTAACTTTAAAATTTTGTCTCCTTGTATTTTATTATATTGGGTCCAAAGCTTCGAGTTAACAACAACTCCTCAGGAACAATACATGTAAAGTTCGGAACCATTCCATTATCGGGCATGTTTAACCTAAAGTTCTTCCTTGACCGTTACCGATCATAGGCACCGATGACGATGGTGGAGAGCTCATTCTTCGCGCAGTTAATTGAGTCGGTACTGGTATGCACTAACATGTGTCTACAACAAGGCGACATGTGTCTACATCAAGGTGACAGGTGGTGGCACATATTAAATAATGCAAATCGCGAGTCTTTGCTCTCATATGATGATACCCAAAACTTGAGTCCAACTTTGAAAAAACCTTTTCCCATCTATGTTAATAAAGAGGATCATCAATTTGGGTAGGAGTTACTTGTTCTTAATTAATTGTCTCCTTATTTAACATTGAATAACCAATGCACATCCAAAAGGTTCCATCCTTGTTATTGACTACCAATATGTGGTCTATCTAAGGTGATGCACTTGGTCATATGAACGCTTTGTCTAATAATTATTGTAATTGCATCTTGAATTCACTCAACTCATTAGTTTAAAATATATTCTAGGCCTTGGATATGGGCATGTGTGTGTTATGTTATGCTCTCTTGTTGTCATTGTTGTCCATTGGAATCCACTTGAGTCAGCCTTCACAAAAAGGGGAAAACAATGAGAAGAAAGGGTAATGGAAGAATGAAAATTACTAGCATGTTCAAATTGGCAGGAAAATTATCATTTTTGGTGTTACATATCTAAAAATTACCAACATATCCCACTTGTAGTTGAAATTAGATTCACTATTTGGAGATTATGTGATGTCGCAAGGCCTTAATCATCACTTGAGTTCAATTCAATCATGCGTTTTAAGGGGGGTTCCAAAAAAAATCACCTCCCAAAGTTCAATTCTCATGACTTTTAGGGGGGGTTTTGACAAACCACCCCCAAAAGTTATGAGAATTGGGCTTTTAGAGGGGGGTTTTCAAACAACCGCCTCCAAAAGTTCAATTCTCATGACTTTTAAGGGGGGTTCCAAAAAAACCACCTCCAAAAGTTCAATTCTCATGACTTTTAGGGGCGGGTTTGACAAACCGCCCCAAAAAGTTATGAGAATTGGGCTTTTAGGGGGGGTTTTCCCAAAACTGCCCCCAAAAGTCAAATTTCAGGACTTTTAAGGGGGGTTCCAAAAAAACCGCCTCTAAAAGTTCAATTCTCATGACTTTTAGGGGGGTTTTTGACAAACCGCTCCCAAAATTTATGAGAATTGGGCTTTTAGGGATGTTAATGCAATGCCAGTCGACAGAGGTCCCACTTAGTGTCGACACATACCGCAGTCTTCCTGAGCACCGGCCTAGATAGGGTTTATCCCACCCAGCAACATGTGCAGAGCATATGAGGTCTCACCCAAGGCGTCCAGGAAGAGCAGACGAAACCATGTTTCCGCCGAATGAAGGAGGATGGTTGCGGCTATGATACTTAAACTTATTGTAACATAGCAACAAAGATATTTAAGCATTAAACATAGTAGTAAAGCAATATTCAACCCAAACATTCATCATTGCAACAACAATAATTGTAAAGCAAGTATCGCATCAAAGAAGCATGACATTATTCGTATAGTGCAATATCACATTATCATAACTGAACAAATTGAACACAGGGATTGCACCAAAATAGATTGATCATATTATCATTGTCAACCTAGATACAATGCCTCTGCAAAAACTAGATCTCCATAATGACTCTTAACATCAAAACATACCCAGAAATCATACAACCAACATCAGAGCTTCCCATTCTTCAGCTGCCAATTCTCTCTCTCTCTTTACCACTTACAATTCTTATCTATATATAGGCTTCTGCCTTACAACTCTTGTCCACTTACTACCGACTTCCTAACTAAAACTATGGACAAATGACCCAATATCTATCTGACTTATCCAAAAATGACCAAAAACCAGCATTCTGTAGTATAGCCGACTCAACATTACATAATATGTGGTCCAAATGACCCAAAACCCGCATTCTGCGGTACAATTGACCCAAAATGCATAACTAATCTTCCGCTCATCGCCATTCACGTCATCTTCTCGCCATTCGCGCCATCTTCTGCCTTGTCGCAATATCGGAGATGCTGCGATAGCATTCTACCAAACCGCCTGCCAACAGGCCCCTAACACAATCTTGTGGCTCGCCCTCAAGTCACGTCAACAGGATATAGTGTACTCCGTCGTTTTGAATTTGAAGTCCTCATACAATTGTTCAACTATCAGCACCACCTCCTTGGCTTCCGTAGCCGTCGCCTGACTGTCGACCACGTCGTCTGCATATGGGTGATTTGTAAGCTTTTCCACGACCTGCTGTCAACACTTCTGCACTGCCTGCAGAGCTTCACTAGCTTGCATCATAAATTTTCCGCCAGTGTCCTGGAACTCTTCTAACTGGGCTGCGCGTGTCTTCTGTCGCTCGTCCACCTTGGCGACACGGTGTTGCAAGTCTTTAAGCTCTTGAGACTTAGCAACTTGCTCCAGTGGTAGCATTGTTCGCATTGCGGCTTTTAATGTGGCCAACTGTCCCTCCGCTTCCTACCGGTACTTAGTCAGCCACTCAACCTGCTCGTCCTAAACAATGCGGCCCCATTATTGTACCATTTCAGCCATGAGCCTGGTTGCCTGCATTTTCAGCTCCTCCATCTGAGTGGCAACTTCCTCAATTTCCCTTCTTCGTTCATCCAATTCAGCCTGAGGCGTACCCGGTTTCATCTGGGCCTTCAACTCGTGATTCTCTTGTCGCAACTGAATAATGCTAGCCCCCAGTCGCTGCACTCGGTGGATCACATCTACCTATTTAGTGGGCTCTGGTACATGTTGATAAGCTTCCGTGATCGCCCAGTCAACCCGTACACTGTCTTCCCACATACAAGCCTTCTCCACAATAAGGAAATCATGTTCCTTTTTCAGGCCTTCGATTTTGCGGGCCTTCTCAGCTCGTTCTTCCTTGATGTGTGCTTCGAGGTCATCCACGGCTTGCCGTGCGGAAGCAGCCCTAGCAGTCAATTCTTCGATAGTGCGTTGCGCATCGGCCTCGATTGCTTGTAGTCGGACACACATACCGCTAATCTGCCGCAGTCGGTCTGTCGTTTCCTTGCTAGTAGTAGCCTGGAGAGTGTTGTTAATGCGATGCCAGTCGACAGGGGTCCCACTCACTGTCGACACATACCGCAGTATTCCTGAGCACCGGCACGGACAAGGTTTATCCCATCCAGCATTTATTAATGCGATGCCAGTCGATAGGGGTCCCACTCACTGTCGACACATACCGCAGTCTTCTTGAGCACCAGCACGGACAGGGTTTATCCCGCCCAGTAACACCTGCAGAGCAGATGAGGTCTCACCCAAGGCATCCAGGAAGAGTAGACAGAACCATGTTTTCGCCGAATGAAGGAGGATGGTTGTGGCTATGATACTTAAACTTATTGTAACACAGTGACAGAGATATTTAAGCATTAAACATAGTAGTAAATCAATATTCAACCCAAACATTCATCATTGCAACAACAGTAATTGTAAAGCAAGTATCGCATCAAAGAAGCATGACATTATTCGTATAGTGCAATATCACATTATCATAATTGAACAAATTGAACACAGGGATTGCACCAAAATAGCTTCATCATATTATCATTGTCAACCCAGATACAATGTCTCTGCAAAAACTAGATCTCCACAATGACTCTTGACATCAAAACATACCCGGAAATCATACAACCAACATCAGAGCTTCCCATTCTTAAGTTGCCAATTCTCTCTTTCTTTACCACTTACAATTCTTATCTATATATAGGCTTCCTCCTTACTACTCTTGTCCACTTACTACCGAATTCCTAACTGACACTATGGACAAATGACCCAATATCTAATTGACTTATCCAAAAATGACCAAAAACCTGCATTCTGCGGTATAGCCGACTCAACATTACATAATATGTGGTCCAAATGACTCAAAACCTGCATTCCATGGTACAATTGACCCAAAATGCATAACTAATCTTCCGCTCATCGCCATTCGCACCATCTTCTGCCTTGTCGCAATATCGGAGATGCTGCGATAGCATTCTACCAAACCACCTACCAACAAGGGGGGGGTTTCCCAAAACCGCCCCCAAAAGTCAAATTTCAGGACTTTTGGGGGCGGTTTTAAAAAAACCGCCCCCAAAAGTCCAATTTCCATGACTTTTAGGGGCGCTTTTAGAAGACCACCTCCAAATGTCTGAAATTTTTTTAGGGGGGGTTTTACAAAGACCCCCACGAGACAAAACCGCCCCTAAAGGGATATTCTGTTGTAGTGGGTTAATGGCCCGGCTACCGTGTAAGATTTAAAAAATTATTTTCTTTTCACCAGTTGCAGCCCGATTCATCGTTTATGTATTTTATTTTAAAGATGATATGCAAGTGCTGTAATCTAAATGCATGCAATTAAACAAATCCGATCTAAAATAGTTTAAGCAAATTTAAGCTATCCTTTCAAGGAGCAAACTGAAAGAATGAGTAATACGCTGAAATTACAACCAAGAATTTCATAGATAGCTATTCCAATTAATAGATGTGCTTATAGCAGAAAATAAAGATTATCAAAGATAGCTTTGACAGAAATAAACATTTCATTACTCATTTAACACCGAAATTCTGCAAAGGAAAATGAGAGCATTCATAACAAAGAAATAATTCAAATTAGTTAAGAATGATCTCACAGTCAATGTATGAACAATGCAGAAAGAATTCGGCAAACATTCAAAACATTTCCAAAGCAAAACACAGTGCATCTTTTCCCAGGAAAAATGGAGCTTTCCTCATTGATGTAGCAAAGTAATTCACGTACAAAATTTAGTCTGTCCTTTCACCTGCCAAGAGTCATTTCTCATCTCTTCTATTCCTATATTTATAGATTTTACAAAATTTGTCTCTTCCCAAAAACCTAACCCTACGAAAACCCAAAAGTTTGTCCTCTAGTGCCTAAAGAGACAAAAACCATTTCCAATTGTTTTACAAAATATTTATACAATAAAATAACTCCAGTTGTCTTTTCCCAAAATTTACAACAAACAAATTAAAGACTAGATGGTCCTGGCGCTTCAGCCGGTCTCTCTATTTCTGCTGAGCGATCCACTTCAGCAGGCTTGCTTGCTTCAGCTGGTTCATCCTTTTCTTTAATATAGCTGGCCCATTGGTTAATTTCTCGCAGAATGGTATTTCCACGTGCAGAAACCATCATTCTCAACGCTATTTCATGCTTACGCCAATCTGATTTGACACTTACTGCTCTTGCTAGAGTTGTAACATCCCGATATTTTCATAAAAATTTTAAAATTGCCATAAAAAGCTAATATTTGTAAATTGCGGAAATAATACTAATTAATAAAGCAGTAATTAAAAATACGACGCTTGGTAGGAAACAATTTAACTGTTGTGTCTTTTTGTCTTCTGATGGCATATCATATCGGCGACACATCATGAATCCAATTACTGATTATGTTCTTTATTTATATGCTGAAATGATTGAAAATTTGATGCATTTGGAAACAAAATTCTTCTTGACAAGTGCTGACAGTTTAATTTCTCCTAGATGATGATGAAAGGGGTCCCACGAGGTGCCCCAAGGCTTACTTAGCTACTCAGCTAAAGCATTGTACTCGTCCTCCATGCGCAGATTCGTAGGTAAGATATAGCGATAAAATTCAGAGTGTTTAATAACCGTGATACCAGTAAAAACTGCTTATAAATTTCGACGCTACAAGTATGGTTTCCTTCCAATTGTAAGATGAACTAGGCTATCTCAAAGACTGCAGATATCTTCAAATCTCGGGGTGTGTTTGTTATGAATGTTTCCGTTAAGTGTTGATGACTTCATGTGTGGTCATTCCATAAATGACTTGTGGCTGTTAAAATAATTCTTTTATAATTTTTTATAGTGACGAGTTTAGGACAAGGGCACATGGTCCTAAGAATACTATAGAATGAGTGATAAGGTGGTTCTGGTCTCTATTACTCGGGCAATTAAAATGGTGATGCATTAAGCATTAATACCCTACCATGCAATGTATGCGATGGGTCCTTGGGTGGTAGCCATACCCTAAGGGTGTATTCATGTAACTTATGGTGTGAACAAAGCTTTAAAAGCTTTACAATGATTCTTATGATGAACTTTATAGTAACTTTATATGTTGGGGCGGATTCAATCCATGCCCTATGATTGATCGCGACCTTGGTGGATACTCATATGCTATGAGTGTGCTCAAAATTGATTAAATGGAATCATATAAGAACTTTATTATGTGCTACCGATGGATACCTTGATACCATTTATATGTTGATGCTATTAATGTTGATTCGTATGGCTGGCAGGTGGAATGGTGGCACTGCAAAAGCCTGCGTACGAAGTCGAGAGTGTAGTAAATGATTGAGTTTGCAACTAAATTTCCTGGCCACCATGTTAAGGATATTGTTACGTGTAAGTTGTGATGGATGATTTGGCGTGTGATGAGGTTTGGCAAGCTGAGCTGTAACGGGCCTCCTGCCCTAGTGTCAACCGAAATGGCAACTTCGTGGCTTGGGAGGTAGATGGGTGAGTTAATACCACATCTACCACCCTCCATCATGGCTTGATGAAAGTGGATCTCCGTCGTTGATCGTTGTGCGTTGGGATTGTGATGAACCCTAATGTAACTTATGGATTCTTGTAACGTTTTCTTGGTCATTGTTTCAGTGGTAGGGTTTGGGAGGTGAGGCCAACCGGCTGAGAGGCACTTAGGGTTTTGTTGTTTTTCTAGCCTTCCTTAGGCTCGATCTTGAGACCGGTATCAGTCCTCAAACTGTAGGTGAAAGCCATCAATGGAGGCCGAGTTTCGAGTTAAATGGTGTGGCCATCCACAGGTTGGATGAGTGCGTCAGTTTGGCATTGTAGTAGCTTGCAAGTTTTGGGGTTTCAATCGGGTTGCAAGTTTCAAATGTATCACACAGAGTGGCCTTCGAGATGGGTGTTTCTCCTTCCCAGTGGATGGATGCTGGATTCGTCAAGCCTCTGTCACGACTCAGGTATCGTAACGTTGCAAGGGTTTTCAAATTATTCTTTGTTGCATGCATTACTATCTTGTGATTCGATATTTAAATTAGTGTATGGTTGTTGGCAGGTAACTCTCGACGAACAATAGGGTGTTGGAATAGTTGATGGGGAGAAGAACTAAAGCGAACCCACCGGTAAGCTTGGGTGGTATCCCTCCCTAGTGGTTCTCCTGGAATCGGACTTGATGAGCAGAGTGTTGGTAGCATGCCTTCATGGCAGTGGCTTTTGTCTCGCCTACAGCATTTGGGAAACGTTACAGTTTTAAGTTTTTGTTGATAGTGTAGATGATGTAAATGTTTAAAATGTATGGCTGGCCATTCCTGGGCTCGACGATCTTAGTAGGGTTGAACCCTTGTGTTTGCAAGGAGTCTTACAGCTTTAACTTTTTTTTTTGTCTATCGTTTTGGTACTTCTGGGTTGATGAAAGAAGAGATACGTTGAATGTAATTTTGTTTTCAGCATTAGCTGTGTGTGTAAATAGCATGGGGTTTCGAATGGAACCTTTAGCAAAAGAATGCGGCCAACTATAGGGTGCAACCAATGTTAATTTAAATGGAAATGATAATTATTTAGGGTTTAATGGCTATGTATGGTGTTTTCAAACTCTCATTTTCGAATCTGTAAATGGAAGCCTGTTTTAAGTTGTTTATTTAAATAGTGGCTATATGCCGAGAGCGATCTACTTGGCTTACATTGCGTCTGTGCATGCATGGATTAAGTCGAGAATAGAAAGGAATTGGTTTTGTTTGAAAACATAAGTGATAATGCTAAACCCTAGCTGTCGATCTTAATGAAGTCTACTCGTCTATAATGATGTTTAAAGGAACAAGAATAATAACTCTTGATTCTATAGTTAGATCATCTATGGTAATGAAACATTTGATTTGGCAGTTGTTTAAATGTTTGTAAATAATAATGTAATGAGAACAGGTTAACCCCAGTTTGGGTGTAGGGATACTGTAATTTACTCTGTCAATTCAATAATGCTATGTTTGTCCTTGCTTTTAATAACATGGTATTCTGTGATGTAAATTCTATCACATACAGTTGATAATTCAGAAATCAAGAAAATGACAGTGCATTCGTCAGTTAATTTGATAGCTTATGAATATAATAGATTTTCTATTCTAATTATATATTCCCGTGTTCGTCCAATTTGGACATGTGATGAAAGGATAGAATAACATAGTATCTTTCTTTCTTTCTGTACAAGATAATACAGTGAATACAATATTTTCTATAAGATCGATCAGATTCTAAAAACAATAAGAAAATAGAAAAGTGGGAACATGGTTAAACATAATGCATGGTATTGTTTTCTTTGAAGATATAATTAAAGACCAGTAATCCCTAGTTGTTAACACAATGTTCACCTTCAAAAATAAGAAAAAAACCTATTACTATGACTAGTTTCTGGTAGGTTGTTCAACATACAGATTTGAACAATAAAAACATTGCATACAAGGATCTAATCTACAACTTCTAAAATATAAGATGCATGAGGAACATAAGTCTATGCATGGGTGGTCTTTTGGTTTAGATATTTAGATGCATGCTAGGTTTCACTTTTAACTGGACAGATTTAATGCTACCTCTCTATACTGGAGTACGATGCAACTCCACGCATAGGGAAAAATGCAGAGAAGTCATTTTATCAGCTCAGCAAATCTAAATTAATTAGGATCTAACATTTTACTGCTATTGATCATTAAATAACATTACTAAGCCATTTTATGAGAGTATTCATATGATTGAAAAAGAAACACAAAAGAATAGAACCTGAGTGTAATGGGAGGAACAAATCACTCAAGAAGCTTGTTCCACCCAAACTGCTCCTAAGAAGCCAAGCTGTCTTCCTTAGGACCCCCGAGCCTATCCACTGATCCACCAGGAGGAAGAAAGTTCTGAAGCTTAGGGTCTCTGCTTGCAGCAACAAGAAAATATATATATCCAGCCTTCTAGGCTTAGTAATCAATAGGACTAACACCAGCACCTCTGGTCTATCCTTCTCATAACATTTGCAGACTTATACTTGTACTCTCCACAGCCTCCCCTATTCGAATCCCTCAGCCATCACCTGATGAGCATGAGGAATGTTTCTATAAAAAACATTGTAAGATCTCCCTACTCAATTTGAATTGCCCTTTATAGGCCGCCTAGGTCTTTTTGTAATTAACTGGTCATTAGTGAGCTACCTGCTCACCTCCCTCCACCTGAAGGGGGAAATGCCACAAAATTAGGGGGAGTTTTCCCATACCAACAGCTAATGGTAGAGTGCAAATGCTGCCATCTATCCCAATCCTTCTAGAAACTTCCATTCGTCCTAGTGGGCTAGTGGACACTCTTGTAACAACTTTCTTGAGTGTTTGTCTCCCATTTTTTTTATTAAATAATAATAATGAGTCATTACATTCATTTTTGACCTACTTGGTCATAATTACAAAACTTATAATTATAATTTAGCACAAATTATTTTTGCAAAAAGGATAATAGTAGAAAATAATTATTCTAAAAAATTGGGTAGGTGACATACACCCCCCCTTAAGCCTCAACATCGTCCTCGATGTTGCTTTATTCACTCCTTGAGTGTTCCTAGAACAGAGTTGGGTATGCAGCCCGCATACTACTCTTCAACTCCCAGGTAGCCTCTGTTGGGATATAGTGCTTCCATTGCACTTTTACTTGGCCAACCGTGCGGTTCCGGAGTAGAGTTTCTTTCCTTGTGAGAATACAGTCTGGTTCCACCAGAAAATCACCGCCTTGTTCCACCTGAACATTATTCCAATTTACAACATGAGTAGGATCATGCACATATTTCTTTAAAAATTAAATGTGAAAAACATTATGGACTTTGAGGTTTGAAGGTAAGGCTAATTGATATGCCACAGGTCCAACCCTGGACAAGATTTTGAAAGGGCACAATACCTGGGTGCCAGTTTGGCATAACTTCCCAATTTTAAGGAACTTTTTTTCGGCCTTACCTTAAGAAAAACATGTTCACCAACCTGGAACTCTCTATGAGTTCTTTTAAGGTCTGCTTGACTTTTCTGTCTATCCTGGGCAGCTTTAAGATTCCCTTGTACTTGCTTCAAGATTAGTTCTAATTCCTGCAACAATTCGGGTCCTAAGGTGACGTTGCTAACCGGATCACTCCATGACACCGGTGTGTTACATTTTCTTCCATAAAGGATCTCAAATGGGCTAAGTTTGGCTGAAGCATGGTAGTGATTATTATACGCAAAATCTGCTAAATGCAAGTAGTCTTCCCACTTACCAGGCTGATCCTTAACATACATTCTGAGGATATCTTCCAATATTTGGTTCACCCTTTCGGTCTGTCCATTTGTTTGCGGATGGAACACAGTGCTGAAATTTAAGGTGGTGTTTAACCCCTTGAACAAAGACCTCCAAAAATTACCTGTGAACTTCGAATCTTGGTCTGAAACTATTACCTTGGGTATGCCATGTAGTCAGAAAACCTGCTTCATAAAAATTTCTGCGATATCAGGGGCTTTATGGGTAGTTTTGACAGGGATAAAATGGGCTTCCTTGCTAAGTTTGTCTACTACCACCATGATGGAGTCATGCTGTTTTTTATTCTTTGGTAACCCAGTGATGAAATCTATACTTATGACTTCCCATTTCCAGCTAGGTATAGGCAAGGGTTGCAGCAATCCAGCATGATGTTGATGTTCCACCTTCACTTTTTGACAGTCAAAACACTTAGCTATATACTCCGCTACTTCATCCTTCATCCTGGGCCAGTAGTACTCCTTCCTTAGCATTGTGATGGTTTTCTGGTAACCTGGATGGCAAGAATAGTGGCTTTTGTGCATCTCATCCAAAATTAGAATTTTTATTGCTGGTACGTTTGGTATGTACAATCTGTTTTTGTACAGCAGTAAGCCATTTTCCTTCAAATTGAAATCTGTTACAGAATTTTCAGAGTTGTTTTCTGCTGTCATTTCCTATAATTTTCTGTATTCCTCATCCTCCTTAATTCCTTCAAAAATATGTTCCTCCAAATCTGTTGTGTATGTGCTGATGGCTGAAACAAAATATATCCTTGCATTACGACTTAATGCGTCGGCAACTTTATTCTCCTTCCCCTTAATGTGTTGAATTTCAAAATCATACTCACTCAAAAAAATTAGCCATCTGGCTTGCCTGGCATTCAAATTTGTTTGATCTAACAAATATTTCAGCCCCATATTATCCGTCATCAAGGTAAATTTTCTGCCGATATGGTGGTGACGCCACATTTTTAAGGCATGAATTACTGTTAACAATTCTAGGTCATAGGTGGAATAGTTCTTTTCATGTAACTTTAGTTTTCTTGATTCATATGCTACAGCATGTCCCTCCTGCATTAGGACTCCTCCTAGTCCATCATTGCACGAGTCTGCACATACTACAAAATCTTTATTAGGATATGTAATCCTCAAAATAGGCACCGAAGTCAGTAATTCTTTTAACTTTGCAAAACTGTCCGCACACTTTTGGTCCCATACAAACTTCTTTCCCTTTTTCTATAGCGACGTTATGGGGTTTGCGATCCTAGAAAACCCTTCAATGAATTTTCTATAATAACTAGTGATGCCCATAAACGATCGCACATCCGTCACATCTTTAGGAACCGGCCATTAATTAATGGCCTTTATCTTGTCGGGGTCAACCGAAATCCCTTCCTCAGAGATTATGTGTCCCAAGTACTGAATCTTGTTTTTGTAAAAATCACATTTACTGAATTTTGCATACAACTGGTGCTCCCTCAGAACTTGCAGAATGATATGTAGATGTTCATCATGCTCTTCCTTGTTCTTAGAATATACCAAAATGTCATCGATAAACACAACTGCAAACTTATCTAAGTACTTGTGCAGAATTTTGTTCATTAAGCACATAAATACAACAGGTGCATTAGTTAATCCAAATGGCATGACAACGAACTCATAGTGTCCATAACGAGTTCTAAAGGCTGTTTTGAAAATTTCTTCATTCTTCACACGGACCTGATGATATACTGATCATAATTTGATCTTCGAGAGCACTGTTGCTCCGCATAGCTGGTCAAAAAGATCGTCAATGTGGGGCAGCGGGTACCTATTTTTGATTGTCATTTTATTTAGTTGACGATAATCTATGCAGAGTCTTAGGGTACCATCTTTCTTCTTAACAAAAATGACCGGTGCTCCCCAAGGGACACGTTGGGTCTTATATATTTTTTATCGATAAGCTCCTTCAGCTGAGATTTTAACTCATTCAGCTCTAGTATATTCATCCGGTATGGAGCTTTAGAACTTGGTACAGCACGAGGTATTAATTCAATAGTAAAATCTAGGTCCCTTTTGGGAGGCAAATTTGGGATCTCTTCAGGAAAAATATCTTGGAAATCCTATAAGACAGGTATGTCTTCCATTTTCAGTTTGTCCTCCTTAGTACTTATCTCATCATGCACCGCATTCACAGCAACCATCTGACACCCTTTTCTGATTGCCTTTTTCACTTGCATGGTTGAAATCTGTCGAACGAATGTTTTTCTAAGGATGCCTTTTACCTCTACTGCCTTTCCTTCATCATCCAGGCAAATGAAACTTTTTTCATAACAATTCAGAATGACACGATGGGTTTCTAACCAGTCCATACCGATTAGGATGTCATATGACCCTAATGGAAGAACATTTAGCTTAACCTGCGTTGTTAGTTGATTCATAGATAAAGCACAATTTTCCACAAAATCAGAAACCTTCCTTTTTGTTCCTGTCGCTAATCTAACTAACCAAGATTTATCGATTTTTTCTGTTTTCAAATCTAGTCCTTCCTCAACTAGTGATATATAGCTTAGACTAGCACCAGGGTCAATTAAAATAGAAACTAGGTGGTTTTGCAGCATACCTTCGACCTCCAACATTAAGACTTGGTGTTCTGCTTGTCGGTTGTCTAATGCTGCACTAATTCTAGGTACTTCTCTTGCCACATCTCCTACACTAGCTTCAGACTGTATGGAGTGAATATGGTTGGCCACCCGTTTCTTGAGGGGACAATCTGAGGCATAATGGGGCCCTTGGCACTCAAAGCATTTTATAGGTGCCTTCTGTTCATTGGTCCTAAAACATTGGGGACATTTCTGGGTGCTGTAAATTTCTGCTGCTGATTATTTTTGTTCTGCTGAAATTTTTGATTATGGAAATTTCTCTTCTGGAAATTGGAATTGCCGCCATATCTAAAATTCTTCTTCTTCTGTTCAAAGTTACTGGATTTTTGGTTTTTCCAGTTAGGTACCCCTTCTCTTTCCTTACTCTGGTCAAAGCAAAAAGTGGCTTTGCTCATGGATTCCTCTAGTGTCTTAGGGTTGTCGTACTCTATCCCGTCCTTGATGTGGAAAGGTAGACAACTTAGGTACCTTTGGACCTTCGGTTTTTCTTCCACCATATACGGCACATATCTTAGCAAACTTAAAAACTTGCTGTTCATTTCTTTCATGTTCATCGTTCCTAGTTTCAGATCATAAAATTCTTTGGATTTTTCTTCATAATACTGCTCAGATAAGAATTTCTTCTTGAAGTGTCTTTTAAAAGTACTCCAACTCACATCTCGGTCTTTTATACCTTTTATCCTTTTAAGGTCTTGTCACCAAATATCTGCCTTCCCAATCAGATTATAAATTGCCATCTTCACCTTTAAGGATTCCGAATAGTCGTAGATTTGAAAATACTTTTTCATGCCGGATAGCCATGCTTCCGCTGTCTCTCCTTTTTTTGTCTCGCCATTGAAAGTTGGGGGTTTGATTTTCTTGAATTCACCAGATATCTGTTCGTACTGTTTATTCCTTTTTCTTTTTGTCTTAAAGTCTCCATCACTGTTGTCACTAGAGAAGTTATGCTTCTTTTTACGTGGATGTTTAGCAGCTCTTGATGATGTTGAGTTGCTGTTTTCTTCAGTTGTTTCTGTTGGTTTATTCTTGCCTTCATGGGATAGCTCTTTAGTTTCGAAAGTATGTTCCAGGTTCTGTTCATATTTTGGATATTGGTCGAACAGTGCTTGGTTCAACTCTTCCTGTGTCCTCAGGATTCTTTCATTGTCCTATTTTACTGACTGGATCTCTGCTTTTAATTCATGAAAAGCATGCAATAATTATGACGAATCATTACCCCGATTGCCCTGGAATTGTTGTTCTATACTTGGGCTATTTGGCGGAAATCTACCCCTTATGTGTTCAGCTGATCCTTCCATATCTGTAAATCAAAGAAAATTTTCTGTATACGACAAAATAATTTAAACTTGAGTTAGCGAAAAATTTCATAGTCATAATTTTTTTCTTCTTTTGTTTGCGTGTTTCTTGGACAGTTTTTAGGCCTAGAGTTTGAACATGAGCTCTGATACCACATGTAACATCCTGATATTTTCATAAAAATTAAAAAAATTTAAAATTACCATAAAAAGCTAATATTTGAAAATTGTGGAAATAATACTAATTAATAAAGCAGTAATTAAAAATACGATGCTTGGTAGGAAACAATTTAACTGCTGTGTCTTTTTGTCTTCTGATGGCGTATCGTGTCGGCGACACGTCATGAATCCAATTACTGATTATGTTCTTTATTTATATGCTGAAATGATTGAAAAATTTGATGCATTTGGAAACAATATTCTTCTCGACAAGTGCTGACAGTTTAATTTCTCCTGGATGATGATGAAAGGGGTCCCACGAGGTGCCCCAAGGCTTACTTAGCTACTCAACTAAAGCATTGTACTCGTCCTCCATGCGCAGATTCGCAGGTAAGAGATAGCGATAAAATTCAGAGTGTTTAATAACCGTGATACCAGTAAAAACTGCTTATAAATTTCGACACTACAGGTACGGTTTCCTTCCAAATGTAAGATGAACTAGGCTATCTCAAAGACTGCAGATATCTTCAAATCTTGGAGTGTGTTTGTTATGAATGTTTCCATTAAGTGTTGATGACTTCACGTGTGGTCATTCCATAAATGACTTGCGGCTATTAAAATAATTCTTTTATAATTTTTGACAGTGACGAGTTTAGGACAAGGGCACATGGTCCTAAGCATACTATAGAATGATTGATAAGGTGGTTCTAGTCTCTATTACCTGGGCAATTAAAATGGTGATGCATTAAGCATTAATACCCTACCATGCAATGTATGCGATGGGTCCTTGGGTGGTAGCCATACCCTAAGGGTGTATTCATGTAACTTATGGTGTGAATAAAGCTTTAAAAGCTTTATAATGATTCTTATGATGAGCTTTATAGTAACTTTATATGTCGAGGAGGAGTCAATCCATGCCCTATGATTGATTGCGACCTTGGTGGATACTCATATGCTATGAGTGTGCTCGAAATTGATTAAATGGAATCATATAAGAACTTTATTATGTGCTACCAATGGACGTTATACCTTGATACCATTTATATGTCGATGTTGTTAATGTTGATCCGTATGGCTGGCAGGTGGAATGATGGCACTGCAAAAGCCTGGGTACGAAGTCGAGAATGTAGTAAATGATTGAGTTTGCAACTAAATTGCTTGGCCACTGTGTTAAGGATATTGTTACGTGTAAGTTGTGATGGATGATTCAGCGTGTGATGAGGTTTGTCAAGCTGAGTTGTAATGAGCCTCCTGCTCTGGTGTCAACCGAAATGGAAACTTCGTGGCTTGGGAGGTAGATGGGTGAGTTAATACCGCATCTACCACCCTCCATCGTGGCTTGATGAAAGTGGATCTCCTTCGTTGATCGTTGTGCGTTGGGATTGTGATGAACCCTAACATAACTTATGGATTCTTGTAACGTTTTCTTGGTCATTGTTTCGGTGGTAGGGTTTGGGAGGTGAGGCCAACCGACCGAGAGGCACGTAGGGTTTTTCTTTTCTAGCCTTCCTTGGGCTCGATCCTGAGACCGGTATCAGCCCTCAAACTATAGGTGAAAGCCATCAATGGAGGCTGAGTTTGGAGTTAAATGGTGTGGCCATCCACAGGTTGGATGAGTGCATTAGTTTGGCGTTGTCGTAGCTTGCAAGTTGTGGGGTTTCAATCGGGTTGCAAGTTTTAAATGTATCACAAAGAGTGGCCTTCAAGCTAGGTGCTTCTCCTTCGTAGTGAATGGATGCTGGCTTTGTCAAGCCTCTGTCACGACTCAGGTATCGTAATGTTGCAAGGGTTTTCAAATTATTCTTTGTTGCATGCATTACTATCTCGTGATTCAATATTTATCTTAGTGTATGGTTGTTGGCAGGTAACTCTCGGCAAACAATAGGGTGCCAGAATATTTGATGGGGAGAAGAACTAAAGCGAACCCACCGGTAAGATTCGGTGGTATCCCTCCCTAGTGGTTCTCCTGGAATTGGACTTGATGAGCAGGGTGTTGGTAGCATGCCTTCACGGCAGTGGCTTTTGTCTCGCTTGCAGCATTTGGGAAACGTTACAGTTTTAAGTTTTTGTTGATAGTGTAGATGATGTAAATGTTTAAAATGTATGGCCAGCCATTCCTGGGCTTGGTGAGCGTAGTACGGTTGAACCCTCGTGTTTGCAAGGAGTCTTACAGCTTTAACTTCTTTTTTTTGTCTGTCGTTTTGGTACTTCTGGGTTGATGAAAGAAGAGATACGTTGTCTGTAATTTTGTTTTCGGAATTAGCTGTGTGTGTAAATAGCATGGGGTTTCGAATGGAACCTTTAGCAAAAGAATGCAGCCAACTGTAGGGTGCAACCAATGTTAATTTAAATGGAAATGATAATTATTTAGGGTTTAATGGCTATGTATGGTGTTTTCAAACCCTCATTTTTTAATCTGTAAATGGAATCCTGTTTTAAGTTGTTTATTTAAATAGTGGTTATAAGCCGAGAGCGATCTACTTGGCTTACATTGCGTCTGTGCATGCATGGATTAAGCCGAGAATAGAAAGGAATTGGTTTTGTTTGAAAACATAAGTGATAATGCTAAACCCTAGTTGTCGATGTTAATGAAGTCTGCTCGTCTATAATGATGTTTAAAGGAACAAGAATAATAACTCTTGATTATACAGTTAGATCATCTATGGTAATGAAACATTTGATTTGGCAGTTGTTTAAATGTTTGTAAATAATAATGTAATGAGAACAGGTTAACCCCAGTTTGGGTGTAGGGATACTGTAATTTAATCTGTCAATTCAATAATGCTATGTTTGTCCTTGCTTTTAATAACATGGTATTTTGTGATGTAAATTCTATCACATGCAGTTGATAATTCAGAAAACAAGAAAATGACAGTGCATTCGTTAGTTAATTTGATTGCTTATGAATATAACAGTTTTTCTATTCTAATTATATATTCCCATATTCGTCCAATTTGGACATTTGATGAAAGGATAAAATAACACAGTATCTTTCTTTCTTTTTGTACAAGATAATACAGTGAAGACAATATTTTCTATAAGATCGATCATATTTTAAAAACAATAAGAAAATAGAAAAGTGGGAATATGGTTAAACAGAATGCATGGTATTGTTTTATTTGAATATATAATTAAAGACTAGTAATCCCTAGTTGTTAACACAATGTTCACCTTCAGAAATAAGAAAACAACCTATTACTATGACTAGTTTCTGGTAGGTTGTTCAGCATACAGATTTGAATAGTAAAAACATTGCATGCAAGGATCTAATCTACAGCTGCTAAAATATAAAATGCATGAGAAACATAAGTCTATGCATGGGTGGTTTTTTGGTTTAGATATTTAGATGCATGCTAGGTTTCACTTTTAACTGGACAGATTTAATGCTACCTCTTTGTACTGGAGTACGATGTAGCTCCACACATGGGGAAAAATGCAGAGTAGTCATTTTATCAGTTCAACAAATCTAAATTAATTAGGATCTAACATTTTACTGTTATTGATCATTAAATAACATTATTAAGCCATTTTCTGAGAGTATTCATATGATTGAAAAAGAAACACAAAAGAATAGAACCTGAGTGTAATGGGAGGAACAAATCACTCAAGAAGCCTGTTCCACCCAACCTGCTCCTAAGTAGCCAAGCTGTTTGCCTTAGGACCCCCGAGCCTATCCACTAATCCACTAGGAGGAAGAAAGTTCTAAAGCTTAGGGTCTCTGCTTGCAGCAGTAAGAAAAAATATATATCCAGCCTTCCAGGCTTAGTAATCAATTGGAGCAGCACCAACACCTCTGGTCTGTCCTTCTCATAACATTTGCAGACTTATACTTGCACTCTCCACAGCCTCCCCTATTTGAATCTCTCAACCATCACCTGATGAGCATGAGGAATGTTTATGCAGAAAACATTGTAAGAGCTCCCTGCTCAATTTGAATTGCCCTTTATAGGCTGCCTAGGTCTTTTTGTAATTAACTGTTCATTAGTGAGCTACCTACTCACCTCCCTCCACCTGGAGGGGGAAATGCCACAAAATTAGGGGGAATTGTCCAATACCAACAGCTAATGGTAGAGTGCAAATGCAGCCATCTGTCCCAATCCTTCCAGTAGCTTCCATTCCTCCTAGTGGCTAGTGGACACTTTTGTAACAACTTTCTTGAGTGTTTGTCTCTCTTTTTTTTTATTAAATAATAATATTGAGTCATTACATTTGTTTTTGACCTACTTGGTCATAATTACAAAACTTGTAATTATAATTTAACACAAAGTATTTTTGCAAAAAGGATAATAGTAGAAAATAATTACTCTAAAAAATTGGGTAGGTGACAAGAGTCGCCTGAGCGATATCTTCTAGGAAGTAGGCATGGATGGCAGTCTTCCCAATGAACCAGTGGTGTTAACACCCAAAAAGTGCTCACTACCTCATCTACCCCATTACATGATTCATTGGTCCATATTTCCTACCATATTTGCCTTCAGAACCTCAAAAAATCATTAAAAAGCCTCCAAAAGGCCAAAAAACCATTAAAAAAGCCTCCAAAAGGTCCAAACCCCCATTTTCCCCCCAAAATAAGTTAAATTCCTCCAAAAATAGCAAAAACCCTCTAAAAAGGGAATAAAAAATACAAAAAGAAGAAAAAAAGGGAAAAAAGGAAGCAAAAACCCTATACAGCTGACCTAAACCATATGGTGTCCAAAACCATGGGTCAGCACTCCACCACTAAAAACCTATAAATAGGTGATGGAGGCTACCTATTTTTCATCCACAATCATCCCTATCCTTACGCTTCTGAAAATTCCCTTGAAACCCTAGCTCTCCACTTGGAGCTAATTCTTGAGAACCCTTTTGGCCCCATTTCCAAAACACCTTTGGAAGAAGGAGAAGGAACAAAACTGGAGCTTGGAAGCAACCCTCTTGGACTGCTGCAAAGGCTCCACCAACCTCTACATATGAGGTAATTTTTAATACAAGAGAGATCTTCACCATATTTTCATGTTTTATTATTTATGTCAATGCTCATGCTAGGTTAAAATTCATATTGTTTTACTGTTTATTGAACTGCTACTAAGGAGGCCCTTCTCCTTAGTAGGTGATCATTTGCACAAGCTAGGGTGAAAATCCTAGCTACAGTTTTGGCGACTCTCCTAGTGTTCCTTTGAATTTCTGGTTATAGTTTTAAACGTTTTTAATTTCCTGAAATATTTTTCTGTTTTTTCCTTTCGGATGTCCCTTTCTACTGCCGTAAACCACGTCTTTTAGACTGTTACCTGCGATCCGACCGCGGCTCTCAGACTGTTTTCGGTGATCTACCGGCGGTTTTCAGTCTGTTACCTGCGATTTGACTACGGCTCTCAGCCTGTTTCGTGCGGTCCGACCGTCGCTGTTCACCCTTTTTTCTACGGTCCGCCTGTGGCTTTCGGTCATTTTCCTGCTATCCGCCTACGAATTTCGGCCTTTTTCCAGCAGTCCGCCTTCGACTTTTAGCCATTTTCCTACTATCCGCCTGCGAATTTTGGCCTTTTTCCCGTGGTTCGCCTGCGGCTTTCAGCCATTTTCCTACTATCCGCCCATGACTTTCGGCCTTTTTCCTGTGGTCCACTTGCGGCTTTCAGCCATTTTCCTGCTATCCGCCTGCGACTTTCAGCCTTTTTCCCACAGTCTGCCTGCGGCTTTCAGCCATTTTCTTGCTATTCGCCTGCGACTTTCGGCCTTGTTCCCGCGGTCCGCCTGCATCTTTCAGCCATATTCCCGCAATCTGCCTGCGACTGTCGACCTGTTTCCTGTGGTCTGACCGCGCAGATTTGCCACAGACTCGCAGTCTGTTTTCTGCACTTTTTCGCTGTTTGAACCCAGTACTTTGCTGCAATATTTTCTGCACCTGCACAACCGTCTGTCCTATCTGCAGCCTTACTTCCCTACAGCCCATTTTTTGCAGTAGTATTTATGTTCCATTTACAACATTTTTTTTAAATTTCAGCATTTTAATTGAAAAGAGAAAATTTTGCATTTCAAAGTTTAATTTTTGCATTGCTATTTTTAGATAGAAAGTTGCCCACTCCGTGGCACTTTTACTTGGGTTTATCATCTCGCACACACACACTTTGTCACCTAATTCAAGTGAGCCCTAAAATACTACTTAACACAACCAACATTCTAACCCCACTTGGGGAACACATAAGAATATTGTAGTTAGGTAGGATCGGGGGGATAGGCATCCAAATAACACCCCTCGGTTGCTTACACTTGAGACATAGTTGTTGTCCATTAGGGAACCAAAATCCCCTAGTACGTTTTGGTACTGTCACAACCAGTTTATCAGAGGGCCTCTCCCCTAGGAGGGTTGAAGTAGCCAGACTGGTTCTGGAGGCCTGAGTGGAATACCGCAATCCATTCAGTAACCGAAGAATACCTTTCGTAGTTGTCGATGTATCACCTATATGGGGATACATCGACGACATAACCAAATTGCATATTCACCTTTTCTGGACGTGTCATGAATGGGGTATCTTAGTTTCCTTTCTTCTAGGATTGACTACCCGGTGTCCCTCCCAGTAGGGGGATATCTTTAGCCACTTGGCTCTACTATCCATATTGTCTGACTTGGATTTCATCACCTTACATAGGATATGTCTGGTTGAGTCAGAATACTATTTAGCTAGGTGTTTGCATGCTCCCTTACCTCATTTTGGTTTAGCGAGTCTACTATTTTTATTTTCTAGAAAACCTGTTGCTTGTTGGTATTCTGACCATTTCTGTTGATACTCCACTTATTGTAGCACAACCGTTACAGTAAGTGTTTTGAGTTGGTTGTTGGCTTGAGTGCCATATTTTCTGCGCTCTCCTTCTGCACACTCAGTTGCATTAGGGTTTTTGAGTTGTTTTTTACTCAACACAACCCCCATATACTTGACACCATCTGTCACCATTGAGTCCCTGAGACATTCTCGGCGTCTCCGGGGCGAGCCCCCACAGCACGGTTCACTTGACATCACCCATCATAAACATAGATCTTCATCACTTGATACCACTCATCATAGATATCGAGCTTTGTCACTTGACTCCACTCGTTAACGACATAGAACTCCGTCACCCGATCTAGACGCCCCTTATTTTACCTCTGATTCTGAGGCAGAGTCCGAGAACCCCACTTACACTGCACCAACCAGCCCCATGGCTGGCATGACTTCCAACTCTTTCTTTGTAGGGACCATTGGTGGAGCATCCACCACCACACCAGCTACCACACCCTCTTTGGGTATGCCCTCGATGGGGCCCACATCTACCATCCCGATCACTGTACCCATTCCAGTAGCTAGCATACCCATCCCAACTCCATCAGTGACTCACACTACCCTTGGCGGTGCAGGACTGTCCCATACCACTTTCGTTCCTCCACCTGGGGGCAACATCCCAAACCCAGCCCCTCCACTCGGGGGCATTGACCCCAACATGGTCACAACCACTAATATGTCACATCCTTCTACTAGTTTTCCATTCATGGCTAGTCTCAACCTTCATGACCTGGCTAGACTGACTAACGACCCATCAGACACGACCCTGTGTGGCCTCACATGCCCACCAAGCTCCCCTCCGACATCCCTAAGTTTGAGGGCAAGGCAGGTGAAGACCCCCAGAACCATATTATGTCCTTCCATCTATGGTGTTCCTCCAACTCCATAGTGGACGACTCTGTCCGCCTCCGTCTGTTACAACGCACCCTTACTGGATCTACAGCTAAGTGGTACATCGAGCAGCCCCATGGGACCCATGCCACCTTTACTTCCCTTGCCTCGACTTTCCTGCAGTTCTTTCAGTTACCTGTTCGCTATGACGCTGGAGTTGAGATCCTATTGTCTTGCAGACAGAACACGGCTACCCACATCACCGACCACATTCGTGAGTGGCGTCGACGCCGCAGCCTCTGCAAAATCAAGTTAGATGACCGTATCTTCTTAGATTGGTTTCTAAAATCTCTCCTTCCTATCATTGCCAAGGATGTGGCATCCGAGCGACCCCAGTCCAAAGAAGAGGCCATCCTCAAAGCCCAACAATTTGACCTTATTTACGCCCAATTTGGTTACCTATATTCCATCATCCCTGATGCCCCTCGTGGCGATTCCTCCCGACACGATGTGCCGGGGGCATCCCATGCCGCAGATGGCATCATTGGCCGTATTGCCTCACATAACCAACCCTTTTCCATAGCACGTCCTAACCATGGCCCCGACCTTTCACGGGCTACATCTAAGTCCGGAGCAACCAATTCGTATGCTTCCATGGCACATCACCACCATTCCCACGGACCCTCATGTCCACCTAAGTGCTTTGGTCATGCATCCCCCGCTTACGCCCCCCTGGTCGCACCTCAGCCATATTACCACCCATCGGCTGCACTAGCTCCTGTATCCTCTCAAGCCCAACATGCTTATCACCCACCACAGGCAACCCGTGCGGCAAACCCACAACCCGTTTCGCAGACATATCAGCAACCCCCACAAGGTTCAGCACTTGCGCCGCCTCCACCTACTTATTATCCACCGCAGCCTGCTCCCACACCTGCACAACCCTAGAACCCACCTGCTGCCCAAGGGCAAGTGTATGCCCAACAGAATCCATAGTAGAACCAAAATAACCAGCGCCAACAGGGCCAGCAAAACCGCGGCAAAGGCTGTAACCATGGGAACAACCCCCCCCCAAACCAAGGTGGTCAACCTCCCAATCCCCCAAACAACAATAACGCGGCACCTGCCAACTAGAACCCTGATCGGCCGCCCAAACAAGCCAAAAATCCTAATTTGCGAACAAACCATCCTTGTTCTATTTGCGGGGTCTATGGCCACTACACACACGCTTGCCCACATTTAGAGCGGGCTCGACAACTCTGGACTGATGATGCCCACCGCCAAGGGCACATGGCTCCTCAGGCACCGCCCAACCCCCCACCACCTCAGAATCAACCCTTGGTGCTACAAAACCCTTTACCGATTCAAGGCGTAGTGAACACTCAGCCGTTGGTTCCCCCTCAAGGAAACGCGCCACCACAACAGCAAATCACTTATGCTGCTCTTGATCAACCCATGTTAGACTTAGGTACCCATCACTTGTTAATGATGTCATTTGCCGATGTCAACCTTCAAACCCGTTGGAACCAATATGGATCCACCCTTGAAGCCCCTCCCGCCGACAAAAACACTAACGCTCATCCCATTGATCAGTCGTTACGTATACCTTTGGCTCCACTAGATGGCGCCTCCAAAGCACCTCACTTCCCACTTCGTCGCATCAACAATAATCCCAATGCTCGCACTGCGTCTAATTACAACATTGTAGATGACTTAGCCCAGTCCCTCGTAGCCATGTCTGCGTTAGAGGTCTTAAAAAACTGTCCTTCACAGCGGAAGACTTTGCTCTCCGCCATTGGTGCTATTGACCCAAATGATTCACGACTGATGGCCTTCGATTTGGACCAATCCGAACCATGCCTGCCTTCCACTTTAGCGTTCCAAGTTTCTGTATCCGTTCGAAATCTTGTCATCCATCGGTCCATTATCGATGAAGGTGCTTCTACATGCGTTATGTCCACATTCGTTTGGCAGAAGTTGGGATCCCCTACTCTCCAACAGTCCACCACTAGGTTGCGAGCCTACGACGGTCGTTCGGCTCAACCCCAAGGTCTCTTAGCTAATGTCCCCGTCCAGTTAGTTGGTAAAACAGTGCTCATTGACATAGAGGTCATCAACACCCAACTTGATTATAACCTCTTACTTGGCCGCAGTTACATGTATGCCATGTGGGCGGTTGCCTCATCTGTTTTTCATACCATGATGTTCCCTGATGACGGACGCGTGGTCAAGGTCGATCAATTCACCTATTACGATCCCAATGCCCCCGCTGCACCCGAAAATGTTCTCCCCATGGTTGAACAACCTGTTTGTGGTGCATCTACCTCGTTTGTTTCCTCTGTGGGACCCAGAGTTTACTCAGTTACACCGATGACCTCAACATTCCAATCCATTCCACCCCCATCACCAGTGACCGAAATATCTGACCTATGTACCCTTTCCCACAATGCACAAACACCCAACAATCAACCTCCCTTGTTACCCAAACCACCATTGGTACCTAGTCAGATTGGTGTTACACCGATCCACACAATCCCCTTTCTATTCCCTCCCTCGGGAGTAGTAAGCGCCCCGATTATGGCTACTCTCAGCCTCCCCGAGTTAACCTTAGGACTACCCGTGTGGTATATTTCGCCTCCCGTTCCCCCATCGACACCAAATGTCGTCCTTCAACCGGTGCAATCCATCGCCACTACTAGTCAACCACCCCCCGATGTCTCTACTCCTTCCTCATCCACCAATCCACCCCTCATTGTCAAGAACACTGGGGGCAGAAGTCCACAACCATACACTGCTGTACCCCCGCCCAAAATAGTTAAAAACCCCCCCATGTTTCATGCTCCTCCTAAATGCTCGTTGTGTGATGAGTTACGTCATTCTACCCATCAATGTCCACAATTACCTGCATTACAAGGGCACATGCAAATGCTTGACAATGACCCCAACATCCCAGTTGTCCAACTCGATCCATCCCCTAAGCCTCGTGATAAATCACTGCGTACCAACCACCCTTGTGCAATATACGATATTTACAGCCATTACTCACATCACTGTCCTGATCTCCCAGATTACAAAGCAGCTCTCTACGAGATGAATAACTTGGACCTTGAGACGACGCCCCCCACAATTGAGGAGATCCACCCCCAGTATCACCCTCATCCGACGAGATTAATACCATCTATATGATCTCTTCTACTACCACTCCCTTGTCAACTGATTTGACAACTCAAAGTTTCTGCAATGATGGGGAGATTCTAGAGGCTCTCATTGCCCCGGATTACCCCTGGGACGACATGCACCATCGTTCCTACTTCCTCCCAGAAGAGTCCTCCTCCACCACAACCACCCAATTTGCGGTTGAGTCCAAAGATTTCCTCCCCACCAAAGTCGACTTGTTTAAGGATCCCATTCCCGCTCCTGATGCCTTTCAGGAAGGTAACATGGCCAACATCTCACCTGTCATCCACATCGATATCTCTGACCCACCCAGTGCTCTTGAAATCATTACATTAGGAGCCTCCTGCAGTGAGTATGAGATCGGAGAGTACAAATTTTTTTTCCAAGAGTTCCGTGATGTCTTTGCCTGGTCCTATACCGAAATGCCTGGTCTCAACCCCGCTATTATAGAACA
The DNA here is from genome assembly GCA_027924585.1 of Larix kaempferi. NCBI lineage: Eukaryota > Viridiplantae > Streptophyta > Pinopsida > Pinales > Pinaceae > Larix > Larix kaempferi. Next base: position 3,314,795 of record BSBM01000402.1, on the reverse strand, counting down.
CCACATTGACACATGGCCAGATGTACCCCCGTTCACCAGAAACAACACCCCATTCATCCCTCAAAGCTCCCCGCCGTTAAAGCAGAGATTGAGAAACTTCGCAAAGCAGGATTCATTTATCCTATTGCATATACCACTTGGGTTTCTAACCCCATCCTTGTTAACAAGAAACAAGGCACCATCAGAGTATGTACTGACTTCCGCGATTTAAACCGAGCTTGTCCCAAAGACAACTTCCCCATGCCATTTATTGACCAACTCATCGATGCGTGTGCGGGGCATGAAGTCCTATCTTTTATGGACGGTTTTTTCAGATACAACCAGATTCAGATCCGCAAGGAAGATCAGTACAAGACTGTCTTTACCACCGCATGGGGCACCTTTGCCTATCGCGTCATGCCTTTCGGCCTAAAAAATGCTGGTGCCACCTTCCAGTGGGCCATGACCTACTGTTTTCACGACTTGGTTCATATCCTGTTAGTCTATCTCGACGACCTTACAGCTCGTTCCCGGAAACGATCAGACCACCTTAACGACCTCCGGCAAGTCTTTCTGCGTTGTCACAAATATCAAATCCACTTGAACCCACTCAAGTGTGTCTTTTGCATTCCGACAGGCCAGTTGTTGGGTTTCATTGTTTCCCATAAAGGAATTGTTGTTGATCTCCTGAAAGTCCAAGCCATCATAGACCTTCCCGCTCCTCGCACGCTCCAGCTGCTCCAGAGTCTGCAAGGAAAATCTAATTTTCTCTAACACTTCTTTCCTGATTATGCCACCACCGTTCATGGTTTCTTATGCCTGCTTTGTACCCCCATACCCTTTGTTTGGGATGACCAGGCGCAAGCTACATTCGAGGCCCTTAAGAAAGCTCTCATGCAAGCCCCTATGATTTCCCCTCCGGATTTCTCTCAAGACTTCATCCTTTACGTCTCGGCATCCGATCATGCCATGTCTAGATTCCTTGTCCAAGAAGACGCTGCTCGCCAGGAGAATGTCATTTATTACGTCAGCCAGACCTTGTCTAGACCACACCTATGTTACCCGTATGAGGAAAGACTAGCCCTTGATGTGGTCTTTTCTGTCCAAAAATTGCGACATTACATTTTACTCAGTCATACCATAGTTGTCGCCAACTCCAACCCCATGGTCTATCTCTTGAACTGGCACCTCCTACAAGGTCGTGTTGCTAAATGGATAATTATCCTCTAAGAACATGACCCCCTTATTCAAACCAACACATATGTGATCCACAATCATAAACCCCATGCACATAGCATGGGGGCAGGTCATTAACCTTGCTCACTTTTTCACATGGGTGATCTCAACTATTTTTGAGGTCACATATCCCTTGTATATTTGATTTGATTTGATACACCTAGTATTCTTCCCCTGCGGGTAATCATTTCTCCCCACCACTGCATCCTTGGCTTGGTGGGATCACCTTTATTTGCAACCATTTTTTAACCTAGTTATTTCCTTTGACCATTCCAGAGTCCTTATGACCTCCGTTTTTTGCACCATTTGCACCGCTGGATTCATATTTTCGTGCCCGTGATGATGATTGAGATCATTTCTTGCTCTCACCCCCAGATTTCTTGAGCATTTTTTCTAGACACCTCTCATTGCCTTGGTTTACGTGCCACATCGACTGTAGCCCGTTTTTGATATACTTTATGTCGCCAGATTCAGTTTTTCGAGCTCATGATGATGCTTGAGATCATTTCTCGCTCTCACCAGGAACAGTTTCAACATTGTGTCCCGACACCTTGCTGCCTTGGTTTGCGTGTCACATCGGTCGCCATCGAATTGTTCCACATTTTTACATGAGCCATTCACTCCATTCATATTGCAATTATTTTGTTATTTTTCCACCATTCATCACCCCCCAAGGAGGCCCACTAGTGTTCCCCCCCACCCTCGTTCTTGGCTCTCATTGATGTTCCTTGATTGAGCACTTCCTCCTTGCCTGACCATTCCTTTTGTTCGGTATAATTTTATCCCTTTTTCGGGCCGGACAAGTCCTTTACGAAAAAGGCACTTAGGGAGTTTTTGTTAAGCTCTTTTCTGACTCCTAAAAAAATGAAAAGATCGTCAAGCAATCTTGCTTCCTTTCATGCTCGTTAAAGTACCTGAAAGGGCATCTATTTGGTATAAGTTTAACCATTTTCCAGACCTAGTAGACTAATTACGAAAAATGAATACTCTAGTCACATCGGCTAGAAGAGTTCTTCATTGCATCCTTTTATGCTTCTTCGAGCCTTAAAGACTAACACACGAAAAAGCAACCCCCTAGAGTCTTCTTATCGCTTTCAGACTCTCTAAAATTGAAAACAACCACGAGCATGAACTGTCCTGGGCTCGTACAAATCCACATGACAGTACCATTCCATTATTTCAGAGTCTTCTTATCGCTTTCAGACTCCTTAAAATTAAAAGCAATCACGAGCATGAACTGTCCCGGGCTCGTATAAATCCACACGACAGTACCATTTTGAATACACTTCTTCTAGTTCCTTAACCCCTGAATAAGTTCCCCCCGTGCCTCTCGACACCGTGATCGATCATCTCGGCAGCACCCCTAATAAGGTCGCCTTTGTACAGAGTATTCTGCAGTCTCCTGCCATCTTACACCAACTTGAGTATCACTCATCCCAGTCACCATCCTTGATCCATTACAGCTATGATCCCTTTCCCACCAGTCAGTTTCATATGCTACCCGATCATCCCCGCCATCATACTCTGAACAAAGGAAGTTTGAGTCCACCCACTCTACTTGCCCAGTTATTCCCTACCCCCACAGTATGTCAGTCCTACCATCAGTACTCTCACCCTCCGGTTCTCCACCTCGTGCTCCTATCAAGGAAACATCATTGCCTTGCTAGTTGCAGGTCTCCCTCTGTCAATGACAGCCCATCTATTCCAAAGGATAGACCCAGAGGTCCCTGCACCTTGGACTCATCACCATTTGTGGTGAGTGCCTACATACCATTTTGCGAGGAGTCATCGTTGCCTCTCCGAGTGGTTGTTTCTCACATGCTCGACTTCAACACCTTGATCGCATCGTTGAGAATCGTGCAGGGTATATATCCCTTCAGTTATTGGTCGAAGACCCCGGATCTCCCCTGACTCTAGCACATTGGCGAGTCCCCTCGGAACGCCTAGTTATATGTTCCCGTGGATGTCCGGGTTGTGTTGGCGATTGTATTTGGAAGCCATCCAGTTATATGCTTCCTTGAGTACCCAGTTCAGTTCCAATTCAGTGTACCATTGTGGGTATGAATCCCCGTCACTATGATCCAGAAGCTCATCAGTTCCTCTGGTACCACACTCAACAGCACTATTGTTATTCCAGTGTATCAGTTCTTCAGCTCAGACATGGTCATCCCAGCAGTATGTCCTAGATTTGTGTCCCCTCTGGACCCTTATGATGTACACAGTGGTTCTCCATGTATCCTTCAGGCCCCCATTTTTGGACCTCATTGTTATTTTTTATATAGATCTTGATACGAGCATGGGAATGCCCGCCTTGTCCATATGTTGAGATTATTCCTCATTCATTATTGAGGTAATGTACTTTTAGTTTTTGCAGTTTGTTCGGGGCCGTTGTTCCGGGCTCTAGTTCGTTTTTTCTCCTCTCCACATCCCAGGAAAACCATAAAAGACCTGTGATGTCTATCGGCCATACGATGAGCTCCTGCCCTCACACATCAGGGGGCAATCTGTTAACACCCAAAAAGTGCTCACTACCTCATCTACCCCATTACATGACTCGTTGGTCAATATTTCCTACCATATTTGCCTCTAGAACCTCAAAAAACCATTAAAAAGTCTCCAAAATGCCAAAAATCCATTAAAAAAGCCTCCAAAAGGCCAAAAACCCCATTTTCCCCCCAAAATAAATTAAATTCCTTCAAAAATAGCAAAAACCCTCTAAAAAGGGAATAAACAATACAAAAAAGAGGAAAAATAGGGAAAAAAGGAAGCAAAAACCCTATACAGCTGACCTAAACCATATGGTGCCCAAAACCATGGGTCAACACTCCACCACTAAAAACTTATAAATAGGTGATGGAGGCTCCCCATTTTTCATCCACAATCATCCTTATCCTTATGCTGCTGAAAATTCCCTTGAAACCCTAGCTCTCCACTTGGAGCTAATTCTTGAGAACCCTTTTGGCCCCATTTCCAAAACACCTTTGGAAGAAGGAGAAGGAACAACACTGGAGCTTGGAAGCAACCCTCTTGGACTTCTGCAAAGGCTCCACCAATCTCTACATATGAGGTAATTTTTAATACAAAAAGAGAGATCTTCACCATATTTTCATGTTTTATTATTTATGTTAATGCTCATGCTAGGTTAAATTTCATACTGTTTTACTGCTTTTATTTACTGTTTATTGAACTGCTACTAAGGAGGCCCTTCTCCTTAGTAGGTGCTCATTTGCACAAGCTAGGGTGAAAACCCTAGCTACAGGTGGAGGTCTTCTGGAGTTAGGACCTCTATCTTCTTCAAGTATTCTGATTCTACCTCGAGGTCACCTTGCAGGGTTGTTAAATGCGGCTCTCTTTCGGGAAACTCGTAAATAGTTTTTGGTAAAACCATGTGAAATTTCTCATGGGTGTCCCAGATTTTTTAGTAGAAAGCATGACAGTTCATGATGGTATTCTGGATTTCAACACTTAACTTTGCGCCGCAATCCCTACCAAACTCTAGGATTCCTGCATCCAAGTCCAATTCATCAGCGGTCTTAATGCGTAGGTTTGCCGGGAATCCAGATTTCCCTTTCCTCCATTCAAAATGTTTATACCTCTCTTCCAAGTGGTGCACATATTTCTTCTTTAGCTTCAGTGCCTCGACTTCAATGGCTGTCATCCTCGTTATCATTCCTTTTACCTTGCAGATCTCCTCTGCGATCAACACTAGCGATTGATGGATCTTTCCTCGTATGTCATAGGATTGCTCGTGGAACACGGCTAGATCCTGCTTCTTCTCATTTACAACATTGATATGCTCTAATAGCTATGCTTTTTCCTGCGTCAGCCTTTCAAACTGAGGTTTAAAGAATTCGATTTGCTGCATGTTGTTGGCTTCATGCTTCTCCAATTCTTCTATGCGAGCTTCCAGGGATTTCTTCTCTCTCTCTGATATTGCCAACTGCGCATCTAGTGCACTCTTTTCACCTTCGAGCCGCCAAATTTGCACAGCTGCTTCTTTCTTTTCTTCCTGAAGCTCTTTGTACCTCAACCTTAACTCATTTCCTTCTAACACCTCCTTCTGCATGTTACTTTTTATTTTGAAACATAATTCCCTGTACTTCTTAGCTTCTTCCACTAGACAGTCAACATTATCTTTACTCGCTTGAGCCGAAGCCACAGTGCATGCTATCATGAACACAGGGTCACTGTTGGTCCCTTTAAAAAGCAGGGTTTTTGATACTCTGATTTCGAATCAGCCCTCTCCAATTTTCATCTTCTTCTCTGATCTTTCTACAATAACGTTCTTCCTTTTATCAAAATAAACGGATTCCAGATTGGCCACTTGGCGTTTCTTTGAAGGAGCGTATGGGGTAAGTGCGAGCTCTTTAGTTGCAACAACCCCTTCATTATCTATCCATTATTGGTTTATTGTTGATAGATCCATGTCCATGGCTTGTGGGCTACACATGCCTTGTTCCACAGCTCTATTACATTCTTCTGCTTCCTCTCTTGCTTGCTTCTCTGCCTGTTCTGTTGCCTCTTGCTTTGCCTTCTCTCTTATCTCCCGCAACTTTTCCGCCTCTTCCATTTTAATTCTTTCGGCCTCTTCTTGCTGCAGTCTGTCGGCTTCTTCCTTCCGAATCCTTTCCTCTTCATCATTCCAAGCTTTTGCTTCTTGCGCCTGCTGAGCTCTAGCAGCTTCTGCATCTTGTTGTTGCTTTACTTCTTGCTCCTTTTGGAGTCTTTCTTCTTCCTCTCGGACTCCTCTGATTGTGATGTCGCTGCTTCTTGTTCTTTTTGGATCAATCCAATAGGTTTGGGGATGGAACTTGCTCCACTTTTAGGGCGGTAACATTTTCCCAACTCAGTCATGTTCCTGGCACTCTGGAAAAATTCTTCATCCTTGTCCCAAAGATGTGCGTAATAAAAAGTATCTCTGACAGAGATGCAGTGCTCAGCGACTTTGCCACTAGGATCATGCCTCCTAAAAAAATTTGTGCCGAAATGAAAAGCTTCTAAGTGTTGAGCAAAGGTTTCACCCTCCTTTGATTTTTGGAGACTATATGCACCGATGGTGAAGGGAATTGGTGGGTAGAGACCTTTCTTCTTCTCACTGAGAATCTTGCTGACTCCACTGATGAAGAGCTTCCTTATAGCTTCTTTGTGTACTACAAAGTTCGTGACATACCGAGGCAACAAAAAGGGAGCTTTGGTTCCTCCACTCATTCTGATATAGGTGCCCTCGGGGGAGAAGTAATAGTCCCCAAATTCTTCTATGATATGCATGGCATTTTCTGACAAACAATTTGGCTCTTCTTTAAAGATGAGCTAATACAGGGGCATGATGAACTTTTTGCAAACCTATGTGTAGTGATTTGCATATTTGTTTTCCCATGTGAGTTGATAAGCTACAAAGAGAGGGGACTCCTTTTTGTTTCAAATGCAACCCAAATCAGGAAAAGGGTGCTTGCTTAATAAGCAATATATCAAATACAAAGACATGAATAAATCGACTTTCTTCTGGGTCAGTCCTCCTTGGGAAACAATTTAAAGTGAGTGTGTTCTGATATTATGTTGGCACAATTGAAGATTGCACCGTGAGTGGCTACATGGACCATCATTGGAACCCATCCAAGCTTGAAGACGTTTCCATTTGGAATGCCGAAAATTTGACTAGCATTAAGGCAATGAGTCTGTAAGGAGTCCTTAAAAGCATACTTTCATACTCACCGTTGCCCCTCTGCCTGATTTGCCTTTCAATTATTAGCATTTTCTCGGTGGATTCTAGAGGGTCCACTGTTTTCTTTGCTAGCCACTCATTGCTTAGCCAAGCCCTTGCCTGGGGTAACCTGTAGGTAGCCATGATATGCTCTAGTGCGAAGGATGCGAGGCTCATCCTGGTGTTATCATTAATGAATATCGTGTCACTTTTCACATGGGGAATTATCCAGCCAATAACTTCCAAGCATGGGAATAGCTCGGGACGATTTGCTTCCTTGTGAAGGCCAGACTTCTTGATGTTCAAATAGACCATGCTTTCTTCTAAGGTTGCGTCAGGGTACTTCTCGTCTCTGATAAATCTGTATAACTCACCACACTGAAATTTTAGGTCAGCTCCTGGGGATGCACCTGTGACAGCATTTGTATCACCAAACATGGTCTCAAGTGAGGTATCCAACACCATTTCTACGTCCGAATCTAGCTCGGAAAGATTAGCCTTCTTCTTGGCACATTTCCTGTGCATGTCAAACCTGCAATGACGAGGAGAGCACAAATGAGAAGTTTACAAGTTTATGAGCAACACATTGTTAGCGAATCAACACAAAATTCAGATTTATGGTGCTTAACAGAGCTTGAGCATACACAAGTGTTAGCTTTCAATTAAACTAGTCTTTCAAAGATAAAAATAATGAAGAGGAGCATTTAAACAAAGTCATCCATGCATTTAAATGAAAACCAGAGAGCTAATAGCTGGCATTTAACAATATCTTATCATCATGAGCCGAAACATCCTACTGGGGCTAGCCTTTAGAAAACATGAACATGAAAAGAATGTCGTCGTGGGATAAGGTGTTTCCTCAAAACATTATTTGGATTTTCGCAAGTTCATCTTTGAGTAATGAAATGAATGTGAGGGAAGATCCCTTTCATAACAAAAAGAACGACTGGCATGCCAAACTGTATGCATGTGGGGCATAATGCATAGTGAGCACGGAACTAGTTGACAGGGATGAGCATAAAATGGTTTTCTTTCGAACTCGCGCGAGACCTACTTGGAAAGCTAAGGGAAAAGAATTTCTTATTAGGAACATGGTTCCCACAAATCGCATGAAAACAAGAACAATTTAAGTGTTATAATGACGCAGGTTCGGCCTTGAGGGACAACCAATAAGCAAATTTAAAGCTAACAATGAGCACTCAATGAGGATTCCTACTGGACAAAAACATAGGGAGGAAATCGAGGACCTACTTGTTAGTCTTAGAACGGCTCCCTATGGTCAACGCGCGTACCAAGCTAGTGACAGTCTGAAGCTTCCAATGGTGAACAACAATTTTTCTTGGTTTTGGAAAGGATCGAATGAAAAACCCCGTTCGCTCTCTCTCTCTCTCTCTCTCTATATATATATATATATATATATATATAACAGGGGAAATTAATTCCCGCGGGGTGGACAGTTGGAGACTTAAATGTGCACGGGGCTCAATGTGAAAAGCAATAAATCTGCACTGGGCAAAAACTGAATTTTCACCAACTAAACTTTCCCGCTATCCAAAAAAAAGGTTGCGCCGTGGTCGGTGACTCAAATGGAAATCCCTGCACAACGGTCAGCAATTTTAAGGGTAACTCCTGTGACTAGACGCTGCGACGAGGATTGAAACAAAGGTCGGCGAGGGTTAAGCTAACAAGATGTGCCACGGTTGGTGAAATTAAACCTAGAGGCTGCGACCAAGAAGCACGTCGGAGACTTACGAAACTGAGGCCAAAGTGTGGCGCAAAAAATCGACGAAGTTAAGGTCAAGATTTGCACAATGGTCGAGAGAATTAATCTTAAAAACTACGACCAATGCTGACTTTAGCGCCACTGATCGGCAAAGATGAAATGGGAAACTTGCGACCGATCGGCACAAGATAAACTTAACAACTGTGCAATGATCAACCAATATAAGGTTAAAATCTGTGCAACAGTCAGTGCTTTTATCATTAAAAACTACGACCAAAGCTGACTGGAAGGAAGAATTTTCCTTAGCAGAAAAAACAAAAATTTGTCGAAGAAAAAGAAAACTTGAAGAGTTAAAACAAGCTTCAAAGGCCTAAAGGACTTCTTCAAAAATAAAAGGAGGGGCCCAATATTTACAAAATTTTTGGGGGATGTTGTAGCAACAACACACTAATAGAAACATCAAAAACTAGCTTGACATTTCTACTTGTGACCCACAAAATCAACATAGTTATCTTATAAAGGTAACTCCACATATGGTGGCTTGATAATTGAAATTCAAGAAAATGATTTCAAAACTTACAGTTGTCTTGTCATCCTCATAATCCTTAGCTTCATCCTAAGTATGTTTGAAGGCAACAACTAGTGCAATGAAATCAACTTAACTATGCTAGTAGTTGAGTAAATGATTCAAGGTTTTGACTACGAGGAAGAAAGATTTCACCTTCTATAATGTAAGAAAACATCTTATGCAACATTCGGAAAAAATATCAAGATAAAATATATTACAGTTCATTGCAAAACATGTTTCTATAAATATAATTCAAACTATTTCAATCTTAAATTAGCAATAGAAAAAGAAAAAGTTGCATACAAATTCACCTGAACCTATGGAGAGACACCAACAAAAGGTAGCTTTAATATTTATGCTACACACCTTTTCTTTCTCTTGATGAAAATCAGCCTCGCTGAGACCACTGGAGGACTCCTTTTCAAGGTGTTTAATACATGCTTCATAAGCCTTGATGTCCCTATTAATATCTTTGTTTTCTCTATCAAGTTTTCCAGACACGACCCACATGCATTCCAAGCGTAATGGTTGCTCAACCTGCAAAAAAATGTCCATTAAAATTATTTATTTACACACATTTCACTAAAAATGCAAACAATAAATATTATCCCTTTATGTGGGTAAATAAAATAAGGAAGAGGCAATAATAAAGAATCTCAACTTGTTCTACACAAAAATGAATGTAGAAAGTTCTCCTCTAATGCAAACTAAAGTGAAGGGTATCATTATATAATATAGGCTCAAGTGGAATACTTTGATCTTCAGCTGTGGACATCAAAATACTTATAGATTGGGAATCTAGCAAATGTGCAACCAAGATTTTGAAACCTCCATGTAAGGAAGATAAGGGTTATAGTTAACAACCTAAAGAGAGAATCATCAAGTGCAAGGGCTTCCGCACTTTATCCTGCAATCAAACAAGGAGCCTAGAAAAGAGAGAATAAAATTAGAATACACAAGAGAATCTACAAGATGCATGATTTTTAAAATATTAATTGTAAATGCATAACTTCCTAAAGAAAAGTATGTGCAATGTCTAGATCACAGAATCCACATATGATATTGTTGGCTAAATTATTTTCTAAGCAACACCCAATAGATGGAATTTGACAACAATGGCGATTATAAATGAGGAATAGCCTTTCTAAGGTGCCATTTACAGGATCATATATGTTTATTATATGTATGGCATCTTCATAGCCATGGACGTCTTCATATTGAACCAAACATATCAACTGCTCGGCCAACCCCTTGGTCTTTTTGTCCTCATAGGACTTAGGGTTACAATGTGATTTGTGAACATTGGGTACAATGGAGAAAAGGTTGAAATTAACATTCCTTCTACAACTAAGGAAAGATAGTACAAAGATATATATCCCAAGTAGAACACAATCCAGATGAACGAGAGAATTATATGGAGCAGAACTCTCTAAGATGCCTATTGATCTCAAGAGCGATGAATGGAATCTAAAAGTATTCCTTTGTACTGGGGGATGTATGATCCCCATAACCCATATTCTATCTAGTACCCAGTGGTTACATAGCAATGTTGAAATAAATAAATATGAGGAATTTAGTGGCATTGAGTATTGTTATGTTGGTTGTTATGAGGAATATAATGTCATCAAGCAAGGTTTAGAGAAAGAAGAAGAACAAGGGTCCCTGACCTTAGTAGGTGATGTTGGTGGTGGGTTGATATTTGTATGGTGTGATGATATTCAGAGGTTTCCCATGTTTCCCCATGAGAGCATCCTACTATTTTGGGCTTTATTGACATATTGAGGACATGTACCATCAAATTTTGTAGAACACTTGCTTATTTGGAATTATATGTTGACCTGGGTAATTTATGATGATTATCATCCAGTAGTAGATGTCTTTTGAATACTTTCACTTTTATAGACCTGCCATGTTTACACAGTTACAAGCAACAAGATAGTTCCATTTCCCAACAGATTTTTGGTGTTTCCTAGGGTTAGTTCTAGGGTCATGTCAAGCTTCTTTCAAGTGCATTCTTAGAGTAGTTTTTTACAACAATTTTAGATCGGGATCTTAGAGCCCACCTTTTATACCAAAAGTTATAGGAAAGGATACAGAACATGATGGTTTCAACTAAATTAATAGGCGGATTTTGCTTCCATTGCGTAGACAGAGAATTATGTTGCACTGTTTCTTGGATCTAAATCTCAAGAATACATATGAGAAATCAAATTCACATCATGACAATTCAGTTTTGGTTCCAAAGGATGTTTCCATTTGATAATGGAATTTTTGTAGAGACACAAGATAAGGGTGTTATATTTTGAAGGCATGGGATCAATTGTTGTTTATAACCGGTGCATTTCTTTGTTAGTAACTGGTCGTCAACCATAGGCCCACTATGAGCTGTAGTGCAAGAGAAATGTATGCCTTTGGTAAAAACCACAATAGGTTGGCCAACATAGCCTCCCAATTTTTGCACACAACGAAAGAAATTGAAACTCCAAACACAATTCCTTACTACTTGATATTTATCTGAAGCCTCACACAAACCTTAATCGAAAGTTGGAAGCATGAATGTGAAAGTGAGTTTAGATATGCAGTGTTTATAAAACTAGCACAACAACTTAACTTGTGGTCGATGAACACTAATAGGTCACAAGTTAAGTGCCATCAACAAGTTATATGTTACTTGTTACTTTTTTACTTAAATGTGTTGTATGTCACTGCCTGTTTCCATGCATGAGCTACCATGCATCAACTATGACCATAAAATCAATCTAGACATTACACTTGTACCATCCTCCTTCAATCTAGGAAAAGCATAGATGGTATTCCACCCCAAATTCTAATATATAATCACCTATCAGTGTAATAAGTTTAACCATGCAAGATAACATATATGTGTGAGGGAAATTAATTCCCATTAAATGGCTTTTTCAGATCCATTAACAATGTGCTATTACAAGAAGTTGTTAACATATAGATGGTGGCTATTAATATCTATTTAGACAATGTTGATATGGCAGATGAAGACATCGATCATTACACCTATATGGTAGTAACTGTGGACTATTGCAAATGCATCGTGGTAGAGTTTGGGTAGGCAGATAAATAGACCATAGATAAAGTAGCATGCCAAAAATTAGATGTTGTTAGAAGTTTGTCCTCTTGCGGGGCAGAAAAATGTGGTGATGCTAGGGATGGCCCAAAGCCAATGATTACTTCCTCTTATGGAGGTTTAGGTAATAATGTAGGAAGAGCAAGGAAAGAGGATACCAATACCAGCAAGAGGGAGGGTATAGATGTGGAGGACTTAGAGTGCCAGAGTGAGGTGATCATTGTTTTTTTCAAAGTGCTACCATGTTTTCACTCCAACCTATTTTCCATGTCCACAAGTTTGAATCTTGTTTTTCATCTCCCATCTTGTAATTTTTCAAGGCCATCAATAGCTACATTTCCAACCTCAATGCAAAGGGATGGGTATTGCTTGAGCTCCTTATCACATTAGCACCATGTTTATGCTAATAAAAAAAACATGGAGGAAAGAATATTGCTTTGTTATCTTACATTTCAAAATGAACAACATCAAAAGAGAGAAATACATTAAAGTATACATAATTTTGATAAAGAATACTCTCCCAAATAGTATGCTTCAAAAAAACCACAATCTAGCTTCAACATAAGAAATGACATACCAATGTCTCATTCACTGATTTATGAGAAAGATCCTTCAGTATGTAATGTACCTACAATCACACAATAAAGTTACTCTCTTCCAATAATTAGCTTTCTCATCATCCCACTCTTGCTTGACAAGAAAAAATTAAGAGAGAGAGAGAGAGAGAGAGAGAGAGAGAGAGAGAGTCTATTCACAGACAATATTTGTCTCACAATCCTCCAAACAAGCTCATGAAATGACAATAGTAGAACATAACTGAGTTTAATTTATATTTCTATTTTTATTATTATTATAGGATATGCATTGAATGTTTTGTCCTGTGAACAGAGCATGCCATATAAAGAAACCCAACAAAATATTTCACAATAATTGTCTTGATAAATGCATACTGTTTAATTTGTCTAATTGCTTTACATAGCATACCAGTTAAGGCATGGCTGCATTCAGCTAGTCTTACCAATGACCTATTTGCCATATGTCATATAGAAGAATCATGTTTCTTGCCATTGACTTCACAGACCTCCCAACTCTATATGTTGGCCCTTTTTAGAGGATGGGTGAAATTAGGGACACTTGGATGATCGTATATAATGGAAGAATCCTTACAGGCATCATAATGAAAAGAAGATGTAAGGCCATATTTAGGGAAGATTCTGTAAGCCTACAAAAGAAGATTAAGGCCATATGAAAAGAAGATTGTAGGTTTGCTAAAGGTTAAAGTTGTGAAAGTAACAAACCCAACTATCTTGGAAGTGCATATCAGTGATCCTCCCTACATTATTATGGTGACTCCCATACAAATGTATCTACATATGTTTTATATTTGACATTCAACTGGAATTGGGTTCTTGTGGCATCACATACCAAGGAGTTTTAAAACCATTTAACTCCCATAGATGTGCATTGCTAATACCCTACAACTATACGCTATTTGAATGGATCATCACGTGGATTCAAATATTTGGTGTACAAAAGGAATAGCTACAGGTCGCCTTGCTTGAAATTGTAGCATCCTGCAAACCTTGCACATTGATAGCTACAAGTTGCAAATTCAATTTGACCTACCCAAGCCAATTGCACCATAACACATATGTTGGCCCGGTTTTGCAACCAGGCTTAGTGCTATGGGCACCTGCTAACTAGTAGCAGCAGTTTCAATAGAAATAAACAAGAAACTAATCTAAACAAAACTAATCATGGATCTATGCAAGAATATAAGCAAATAATGGAAATATTTTAAAAACAAGAACAAGAAAATATGAAAGAATAAATTTGTATTTAAAAATGGGGCAAGCTAATGCTTGCAATAGTAATACCTCCAATGGTGAAGGTTGATGTAGAGAAACTCCCAAGATAAGTAGCTCCAAGCTCCAAGAGGTCTCCTTCTCCAAGGTTGCTAACAATGGCCAAAATACTCAAGGGAGATTTTGGCAGCATGAGGATAGGAAGATGGATGGATGATGAAATGAGGATCCCCTACCGCCTTTTTATAGGTTTTGGCGGTGGGGAATACCATTTGTGATTTTGTGGAAACCAAATGGTATTGACCAACATGGTTTAGGTACTTTTCCCTCCTTTTTCCTTTTTTGAATAAAATTAATATTTTTATTCCCTTTTTAATATTTTTGGGAATTTGGACCCTTTTTGAGGGTTTTTTATGCTTTTTTAGGAAAAATAATCTTTTTAAATGGAAAAAAGGGGTGTACTCAGGTCTTTTGGTGACCTTTTGTTGGTTTCAGAGGCTCAGATGGTGAAAAAGTGGACAAATGGGTCATGTGAATAGGGAAATGAGCTAGTGAGCACTTTTTGGGTGTTAACAGATTGCCCCCTGATGTGTGAGGGCATGAGCTCATCGTATGGCCGATAGACATCATAGTTCATTTGTCTTTTTCTGGTGTTTTAGGGGAGAGAAGAGACCGGTTGGAGACTGGAGCCACGGCCCTTGGAAGCTGCAAAAATAAAACATATTACATGGCCTCAATATGAATGAGGTATAATCTCTGATAATGGACGAGGCGAGCATTCCCATGCTTGTATCAAGACATATACATAACAATTAGTCCCGAGAAGGGGGATCTAATACATAAAGAATCTAATGGTACATCATAACGGTCCAGGGGGGACATTATTTTGGGATATACTCCTGATCATAACTGATCTCAATAACTGATACACTGGAATAACTGATGAACTGCTGAAACTGAAGGTGTCCAACATTTGTAGGGACTCAAAGATTATGAGTCATATCTGAGAATTAATGTAACTGTATACTCAAGGGAGTATGAAACTGGGGTACATCTGAATACTGTCGCCATGCGCAACCCAGATATCTATAGAAAAAGTGTAACTAGTTGTTTCCATAGGTAGACTCTCAAATGTGGAAGAGTCAGGAGGTATCCGGGGTCTTCGATAAATAACTGAACGGACCAATACCCTGTGCGAGTCTCAACGATGCGATCAAGGTGTTGACGTCGAGCATGTGAGAAACAACCATTTGGGGAGGTACTGAGGACTCCTCTCGAAATGATTCATAGGCACTCATCATAAATGGTGATGAGTCCAAGACACAGGGACCTCTAGGTCTATCCTCTGGAATAAATTTGGTTGTCGTCAACAGAGGGAAACCAGCAACTGACAAGGCCATGATGATTCCCTGATAGGAGCGCGAGGTGTAGAACTGAAGTGTGGTAGTACTGAAGGTAGGACTGACGTACTTGTGGGGATGGGAAGTAACTAGGGTCATATAGTGGGTAGACTCAAACTTCCTCTGTTCAGAGCATGATGACATGGTTGACCTGGCAGCTTAGGGGATTGACTTGTAGGTGCAGGGATCATAGCTTTTTTAGGGACTGAAGGGTATGTACTGACTCTGGGAGGGGTGAAGCTGATGGTAGCTGTCGAGGGAGTTTTAGGGTGACATACTGCAGAATACTCTGAAAAAAGGCGACCAAAATGGGGAAGCTGCCATGTGAGTAGACATGATCTGTTGTGGCACCAATAAGCACCATTGATGCCTTCTTCGTAGTTTCAATGAGCTCCAAGAAGGGATAAAAGTGTGCTCTAAAATGGTACGTTCCTGTGGATTTTGTGAGCCCAGGATGGCTCGTGCTCATGGTTGCTTTCATGTTTAGAGAGTCTCAAAGCGGTAAGTGGACTCTATTGGTGTTCTTTTTCGTAGTTTAGTCTCCAAGGCCCGAAAAAGCATAAAATGATGCGGATGGAGAACTCTTCTAGCCGATGTGACTAGAGTATACCTTTTTCGTAATTAGTCTACGAGGTCCGGAAAATGGGTAAACTTATACCAGGTAGACGCCCTTTCAGATACGTTTAGCGAGCATGAAAGGAAGCAAGATTGCTCGGCGATCTTTTCATTGTTTTAGGAGTCAGAAAAGAGCTTAACAGAAACTCCCTAAGTGCCTTTTTCGTAAAAGGGGTTGCTCGACCCGAAAAAGGGATAAAATTATACCGAACAAAAAAGGGGATTGATGAGGGTGAGAAGAGGTCTCAAGCATCATCATCAGTGTGGAAAACTGGATCCAGTGACAGAAGGATTGTCCAAACGGGACTACGGCCAATGTGGCACGCAAACCGAGGTGATGAATGGCATTTTGAAGCAATGCCCGAAAAAGATGGGCGTGAGAGCGAGGAATGATCTCCAGCATCATCACGGGTGCGGAAAACTGAATCCGGTGATATATGACATGTCGAAAACAGAGAACGGCCGATGTGGCACGCAAACCGAGGTGATGAGGGGGCATGAAAAAAATACCTGAAAAATCTAAAAGTGAGAGCGAGAAATGGTCTCAAGCATCATCACGAGCACGAAAAATTGAATCCGGCGATATAAGGCATGTCGAAAACGGAGAACATCCGATGTGGCACGCAAACCGAGGCCACGAGAGAGGCCAAAAAATGGTCAAAAAATAGACCCCGTGAAAATGGGAAAAGGAAGGAACCTGCATGAAGTTCTTGCTGTGCTGATTCCAACGGTACCAACGGTTTGAAAAATGGACATCGTATGATACTGCAATGGTTGTTGAAAAATTGGTGGAATTTCTATAAATAGGGCGTGGGGCCCAAATGACTTGTCATTGTTACGTGCGAGTTTGATAGAGCTGTAAGAGCTATTTCTTGGTTTTTGGGAGATTTCATCGTTGGTTTTTGATTCAGCGAGTTGTAGGTAACTCTATTTGCCTTAGCCTTGTCAATTATGTCTTTTTTGTTTTGCGGCGGGCCCCCGAAGGCCGCGAAATTCCATGTTGACTCTCCAACTTGGAATATCGCGGGTTTCGGGATTGTTCCCGCGATGAACCGCGCGGGTTTCAGGCTGACAGTCGCGATGTTCATCGCGACTGCGAGGTTGGAACCCGCGATGTTCATCGCGAGTTCATGGGAGATAGTCGCGATGTTCATCGCGACTGTCTGGCCAAAATCCGCGATGTTCATCGCGGGTTTTTGCATGGAGGTCGCGATGGTCATCGCGACTTTTGGTGGAAAAGCCGCGATGGGCATCGCGGCTTTTTGTGGAAAAGCCGCGATGGGATTTTTTCTAAAATTTTTATGCTGGGGCTAAAAATTTCTTCTGTTTTCTGGCAGGATGTTGAGGAGACCATTGTCCTCGTGGCGGGGAGCGGGAGATCGATGATGATCTTATGGAGAGGATTCAGACTGACCCGGGGGTGAGACAGACTTTGGCTATGAGCGGACTTTTGAAGTTCTCTCAGATCCCACCTATTCGTTTAGTGAGACGGCTCCTGAACAAGCTAGTGAGTTGGTGGGTGCCAGCGGAGGGTGCGTTTATTATTGGGGGTGAGAGATTAGAGATCACACTCACGGATGTTTATTTTCTGACTGGGTTGCCTCGGTTAGGCGAGGTGGGAGATCTGTTGCCGAGGATCCCGCCAGGTGTAGATATGGAGGATCTACTACAGACTTTTTGTGTTGATGATGTGTTTTGCAGAACAGCTCTATTAGTCTGCGATCCCTACGTGAGTGGGATATGCGAGCTGTTGGTGCATGTGTTCTACGGATATTGGGTGCTGCTGCGCCACATCGTATGTCTGGGGGACAAACGAATAACGATAATGGTCGACTCTGTTCTTCGGGGGAATTACTATGCCTGGGGGCAGATGTTTCTGGCTGGTGTCCGGAGAGATCTGGACAAGGCCATTCGAGAGGGAGGTGAATTCTGTTATGCCTCCTTTCTATGCTGTTTTTTCTTTGAGCGGGTGCCGACCTTGCGGCCACGGGTACCCATTCGTGCTGGTATGGTGAGTGAGCCCCGCATGATGCGGTGGGGGCAGATGATGCCTCATGGCGGCGGTGGTGTCCGTGGTTTCTTCATGGAGGATTTTTATGAGCAGTGGGGGTAGATGCCCTTGGTGATCGAGGACTACCCCTACGCCGACATGGACTATCGAGGTGACCCAGAGATGCCTCGTGCCCCAGGACAGGCCTAGAGTTTAGACGGTATGTTTTGTGTTTTATTTGATATTATATCATGTGTTGTTTGATTTATCATCTATGATTATAGTTGGATAGTATATGATGGCTTACTTGCTTTGTGCAAATGTGGGTCCTGTGCCACCGGACGGCTACGTACCTCGTCAGGGGCGGGCGATGGTGGTCGCCCATCCACCTGCAGCGGTACCACCTCCACGTGGTGGAGGATTTGCGGCTCGAGGGCGAGGGGTTGGCCCTCAAGATGACGCTATAGAGGGTGTCAGACAGACCTTTTCCAGGATCTTAGCTGGACTCCCCGAGGATGGTTGGAGAGACCTGGATCGGGATATTTTGGAGGGTTGCTTCAGTGTGCCGCCTGAGTGGCGGTCGCTCCTGCTGAGGACAGCGGTGTTTGTGGCAGAGCACAAGGGTGGTGCTCGGGATGTCCCGGCAGGGCCGGCTGAGCTGAGGATACGTCTGCAGGATGATCCAATGGGGCCGGCAGAGCGGAGAGTTCGGGCTCGCCATGACCCGGCGGGGCCAGCGAAGGAGGAGCCTAGGGATCCTGATGAGTAGATGACATTGTATCTGCCCCCAAATGCTGATGAGCATATGGGGAAGCATTTTTGTGTGACAGATGTATTTTTGTATATCGGGTGCTGAGGGCACCTATGACATGTTGACTTTTATGGTTTATATATATATGTGGATATATATTTGGATATATTGTCGTGTATGCACGTGGATGCACATTTGTCTTTTGTATATGCCCGTGGATGCACATGTTATGCACGTGGATGCAGTATGTTTGTTATTTATGTATGCCCGTGGAGGCACATGTTATGCATGTGGATGCATTATTTTGTTATTTGTTTATGCCCGTGGAGGCACATGTTATGCTATGGATGCATTTTGTTTATGGATATGCCCGTGGAGGCACATGTTTTGCACGTGGATGCATTTTGGCTTTTCATATATGCCCGTGGAGGCACATTTTGGTTATGACATGATGTGATTAGTGTGCCAGTCAAGGATATTGTTGGCCATATGGTCTGCTACACTATTGAGGTTTCTTGGGACATGTGTGAACAAAATGGATTCAAACTGTCTAACCATCTGTTTAGTGCGCAGGAATTTTCTGAAAAGACAGGGATCGCGTACCTGGTAATCATTGTTGAGCTGGGAAACTAGGAGTTGTGAGTCCAAGAAAACGTTGAGGTGACGGATGCTCATTTGGAGAGCTGCGGCAAGGAGACCGGTCACGGCATCGTATTCAGCTTGGTTATTGGTGGCAGCACCTAAACATACTCCGTCAATGTGAATTAACTCATGCGAAGGGGAGTATATTACCCAAGCTGCGGAGGCGAGATTGGGAGACCAGCGGCTTGCACCATCAGCGAAACCGACATAGCAGAGTGGAAGAGGATCCATCTGTGGTCATGCAAAACAAATATTTAGGTTTTTTGAATTTTTTGTGAAAAAAGAAAGTAAGCCTATACTAGAATGGACTGTGGTGTCCATCAGATTTTCTATGGGTAAAATCGCTTAAGGTACAACCCGTTGCGTGGGTTGCATAGGGGATTGCCTTCTGAATCGGTCAGAATGTATGCCCCCTGCCCTAGGCAGGTGTGTACGATGTAAGGGCCTTGCCACATAGATACAAACTTTCCCTTTCTGGTTTTATCATGAGCTTGATCATAAACGAGGACAAGGTCTCCCTCAGAAAAGGTTCTTGGGTGGACGTGTTTGTCGTAACTTAGTTTGGATCGTTGTTTGGCTGCTTCCATGTTTTGAATGGCTGTGCGCCGATCTTCATCGGCTTGCTCTAGGAGTAGTAAACGTTGCTCAATTGGGGAAGTGTCCGGTAGGATTTCAACAGCGATATGTAGAGCTGGAATCTGGCACTCGATAGGGAGAACGGATTCAACACCGTGAACTAAATGGAAAGGGGTAAAACTGGTGGCGGTTTTGGTTGAGGTGCGGTAGGCCCACAGTGCGGGGAAAAGCATGTGGTGCCAATTGGATTTGTGTTTGTCTACAGTACGTTGGAGGATGGTCTTCAAAATTTTATTGATCGCTTCGACTTGGCCGTTTCCTTGGGGATAGTAGGCGGAAGAGAAATGGTGTTCAAATTTCAACATGGTTGATAATTCTTTCTAGACGGCATCCTCGAAGTGAGAGCCGTGGTCAGAGACTAGTTGCTTCGGCACTCCGAAACAAGCAATAACATGGTTGAAGAAAAACCGTGCTGCAGTGTCGGCTTTGCAATTATAGGTCGGCATGGCTTCTGCCCACTTGGTGAAATAATCTACGGCCACAACGATGTGTTTGTGACCGCCGGCTGACGTGGGGTTGTAGTCGAGGAAGTCGATGGCCCATTTGCAGAATGGTCCAACAGTGATGACTGGATGAAGGGGGGCGGGGGGGGGTTCTTGCTTTGGGGGCAAAGAGTTGGCAGTTCTGGCAATGCTTGACTGCGGTGATGTAATCAGTAAACAATGATGGCCAAAAATAACCTGCCCGAATGATCTTTTGGGCGGTGGCCATGCCGGAGAAATGGCCTCCGCAAGCACCGCTATGACAATCATTGAGGACTTGTTCTGCCTCACTATGGGATAGGCATCGGTGTAGGATGGTATCAACGCCGCGTCAGTAAAGTACGTCCCGTAACAAGAGGTATCGGGGGGCGTGGTGTCGTATGCAACGGCGTCCGTCACGATCGATATGTGGTCAAAATTTTTGTGTACGAAGGTAAGTCAAAATGTCTCCGTACCAAGGGTCGTCAGACGAAATGATGAAGATTTGCTCGTCAATCAGGTCCGTTTGGATAACGGGTGATGTCGACGAGGATGGGAGGTCAGTGATGAGGTGAGCAAGCGCGAGGGCTTTAGTGCTTTTGGGAGTTCTGAAAGTGAGGTCATATTCCTGGAGGATAATGACCCATTTAGCAACACGACCTTGTAGGAGCCGCCGGGTTAGGAGATAGACCATAGGGTTGGAGTCGGCCACGACCGTGGTATGACTGAGTAGAATGTAGTGTCGCAATTTTTGTACGAAAAAGACTACAGCTAGGGATAATATTTCCTTGTATGGGTAACGCAGAGGTGGGCCAGACAAGGTCTGGCTGACGTAATAAATCACATGCTCTTGGTGGGAGGCATCTTCTTGGACCAAAACTCTGGACACAGCATATTCAGATGCCGAGACATAAAGGGTGAAGTCTTGAGAGAAATCTGGTGGGGATATCAAGGGGGCTTGTGTGAGAGCTTTCTTGAGGGCTTCGAATGCCATGTCTGCAGGCTCATCCCAAACAAAGGGTATGTGGGTACGAAGTAAGCGTAAGAACCCGTGGACTTTGGTGGCATAATCAGGAACGAAGCACCTAAGGAAATTGGACCGCCCTTGTAGACTTTGGAGCTGCCGAAGTGTGCGAGGAGGCGGAAGTTCTAAGATGGCTTTGACTTTCAGGGGATCGATAGTGATTCCGTCTTGGGAAACAATGAAACCCAACAACTGACCTTCCTGGACGCAAAAGACACACTTGTGTGGGTTCAAGCGGATTTTATATTTGCGACAACGCAGGAAAACTTGCCGAAGGTCGTTAAGGTGGTCTGATCGTTTTCGGGAACGAGCTGTGAGGTCATCAAGGTAGACTCGCAGGATATGGACCAAGTCGTGAAAGCAATAGGTCATGGCCCGCTGGAAAGTGGCACCAGCATTTTTAAGGCCAAATGGCATGACGTGGTAGGCAAAGGTGCCCCATGGGGTGGTGAAGGCAGTCTTGTACTGGTCCTCCTTACGGATGTGAATCTGGTTGTATCCGGAAAACCCGTCCATGAAAGATAGGACCTCATGGCCCGCACACTCATCAATGAGTTGGTCAATGAATGGCGTGGGGAAATTGTCTTTTGGACAAGCGTGGTTTAAGTCACGGAAATCAGTGCATACTCTAAGGGTGCCTTGCTTTTTGTTGACGGGAACGGGTTTCGACACCCAGGTGGTGTACGGAATAGGATAAATGAATCCTGCTTTGCGAAGTTTCTCGACCTCAGCTTTAACAGCGGGGAGTTTGGAAGGATGAATGGGTCGGTGTTTCTGGCGAACAGGGGGTACCTCAGGCCATGTATCAATGTGGTGTTCTATGATGGCGGGGTCGAGACCAGGCATCTCGGTATAGGACCAGGCAAAGACATCACGGAACTCTTGAAAGAGCTTTTTGTATGCCTGAGTTTCTGCTTGAGTGCAAGATGCGCCCAGCGAGATGAGCTCAGGTTTCCCAGGTGTTGTGGAAATATCTATCTGTATAGTGGGGGAAATGTTGGACATGTTCCCTTCTTCAAAGGCATCCGGTGCTGGGATGGGGTCCTTTAAAAAATCGACCTTAGTGGGTATGAAATCCTTCGATTCGACCGATAGTTGGTTGGATGCGGTGGGTGTAGATGTTTCCGGGAGGAAATACGAGCGATGATGCATATCATCCCAAGGGTAGTCAGGTGCAGTCAGTGTCTCCAAAATTTGCTCATCAGTATTGAAGTAGTCAGACCATAAATCAAGGGGTTCTGGTTTGAAAGTTGTTGAAATCATATAGATTGTATTGACTTCTTCCGACGAGGATGATGGCGGGGGGTAGATCTCCTCGATGAGGGGAGGAGATATCTCCAAATCGACGTTGTTTAACTCGTACAATGCTGCTCTATAGTCAGGGAGATCAGGACAATGGTGAGAGTAGTGGCCGTAAACACTGCATATGGCACAAGGATGGTTGGTGCGCAGTGATCTGTCGCGAGGCTGAGGAGGTGGCTCAAGTCTAACGACTGGGATGCCGGTATCATCGTCCAACATATTCATATGTTCTTGGAGTGCTGGTAGCTGTGGGCATTGATGAGTTGGATGGCCTATCTCATCACACAAAGAGCATTTAGGAGGAGCTCGAAACACCGGTGGGGGTTTGACTGCCTAGGGGGTGGTATAGCAGTGTATGGTTGTGGACCTCTGCCCCCAGTGGGCTTGACAAGAGGAGGAGGATTCGTTGACGACGAAGGGATCGTGAGACCAGGAGATGGTTTCGTCGACGAGGAGGGGATTGTGACACCAGGAGGAGGTTGAGTAGTGGTAAAAATAGGTTGTACCGGTTGGAGGATGACATTTGGTGTCAGCGGTGGAACGGGAGGAGAAATATACCACACGGGTAATCCCAATGTTAACCCGGGTAGACTAAGGGTAGCCATAACCGGGGCACTTACTACACCCGAAGGAGGAAATAGAAAGGGGATGGTGTGTATGGGTGTAACACCGATGTGACTAGGGACCAATGGTGGTTGACTACCGGGTGTTTGTGTATTCTGTGAAAGAGTACAGAGGTTTGCGACGTGGGTCTCTGGTGACGGTGGTGGAATGGCCTGGAATGTAGAGGTCATTGGTGTATCTCAGTAAAGTCCGGGTCCCACAGAAGAAACAAAGGAGGTAGTTGCACTAGAAGCAGGTTGTTCAATCATGGGAAGAACATTTTTGGGTGCTGCAGGGGCATTGGGATCATCGTAGGTGAGTTGGTCGATTTTGACCACGCGTCCCTCGTGGGGGAACATCATGGTATGAAAAACGGATGAGGCAACCGCTTTCATGGCGTACATGTAATTGCGGCCAAGTAAAAGGTTATAATCGAGTTGGGCATTAATGATCTCTATGTCGATGAGCACAGTTTTCCCACCCAATTGGATGGGGACCTTGGGTAGTAGACCTTGAGGTTGAGCTGACCGGCCGTCGTAGGCCCACAATGCAGTGGTGGATTGCTGGAGAGTAGGGGATCCCAACTTCTGCCAAACAAATGTGGACATGACGCATGTGGAGGCACCCTCGTCGATGATACATCGATGGATGACAAGATTCCAAATAGAAACAGAAACTTGGACTGCTATGGTGGAAGGAAGACGTGGTTCGGATTGGTCCAAATCAAAGGTCATCAATTTCAAATCATTTGGGTCAATCGCCCCAATGGCGGAAAGTAAAGTCTTGCGCTGCGTAGGACAATTTTTTAAGAATTCTAACGCAGACATGGCTGCGGGGGACTGAGCTAAATCATCGACGATGTTGTAATTTGACGCAGCCCTTGCATTGGGGTTGTTGTTGATATGGTGGAGTGGGAAACGAGGTGCTTTAGAGGCGCCATCGAGTGGAAGTGGTGGTATACGTAACGTTTGATCAGTGGGATGAGCGTTAGTATCCTTTTCGGCGGGGGGGGCTTCCGAGGAAGGGCCATACTGGTTCCTACGTGTATGGATGTTGACATCGGCCGTGGACATCATCAATAAGTGGTGAGTACCTGAATCAAACATTGGTTGATCAGGGGCTTCGTAAGTGATCTGTTGTGGTGGCACGTTGCCCTGTGGGGGAGCTAACGGCTGAGTCTTCACCACTACTTGTGTCGGAAAAGGGTTTTGTAGCACCAAAGGTTGTTGTTGAGGTGGTGGAGGGTTGGGTGGCGGCTGAGGAGATGCCTGCCCTTGACGATGGGCGTCGTCTGTCCATAGTTGTCGAGCTCGCTCCAGATGTGGGCAAGCGTGGGTATAGTGGCCATAGACCCCGCAAATACAACAAGGATGGTTTGTTCGTAAATTAGCATTTTTGGCTTGCTTAGGTGGCCGATCAGGATTCTGATGAGCAAGCGCCGCGTTATTATTTTGCGGAGGATGGGTAGGTTGTGGAGCTTGGTTATGGTTTTGGTTGTTTCCACAGTTACGCCCTCTTCCGCGGTTTGGTTGCCCACCCTGGTTGCGTTGGTTATTTTGGTATTGGGGCTGATGTTGTTGTGCGTACACATGCCCTTGAGCATTGGGGGGATTCTGGGGAGCCGCAGGTGCGGGAGCAGGTTGCGGTGGGTAGTATGCAGGTGGAGCTGGCGGTGGTCCAGTTGCTTGCTGGGGTTGTTGGTACCCCTGAGCTATTGGATGTGCTGGATTAGCTGGTGCATCTTGCTGTGGGTACTGCAACGGTTGTGGCGAGAACTGAATGGGGTTCTGTGTATCAGGTTGGTTATAGTATGTAGGAGGTACATATGCTGATGGTGCTTGTCCATAGCAATGTTGTGGACAAGAGGGTCCATGAATGTGATGTGTCTAGTTTATTGGAGCGTAAGAAGTTGTCGCTCCGGAACTGGATGTAACCCTAGAGAGGTCTGGGGCAGGCATGGTACTCACCATGCTGAAAGATTTAGCTTGGGGTGTGATTTGGCCAATAATGCCATCGGCGGCATGAGATGCCCCCGGTGCGTCACTGCGTGAAGAGTCGCATTGTGGGGCGTCCGGTATGATTGTGTATAGATAACCCGACTGGGCGTAGATGAGATCAAACTGTTGGGCTTTGAGGATGGCCTCTTCTTCAGACTGGGGTCTTTCGGATGCCACATCCTTCGCAATGAGAGGGAGGAGGGATTTTAGAAACCAATCTAAGAAGATACGATCGTCTAACTTTATTTTGCAGAGGCTTCGGCGTCGATGCCACTCATGAATGTGGTCAGTGATGTGGGTGGCCGTGTTCTGTCTACAAGACAGTAGGATCTCAACTCCCGCATCATAGCGGACAGGTAACTAGAAAAACTGCAGGAAGGTCGAGGCAAGGGAGGTAAAGGTGGCATGTGTCCCATGAGGCTGCTCGATATACCACTTAGCTGCAGAGCCAGTGAAGGTGCGCTGTAAAAGTCGGAGGCGGATAGAGTCGTCCACTATGGAGTTGGAGGAACACCATAAATGGAAGGACATAATATGGTTCTGGGGGTCTTCACCTACCTTGCTCTCAAACTTAGGGATGTCAGAAGGGAGTTTAGTGGGCATGTGGGGCCACACAGGATCGTGTCTGATGGGGTCATTAGTGAGCCTAGCTAAGTCTGGCAGGTTCAGACTTGCCATGTACGGTAAGCTAGCAGATGTAGTGACTGTAACCGGGACCTGCCTAGTCATTGTGGTATGATGTAGGGGTCCGGTAGCGCCTAAAGTTATGCTAGGTATGGAGGGTATGTGCCCTCCAATAGGTGTAGTCTGGTATGGGCCAGCGCCTCCAAGTGCAACATGGGTTACACTTGGGTTAGGAATAGCAGTAGGGATTCCTGGGATAGGGTTTGTGGGAACCAGACGGGGTGTGACCCCTATGTTGGGCATACCCATAACAGGTGGTGGCCCTGTGTTGGGAATTCCTATAACAGGAGGTGGCCCTGTGTTGGGCATTCCTAAATGTGGAGTGTTTCCCATGTTGGGCATACCCAGGGGGGTGGTCGTTGCCATGGATGGAACCGCCGCAGAAGGGTCTGTGGATGTCTCACCTATGGTGTTGGTAAACAGTGGATCAAATGGTGTTTGGTGGTAATACAACGTAGTTTTCGGATTCTGCCTCAGAATCAGATGTGAATTGAGGCGTGTCAGAATCGGATGACCGTCTGGTTGACCGACGATGTGTCGAATCAAGGGATAGGGCTCGGCGTCGGTGACGT
Source organism: Larix kaempferi (assembly GCA_027924585.1). Taxonomy (NCBI): domain Eukaryota; kingdom Viridiplantae; phylum Streptophyta; class Pinopsida; order Pinales; family Pinaceae; genus Larix; species Larix kaempferi. Next base: position 3,288,006 of record BSBM01000402.1, on the reverse strand, counting down.
GGCGAGCCAAGTAGATTGAACTCTGGGAGTTCGCCCCGTAGACGACGAGAGCGTCTAAAATTCTCAATGGTGAGAAATAAGTTTTGTGTAAAAAATCTGTTGAAGTATCAGGTGGTGATATATATATAAAAGACTCAAAACCCTAATGCAACCAAGGGTGCAAGAAGGGGAGTGAAAAAAGAAGGCTCTCAGGCCAAAAAATCAACCTAAAAAAAGGCACTTATTCTAGCAGCTGTGCTACAATAAGTGGAGGAATGCAACAAATGGTCAGAGTACCAACATGCAAACGGCTTCTAGAAAAAATAGGTGTAACTAGACCAAGGGTGGGTTGAATCATGCAAACACCTAACTAAAAGTATTGTGACTCAAACAAACGATATCCTCTGCAAGGTGATGAAATCCAAGTCAGACAATATGAGTGTTGAGACAACGGCTAGATATCCCCCTACCGGGAGGGACACCGGGTAATCAATCCTAAAGAAAGGCTACTAGGATACTCCGTTCATGACGTGTCGAGAAAAGGTAAATCTGCCGTTTGGTCCTTTGATCGCAATATCCCAATACAGGGATATCCAGAGAACTGCGAATGGTAGCCCTTCAGTTACTAAATGGATTTCGGTATTCCACTCAGGCTTCCGGAACCATCCTCGCGACTTCAACCCTCCTAGGGGAGAGGCCTTCCCACAAACCGGTTGTGACCACGCCAATAAATACTAAGAGATTTTAGCTCCCTAATTGGACAACTTCTATGTCTCAGATGTAATAACTGAGGGGTGTTATTGGAATACCTATCCCCTCAATACTACCTAGCTACAAAGTTCTTTTAGTGTTCCCCAAGTGGGGTTAAAAGTGTGTTGCAATTATTGTAAGTTTTAAGGCTCAGTTCAATTAAGTGATCGAGTGAGTGTATGTGAGGTATTGTAAATTGAACTTGAAAAAAGTAAATGCTTTACAGGAAATTTTCAAAAAACAAAGGAGCTTTTGAAAATAAAAAAGCAAATATTTATGACTTTTTCAAATAAATGGAAATTAAATGCTTTGCAAATATCAACTCAAAAAACAAAGGATCTTTTGAATTATGAAAGCAAATAATAGACTTCTTAAAAGAAATAAATGGATTTCTTCTTTCAAGGAAATTGCTAAGGGCAAGATTTTAAAGAAGTAAACAGGAAAAATTTTAATCTAGATAAAATTGCAAAAATAAGTCCTTCTTTCACTTTCTTGAAAAATTTTAAAAAGACTTCTAGATGTGCATTTTAAATAGTAAATTTTTTTCAAGGCTGTAAAATATGCAGAATTTAATACTGTAAAAATGTGCTATGTGTGCAGAAAGTACAGTAAAAAATTAATTTTTAAAATCGAAATGGCCGAATGAAAAAATCAGCAGCGCGGGTTTTGACAGAAAAGTCGCGATGGACCGCGCGGGTTTCGGTCGCACAGTCGCGATGGACCGCGCGGAAAATGTCCGCGAAGCCGCGATGTGCAGCGCGCAAACAGGCCTCGAAGCCGTGGTGAACCGCGCGGAAAAGGGGCTGTGTAGTCGCGATGTGCAGCGCGGTAAATGACCGCGAAGCCGCGATGTGCAGCGCAGAAACCGGCCGCGATGGGCCGCACGACTGTGAGGCTAAAAACCGCGAGGCGAAAGCCACGTACGGAAGCCGAAAAACGAACCCGAAAATTGAGAATTTCGGGCTATTAATGGCAATAGATGAGGCCAAAACTTAGAGCAACAATAGATCTGCTGTCTAAGATGGCAGATCTATGGATCTAAAGGTTAAAAACTAATAAAAAACTAAGATTAAAAGCAAAACTAGAGATCTATTGTTCAAAACCCAGCGGAGTCGCCAAAAACTGTTGGCCCGGTTTTGCAACTAGGCTTAGTGCTATGGGCACCTGCTAACTAGTAGCAGCAGTTTCAATAGAAATAAACAAGAAACTAATCTAAACAAAACTAATCATGGATCTATGCAAGAATATAAGCAAATAATGGAAATATTTTAAAAACAAGAACAAGAAAATATGAAAGAATAAATTTGTATTTAAAAATGGGGCAAGCTAATGCTTGCAATAGTAATACCTCCAATGGTGAAGGTTGATGTAGAGCAACTCCCAAGATAAGTAGCTCCAAGCTCCAAGAGGTCTCCTTCTCCAAGGTTGCTAACAATGGCCAAAATACTCAAGGGAGATTTTGGCAGCATGAGGATAGGAAGATAGATGGATGATGAAATGAGGAGCCCCTACCGCCTTTTTATAGGTTTTGGCGGTGGGGAATACCATTTGTGATTTTGTGGAAACCAAATGGTATTGACCAACATGGTTTAGGTACTTTTCCCTCCTTTTTCCTTTTTTGAATAAAATTAATATTTTTATTCCCTTTTTAATATTTTTGGGAATTTGGACCCTTTTTGAGGGTTTTTTATGCTTTTTTAGGAAAAATAATCTTTTTAAATGGAAAAAATGGGTGTACTCAGGTCTTTTGGTGACCTTTTGTTGGTTTCAGAGGCTCAGATGGTGAAAAAGTGGACAAATGGGTCATGTGAATAGGGAAATGAGCTAGTGAGCACTTTTTGGGTGTTAACAACATACACCCAAGGAATTTTGCAAGTTGGGCATTTGATCCAATTCTCTACATAACACAATTTGACCTGCCCAAGCCAATTGCACCATAACACATACACCCAAGGCATTTTGCAAGTTGGGAATTTGATACACTTAAGGTGATCGGTCTTTCTCCTTCCAATAAATACATAATATAAATGAAACAATGCATAAACAAATACAAAGAAGATAGATGAAGAAAAATGCATTTGTTTACCTGTGGAGAAGTGGTGGCCAGCCTGGACCTCCCGGTGGTATCTTGTTCAAAAAATCTTCATTTATATCGGATTGAAGTGATTAAAAATATTGATTGAAGTGGATGCATAGGGATACTTCAGGTAGAAACATGTTTTCAAATTGATTTTAAATCACATGTCAAACCTATTGAGGAGCAACATGCTTGATGGAGTTGTTTGTGAATTGCTTCCTAGACCAACAATCACTAATTTGAGCATATTTTTTTTATTAAAGGATGGATTGATGTTATTCCACTTGGAGATTAATTTAGACTCATGTAGCTACCTCAAGTAGAAATAGTTTTTTAATATAGTTTGATTTGATATCTCAAATCCACTGATGAACAGACCTAGGAGGCATAGTTTCACCATGTTGGTTTTAAGAGATACTGTTTCTAAATGTGGCATAACTTTTTCATTTGACCTCCAAATGGGATGATTCAAATTTTGGCTTAAACTAGACTTGAAGGTCTATCTCCCTTATAAACAGGTTTTGAAAATAAGATGATTTCATATGTGAAATATGTTAGGATATTTCAATACTCCATCATTTTCCTACCTAACATTATTTATTTTTCCTAGTTGTTGATGATGTCATTTTCCCCCTAGTGGTGTGCAGATGTCACCCAGGATCCACCTACCACCTTTTGATCCCCGCATGAATCATTTTAGGACCACTTCAGTCAGTTCCCTATTTTATAGGAACCTAGTGAGTGTTCCATTGCATTCCACCTGAGTTATCTGACTCTTGCGGGGGGTTAGAGCTCCGGATCCCACTGATTGTGGACTCATGCACCATTTTATGACTGGCATGCATGGAAGACTCAATATAGAGCCCTCCTTAGTTAGTTAACTTTTTGTGACTTCAGTTAACTGAGTTTAGGTTCAGTTCAGTTGACAATTTGAGTCTTCCGGAGCACTCCAGTGGTGATAATCCCTATGTTAGACCAACCAAGGTTCGAATTCTCCTGCATGATTCGAATTATCTATATTGTAACATCATTTTTTATTATACTGATTATTGGAACATGTGACATTATTCTTCTCCTATCTGAGTTATGATGCATTATTATTCTTCTGCTTTTTTTTACTGTAGTTTTCACTCTTATTCTAATTTTTTGCTCATTCTTTCTTTGTGAGGTATCCATCGGGTCTTAGATCTACTGTGACATAGAATTTCACATGGTATCAAAGCCATTAGAGCGAATAGGTTGAGCAGCTACTTTCGGTAGTGCACCAGGATCCTCTGGATTTCCACATCAAATCCTAGTGCTATTCATTGAATTCATTGGAGAAATCCAATGAAGTCTAGCTAGGTGTGAAGGATCCAAATAAAAGTGCCTACTTTACGAAAGCAGTGCTCATTAGTAGTATACCTCCTTATTAAGATTTTTTTGAAGTTTATTCAATTTTTTGAGTGCAGCAGTAGTTACAATAGTTTTATGCAGTTGCAGCAGTTACAACAGTTTTCTGCAGTTGTAGCATTTTTTTTTGCAGTAGCAGCAGTTTCACCTTGTATTCGCTCCAGCAGTTGAAATGGACAATTCAAAATCTCCTCTCTCTCCTAGGATCCTGACACCCTTCAATTATCTTGATTAGAGGGATGATATGCAGATGGTATTGAGAAACAAATCACTGTACATGGTGACAATGGGGAAGGATTCCGAACCAACATCAGTTGTGGAGAAAAACAAGTATCTGAATAGATTGGATGAAGCATTTGGTTTCATGTGTATTCATATTTACATAGATATACTCTTCCACATCGAAGGATTGAATACTTCAATAGAGTTATGGTTGAATTTAGAGACCCTCTTCGGCAAACAAGATGAGCTAAGAGGCCATATTCTGGAAAATGAGTTGATTGCTCTACAACCAAGCAGTTTTGAGACCATTCAATAGTTCTTTTCAAAATTCAAATCTCTGGTTATGCAATGCAAGCAGTGTGGCATTGAGAAGAAGGATGAGCAGTTGGTGCTATCCATTCTGAGCAAGCTTGGTCATGAGTTCTCTATCTTTGCCTCTACCTTCCATTATTGGAGAATGTCAATCCCTAGTTGGAAGATGCCCTCCTTAAATGTTTTCACTGAATCTCTCATCCAAGAATAAGATAAGTTGATCCAGATGGGTGCCTTGAAGGCCTCCAAATATCAAGCTCTTATGACTGGAGAAGCAAAAAGTGTGAATGGGAAGGGGAAGCACAAAGGAAAGGATAAGAAGCAATCTGAACCCAAGCAAAATTCCAAGTCAAGTCCATCTGAAGGAGCCTCCAGCTCTAAGAAGGACAAACAGAAGGGATTTGAGAAATCCAAGTGTTCCTATTACAAGAAAGGAAACCACCGAGATAGATATTTCATGCAGAATAAGATAGATCAGTTGACCAAACTTCTTGAACAACACAACATTTCCCTCCCAAAAGGTGCAAGAGAGACTGATTCTGGAAGTGAGTCTGATGGTCATGAGAGATGTCATGCACTGAAGGATGGATTTTCGAAATCACAAGCCCTCCTCTTATATTCAGGAGCCTCCAACCACATGGCTTCCTCCAGAGAATCATTTTCTTCTCTAGATCTCAAAGATGGTCCAATTATTCACATGGGAGACAACTCTCAGATCTCTCCTGAAGGGAAGGGCACAATACATATGGAGCATGGCAAGTTCAAGAATGTTCTATTTGTGCCTTCTTTGTCGGCAAATTTGTTGTCTATATATCATATGACTCACACAGGTTCACTGAAGAAAGTGGTATTTGGTCCTCACACAGTTGAGATTGCAGAGATCTCCACTAGGAATATTATAGCGAAAGGGTTTGCAAACCATGCCTCCAAGGCATATGAATTCTCACATTTTTTATCATACTCTCTGCCTACCCCATCGAAATCTGATGAAGATTAGAGTGATACCTCTTCTAATGAAGATGAGGATCAAGATCTTGATGTTGAGAATAAAGTTCAAGGAGATTTAGATTTAGATCCAGATCCAACACATGCTCCCAATCCATGGCCAAGGCCAATATGGGCTCACAAATTCCTTGTAGTTGTTGGGAACACAATTGGGGATCCATCTGACCATAGAACCACTAGATCTCAGTATCATGCAAAAATTGCACTATGTCATGTAGATCCACTTCTCTCAGAGAGGTGTTGCATGATGGTGGGGTTTGATCCACAACCTCTTGGAGAGACTTTCCATGGGGGATCTACAAACATGAAACAATATCGGTTGTCTAACAAAAGGTACTCAAAGGTTCATGATTTGGACCACAATGATCCATTCACTCCAGGAGCAAGAAGGGTTCCTGAAAGACTTGTTTTGGAAAATACAACTTATACACAGTGGGAGGCACATCAGAGGAGCATATCTAGATTTAGCACATGCATTGCTATCCTATAGAGGAGCAGTTTGCCAATATTTTTGCAAAGGATTTCACAGAGGAAAGTTTTTTCCTTCTCTTTTTAGTATGAAGGTTCTTTCAGTTCCCTACTGCTATTATTTTTGAGGGGGGGTATTTTTCCCATGAGGTTTTTCCCCATTTCCTTGGTTCTTGGACAATTCTTTTTGTCATTTATTTGATTGTATGGGTGACCTTTGGTCTTAGTAACCAGGGCCCAGGATGCAAAAGTATGGATTAAGGGGGGGTGTGAGGATATTTGAATACTCCATCCATGTCCTACCTAGAATTATTTATTTTTCCTAGTTGTTGATGATGTCATTTTACCCCTAGTGGTGTGTAGTGTCATCCAAGATCCATCTACCACCTTCTTCGCTTTGCATGCATCCTTTTAGGACCACTTCAGTCAGTTCCCTATTTTATAGGAACCTACTGAGTGTTTCGGTGCAGTCCACCTGAGTTATCTGACTCTTGTGGGAGGTTAGAGCTCCGGATGCCACTGATTGTGGCCTCATGCACCCTTTTCTAACTGGCATGCATGACAGACTCACTATTGCGGCCTCCTTAGTTAGTTAACTGATTGTGACTTCAGTTAACTAAGTTTAGGTTCAATTCAGTTGACTTTGAGTCTTCCGGAGCACTCCAGTGGTGATAATCCCAATGCTAGACCAACTGAGGTTCGAATTCTCCTACATGATTCGAATTCTCTCCATTGTAACATCATTGTTTATTATACTGATTATTGGACCATGTGACATTATTCTGCTCCTATTTGAGTTCTGTTGCATTATTATTCTTCTTCTATCTTTTACTGCAGTTTTCACTCTTATTCTAATTTTCTGTTCATTCTTTGTTTGTGAGGTATCCATCAGCTCTTAGATCTGTTGTGACATAGAATTTCACAAAATATTCCAATGAATAGTCGATATGTAGAATTGTCACAATGCAGTGTTCATGACAAGCAATTAGTAATTTGAGCATAAGATTTTCGTAAGATGTCGGATTGAGGTGATTCAAATTGGATTTCAAACTAGATTCTAAGGTATATCACCACTAGAAACAGCTTGTAAAAATATACCCATTAAGTCCCTCAAATCATAGTTGTATTAACTCTGTTCCTGAATTTTCTACTTGAGACCTAGTAACTCTTTTGGCCATATTTTTTTTCATTTGAGATCCGAATTGAAAAATTCAAAATAGGTTAGAAACTAGATTTCAAGGGCTACTTTGTATAGAAACAGATTTTAAAGATGATTCTACATGGTCCTCCAAAATAGGACTGTCCCGGCTGCATTTTGTCATAATATCCTCTCAAAATGAGTTTTATTCATGCAATATTGAACTAACTTTATTATGCAATATTCTTATTCTTATTCTTATTTATTTATTCATTTGTCCCTCTATACTATCCTATTCTATTTGGCAAAAGAAATCATTCCCTCAAGTATAAGAGAATTTCCAATGCATACATTTGCGTAACAAGATCATAAGTAAACTCATATCCAAGTTTGAAGAATATACCTTAATGAATGCTTGGACATGAGAGATCAAGTGCTCAGACAAATTTGATGCCAATAAATGTCGAAAAATGGAGTGGTATTGTGGTGTTTTCAGCATTATGATGTGCAGTAAATAACAACACTATCCCACCAACATTCATTAAAATTTGGAAACACATTGTTGAAGGTAACCTTCAAAAACAGTAATCAAAATTCCACTGTGTAACCATGGTTTCTTTGACTAAGAATGATATGATAAAAAATTATGATGAACTAAGATGTTTCTAGAGCCTACAACTTTCATAGTTTTGTGAAATAGCATTCATGTAGTCATTTGTGATGCGGGAAAATAAGAACCATAATAATCTAAGAAGACTACACATTTTAATATAGAAATTATTTGTTTGCACACCTCCATCATCTCAAAGCCAATAGAGAGTAACCACAGAAGTGACTGGTTATGGATCATTATAGCTTTTCCCCACCATCCAAGAACATGAGTTAAAACAAATTCATCAAACAAATTTTCCTGATGGAAAAGAAATTAGAAGTAATTAGCCACTGAGAGGATCCCTTGGATTGAAAGACTAAAGTGTTAAAACAATAATTTGTGATGTACATCAAAACACACACTAAATAAATTAGGTAAGGAAGTGACATAAGACATCATACACAAACATTATTAAACCTGCTCTTTGGATTCTCTGGGGTATAAATGCGACAATCTCTACCATATGATCTTTTAGGAATTTCTACATAAAAAAGGTAACAAAATGATGAATTTGTCTGCAATCCAAACTTTCAAGGAATGAAAGAAAATAAGAGACTTATTTTCTTAACAAGTACAGGTAATAGGGGAATAAATTTTTAGTTTTGTTGATGAATCGATCCATGCTTAAAAATTCAAAATAATTCATCTCATACAAGGTTAAGCAATGTACCAACACCCAAATCAGGATGGACATACTTCATAAATTGTTGAGCATCATCATGCTTCTATAAAGAAAAGTGAATATTGTTATTAACAACAGTGACAGAGGTATATGAATCAAAGAACTAATTTCAAAACCTTTAAACTATATATATATCCTGTATTTTAGAATCTGTGACCTAAGTGTCCAAGTTAGAAGACATTCGAAGCATCAAAATTTAATATGACCACATGAACCTAATTCACCAAAATAAGGTAGTAGAAATAAGCATTCGATTCACCAAAATAAGCTAAAAAAGGAACAAATATTTTCATGTATAATAAAAATGGGATACTGACTAACTGGGAATTTAATTCATTTTTTAAATCCCGAGAATGTATCTTCTATAAATGTTCTACTCACATACCTAGGAATATGCAACATTAACAAATTCATTTTGCAAAGAATATTTTCAATCATTAAAAAAAGTCTATATAACAATGAAAGATGAATAGTGATTCACTGTTCTTGGTGGCATTGTCTGTCAAGTTAGCTCTCAAATTGACCAAATTGAGTTTTATCAACTGAATCAACTGAATATGGTTGTCCCTCTTCCATATTAGATAATAGTTGTTCATGCTTTCTCCATTCTCCTCTTGATATAGATTGAAAACATAATTGCAAGGTGTCCCCATTCAGTTGTTGCACCAAAACTGCTTTGTTTTGATTTTCCCTAATACCGATCCATTTCAGCATGGGATTCCAGGTCATTTTGTGGTTATTGACAAATCACTGCTTTTTTATTTTGAATGAGTCATTTAGTCTCAAGGTCAAAATGTAAATCTCAAACTTTGTAGCTATTGAGCTTCTAGCATGAGTTGGAGGATGTGCATTGGCCACTTAGACCATTCTATCAAGCCTAAGCTGACTGGGTCATAGTGATTACTAGAAATCACATACAAACTCTATTTTAAAAAACAATTAGGTGCACCTCTAGAAGAACGCCACGAGCCTATGTGTTGAAATAATACTCACATATTGACCCATGTTTTGTTATGATTAGAGAGCGTACATGCGATCTGCAATGTAATACAACACTAAATGGGAATGGGACTAGGGTTTCTGGAGATGGCCGATATTGAAGGCGAACAATGAAATAGCCTAAATATCTTTTGATATTTTGGATGCCAAGGGTCTTTGTAATCTGTTCATAAAGCTCTATATAGAATGGATGAAGACTAGGGCCAAGCTACCATCGACACTGAAAAATGATTTTGTCCTGGGGATTGAGGGTTTATTTGATTCCGGTTTTGGGAAAACAGAGCTGATCTTGGGGTTTAGGGTTCTCCAACGAGATTGATTTCTTCCTCTCTTAGCCAAACCTATGTGCTTCCACTAGTTTATTTGAGCACCAAGAAGTGGATGAACAAGAAAACTGAGTATTCCAGGTGCTATGCAGTATCTATGGAGAGAAGATGTGTGATTTCAATGTCGTTGTTCCTTTTTCCTTTTTTTCTATGATTATTTATTTCCCCTTTTTTCAAAAACTTTACATTTAAAAAAAAAATTATTATATTTATTTTGTTATTCTTATTTTTTAATATTAATATTAATATTACATATTTTATAATATATTAATATTTTAACTATATATTATGTATTAGTATATTATATATCAATATACAATATAGTATATATTAATATATTAACTATATATTATTAATGTGATTATCAAGTGTGACTCAAGTGTGAATTTCTATTGTTGCTTAGTTTTATTTTTTGGCTAAGGCACCCGTTTTCCATTCTCCATGGAGCTACTAGACAATTGGATCAATGCGGGGATGTATACTATCCATCGTGGAGTTTTATATCACTTTTACCAATGACCAATGACCAGTAATTGACATCTTGTGCTTTTGATTTCTAAAATGCGTTCCAGCAAGGTAGATTTATCATGTCGAGAGACTCCATATGTATGACTAAATCCCTTCAAATTCAACAACACTTTTGCATCAAAAACAGTCATGCAACAACACTTTAAAGTGTCATATTTTTAGAGAGGGTTGATCCTAATTTACAAAAGAGGTCTCCAATTCACCTACAGACAAGCATTTCCTTGTGGGAGAAATTAAACATGTACAGATCAAATCAGGAATTGTTTAGGGATAGAAGATAAGCTCTACATATCAATGCAGCTGAGAGGACAAAATAAAAGTTTTATCTGTTAACTCTTGAACCCTCACTTATTTATATAAAGTCCTAAATCTCAAGTGAGACCTTGGAGGAAGTAAGAGGGATTTCCAATGTCACCTTACAAACCCTCTTCACACTTTAGGCCAGCTCTACTCTGGCTCAAGGGGGGATTCTCTAGAATAGGACTTACTAGAACTTAGGAAATATAATTCTAAGTGAAATGAATAGATAGTTTTAGCAAAACAATATGATAAGTTTAAAAATAAAAATGGATGAGTGGACCGAAGACTAGTGTCTTATACATGGGGAAAATGAGATCAAATCAAGGTTCAATGGGAGGCCATCCGCCATCCTATTGAGGAAAATATGGCAATTGAGACTAAAATGTACAAGCTACAATTATAGCAATGTGTTGAGGATTCAACATGCCCATGTTAAATGCTTTTGGGATTTGGCCTCCTCCTCCTTTATTTGGCTGCAAGGTCTTTTTCAACGGGGCTTCTCAGGAACAAGGTTGTTTTTGTGGTGTTGGGGCTCTCATTATTTTGGAGCTGGATCGTCACTTTAATTTATGGTTAAATTGTGGTTGATCGGGGACCAATACGAGAGGAGAGCTATTGGTGCTCTGGCCTATCCTCCCTTTTTCCAATTCTCAGTATCTTTCTTTACACCATATTGTTGGTGGCTCTAAACTTATAGTTGATTGGGCGAAAGGTCTGTGCTCTTCTAAGGTGATGAAGCTCTCATCTTAGATGGCTCATGTTAATCTTCTACTCACGGCCTTTCCTGATGTCTCTATCATGCATATCTTTAGGTAGTTCAATACACATGCAGACGCTTTATCCAGACGTGGTCGTGTGGCCATAGATGGGTTTATTCATTTTGAGGAGTGGTGCGGGGGTCTATTTTTTTCCACAGGCAGTTTTCCTATTTTTAGCTCATATATGGAGACATTTCTCTCATTTCTGTTTTTTTGTACTTAGCGGTTATATATACCTTTCCTCTTTTATTTTTGGTTTGTTTCCCCATTGATGTCTTTTCCATCCATCCGCATTGTTAAAATTTAGTAAAATATTGTACAAATTCATTATCAAAATTGTAATTTTCCATTGTCATTGTGACACAACTAAAAATGGCTAACATACATGACTAATTCACATTAATCGTTGTTAGCTACTCATATTTATATTCCCGTGATTAAATTAGTCATTTTTATTTAGTCGCTTGTTATCTAGTCATATATTTTATCCTGTGACTAAATTAGTCATTTATCTTAGTCGTTTTTTGTTGGCTTACTTAAAATTGCTCAATTTTAGTCATTTATCCTTTGAAAAAAAAATGGTGACTAACGTTTTTAGTCGCCTAGTCACTTATCTCTCATTTTGTACGATTGTACCATTAGGGAATTGTGGGTTGATCCTTCCATGTTCTTCTACCTCATCTCTTATGACAGTAGAGATGCAACCACATCATCAATATTTAATGCGATATTATTGCTTCCAATAGACATGACCAGGCTATCCCATGAGTCTGGAAAAGAACACAATAGACTGATACATTTCTCCTCCTCTATGATTTTGATATCCACTAACAACAACTAACTTGAGTGTTGAACGCAATCAGGCGCTCTATTATTGAGTCACCCTCATTTATCCTTAGAAGATATAACTTCTTCCGAAGAAACAACTTGTTAACCAGAGATTTCAATTGGTAAAAAAATTCTCCAACTTATCTCATAGTTTCGTTGCAATGTCCTCTCTCGAGACATTCAACAATATAGAATATGCTAAACAAAGTTGGATTGTACTCCTTGTTTTTCTAGAGTTTCTACGAATCTTTCCACTACCTTCCCTTTGGAGTTGTTTTGTGGTTGACATCAACCCACTATTCTTGATCTATAAGGGGATCGTCCATTTTGAGATTCCAAAGATGAAAATTATGTCCATTAAACTTTTCAATTTCTATCCTTGAACTGTTTTCCATTCAAACCAAGAATCAATGTTTTAGAACTTTCGTTGAAACTAGGTATTATCCATATTTAGGATAAAACTAAAAAACCATCAGCAACAAAGGCATCCCCTTGAAGCCACATATAGCTTTCATACCATGTCAAGTATTTCAATACCATTTATAGTGATTATGCATAATGATTCTAACAGTTAGTACAACAGAATTCAGCAATGGCACAAACATAGTCACATAACTGTTAAATTTTGAGCATTAATTCACAATACTCTAGGATCTTCACTGAGAGAATGACATATACAGTATATCAATGCATAACAATCACAATAAGCATGACAAGCATCACAAGAATCAAAAGCATGAGAGACAAGAGACACAGAGTTTCCGTGGGGAAAATCCTAAGGTGAAAAACCCCACAACTTCCTCAGAGATAGAGAAAGTAATGGCTCAACCAAAGTACAACCAAAATACACTTGAGATAGTCTCCTAGAAGCAGATGATCCTCCTCCTCACTAGTGTGCCACTTTCTGAGTGAGAGAGAGATGACTTTTCGAATGATCTAAATAGAGATCTCCGGATCTCTATTTATACTAACATGTTTGCCCAGTGACCTTATGGGGCCGACTTGTCTAGCTAGGTACATCCACAATATAATATATATTTCAGGGTCGACTCCACACATGGTGGTCTAATAACCCATCGGCAAGTACACACACTTGCGACACTTGTCAATCCACATGACGACACTTCCTTATAGAGGAATAACACATCTCTAAGGGTACAATAAATATATATGAAATACATTCCGAAGTTCCATATACATCAACGCTCCCTCTTAACTAGGAAGGTATTTCTTGACACAGATCTGCTAGACAAGTCTTCTTCTCAGGATTATCGTCATCAATGCATTGTCATCATCATCGTCACTGCTGCTGCTATCTCAACCAATCTCTGACTCTACTCGTCATAGGAAGTTCTACAGAGCCAGTCCTTTTTCATACTGGATGTAGGCCCACCACCTGCAGGTCTTCATCATCACTGGCCATACTGTGGAAATCTCAGGACTTATTACGTGCATCACAAAACCTTAAAAGAGTCTCTTGACTAGCAAGAACCCTAAAGAGCATCTGAGGCCTTTTTCATCCTATCCAGATCTCTAGGACTTATTACATGTGACCCCACCACAAAACCTCGAAAGAGAATCCCAGGACTGATTACGAGCACAAGGCTCAACCTATCGGATCTCCCAGGGCACAAATTACATGTGGTCACCACAAAACCTCGAAAGAGCATCCCAGGACTGATTACGAGCACAAGGCTCAACCTATCGGATCTCCTAGGGCACAAATTACATGTGGTCATGGCAGAACCTCGAAAGAGCATCCCAGGATTGATTACGAGCACGCGGCTCAACCTATCGGATCTCCCAGGGCACAAATTACATGCCATAGAACAAAACCTCGAAAGAGCATCTGCCAGATATCCCAGGGCACAAATTACATGCCATAGGAAAAACCTTGAAAGACTATCTGCAGATCTCCCAGGGCAAAAATTATATGTCCTCCCAAGAAAAACCTTGAAAGAGCCTTTGCCAAATATCCCAGGGTACAAATTACATGCCGTAGGAAAAACCTCGAAAGACTATATGCAAATCTCCTAGGGCACAAATTACATGCTTATCTGCACAACCTGTTCCACAGCCACAAAGTATCAACCTGATACTCACCATACATCATCCTGATGTACACATGATCATCCTGATCATCATTACTGCAACATCCTGATGCATGTCATCTAGAGCAACATCCTGACGCTCGTCATCCATGATCATCCTAATCATATAATGCATCTACCTAATGCATACCAAGTATCTACCTATACATATCATCATACATGATCCACCTGATCATACAGTGTATCCACCTGATACAAATACAAATACATGATACATATCACCATACATGATCCACCTGATCATACAATGTATCCACCTGATACATATACAGATACATGGTCCAAGCATCCAACATAATGCTTATACAAAATACATACACATGATCCAAACGATCATATCCAACATCCATCATGATGCGTACATACATATAAATGATCCAACTGATCATATCCAGCATCCAACATGATGCGTACATACATATACATGATCCAACTGATCATATCCAGCATCCAACATGATGCATGCATACATATACATATAAATGATCCAACTGATCATATCCAGCATCCAACATGATGCATACAAAGCAGAAACTAGAACATCATCCTGATGCTCATCATCCAGCGCTTACATCCACAGCCATGTGAAGGATCCTCCTTCCAACATGCTTGGAATGGCTTCAAAAAATGTGTCCATCACTTCTTCCTCGAAGTGTCATCAATCCAAAGAACACCAAGCCTCTCTCTGAAGTGCTCGAACTTCACCCTGTCTAGTGGCTTCGTCAGCACATCTACAATCTGCTCGTCCATCGCAACATACAGGAGCTTCACATCTCCTCTCTGCACCATATCCCTTATATAGTGATATTTGATCTCTATGTGTTTCGACCTGTCATGAAACACTAGGTTCTCAGACAGCTTCACACAACTTTGGTTATCGCAGAAGATACCAATAGCATCCAATGGGAGATCAAATAACTCAGACAGTAGCTTCCATAGCCATACTGCCTCACAACTAGCTGAACAGGCTGCAACATACTCTGCCTCAGCTGTACTCAGTTCTATGCAGGACTGCTTCCTGCTAAACCAAGAGATCACACCTGATCCCATACTGAAGCAACATCCAGATGTGCTCTTCCTATCTATAGCACTGCCAGCCCAATCTGAATCAACATAACCCTGCATGTTAAGCTTTTGATTCTCTTCATACTTGAGCCCATAATCCACTGTACCCTTCAGGTACCTTAGAACAGGCTTCACAGCAACCAGATGAACACTCCTCGAATCTGTCAGGAACTAACTCAATGTGTTCACAGCAAAGCAAATATCTGGTCTCGTGTTCATCAGATACATCAAGGACCCAATCATCTGATGATATATAGAGACATCAACCGGCTCAGATGAAGCATCACAGAGAAGCTTCATATTTGATGCCATAGGTGTGGCCATGGCCTTGCAATCCATCATCCCGAATCTCTTCAGGATATCTACTGTGTACTTCCCTTGACCAAGGAAGATCCCACCTGCATTCTGCCACATCTTCATACCTAGGAAATAATGCATCATTCCCAAATATTTCATATTGAACTCAGCAATAAGCTTCCTCTTTGTATCACACCAAGTTTTGGGAGCTTGCTACAAGCCATACAAGGATTTCTTCAATCTGCACACATGTGACTCCCTGTCAGGTCTTGGGACTGCATCTCAAACATCATCTTCATGATCGACGGATCATGGCATTCCATTTCTTCATCCCAGATCCTGGGAACTTCAATATCTTCAATAGATATCTTTGTTGCTGGAACAAATGTTGTAGTCCTTCTTTTGTAGGTGAAGATATATAGTCTTTCCTACAAAACAAGTTAAATTTCATGATTAGAAACATCTCATAATTTTCAGAACAAATTCTTTACACATAAAGGAATATGTCATGCAGTCATGCAGTTATCTTAGCCAATGCTTCAATACAACATTTATCCATGTTCCACAACTTTTTAGATGCCTTCTAGTCTCTACCAGAACATTGTTAAGAGTTTGCACTACTCCCAACATATCATCAAAGAGGTTTCATTCTATATAAGTAGCACTGGAATGTTGTACAGTGCCATAGGCCACTTACCCATCACATGCATATTAGTAGTATACTGTTCATTAATGCAATCATTCTAATATGCACAATACATCTCCTAAGTCTAGGAACATAAGCATAATATTATTTAAACAAAAATAGGCAAGAAATGATAATTGAAATACTTTTCTTTGTTTGTTTGTTGGGTGGACTCCCTCTGAGTCTTTGCTTCCTAGCAGGAGCTGCTGAAGTAGCTTCTTCTACACCTTTCTGTTGTGGAATGTAGGAAGATGGTCAACTCCCTCTGAAAATATACATCCTTGCAGGAGCTGCTGGAGTGTGCTCCCTCTTGATCTTTGCTTCTTGGATTACCTGTCCTTGAACTTATATTCATCCTTGTTGACATCAATATTCTTGAACCCTGGAAAGTATATTCTGTAATCCTTCAAGCTTTCACTGTAACCCACAAAGATACCCTTCTTTCCTGAAGGATCTAGCTTGGTCCTCTTTTCCATTGGGACATGTGTGTATACTGGACAACCGAATATTATGAGATGGCTGAATTTAGGTTTCTTACTAGAAAAGACCTCTTCTGGTGTCTTGTTGTCCAATATATTGTGGGGTGTTCTGTTTTGCACATATACAGCTGTTCTAGCTGCTTTTGCCCATAGATGCATAGGTAGATCCTGGTCATGCAGCATTGCCCTTGCTGCTTCCATGATTGTTCTGTTCATCCTTTCTGCAACTCCATACTATTGAGGATTATAAGGAGCAGTCAACTCCCTCTTAATCCCTGAATCACTAGAAAGCTTCTTGAAGTCACCTGAGGTGAATTCTCCACCATTGTTGGATTTGAGTGTTTTGATCTTCCTGTCAGTTTGATTCTCTATCAAGGTTTTGAATTCCTTGAATTTATCAAACACCTCATCTTTGTTCTTCAAGAAGTATACCCAAGTCTTCCTGGACAAGTCATCAATAAATGAGACATAGTAAACATACCCACTCAGAGAATTGGATGACATAGGACCACATACATCTGAGTGGATGATTTCCAGGATGTCTTTTTCCTTGCTTTCACTGCTTGGGAAAGCCTTCTTAATGTTCTTACCTTTTGCACATCCTTTGCAAACACCTTCATGTTTGGTCTTGATTTCAGGAAGACCCTCTACAGCCTTGCTTGCAATTGGAAGTGCCCTATAGTGCATATGAGCAAGTCTTCTATGCCAAAGTTCACTTGGCTCCATGGATTCATGTACCATGGCATGTTTAGGTTGTCCCTTCAATTTATACAACCCTCCCTCTTTCTCTCCAATCACTACTGCATAATCTATGTTCTTTCCCTTTGGCCACATTAGGACTTGGCCATCCACAAATGCAACCCTCATTCCTTTTGCATCCAATGCAGAGATGGAGAGTAAGTTCTTCTTGAGCCCAGGTACATAAAGGACTTCTTTCATCTTCAAAGATTTTCTAGAATCTAGGTTGTAGGAGGCTTCACCACTTCCTTTGATTGGGTATTGATAATCATCCCCAAGTTTCACCTTATGGGGTGATTCATGTTCAGATAGATTCACAAAAGATTCCTTAAACCCAGTCATGTGTTTGGAAGCCCCACTGTCAATCAACCAATCATTACAACCATGGGAGATAGTACCTGTGAGAGAAGAAATTATAACATATTCTTCTTCACTTGATGAGTCATCATCACTATCACTTTCTGCCCTAGCCTTCTTCTTTGGGGGTTCAACATCTTCGACAGCATGAGCATGATATCTTCTTTTGTTATTCTTCTTCTTCTTATTGAAGTTGTTGTTGTCTTTCTTCTTCTTGGGACAATCTGAAGCAAAGTGTCCCTTTTCATTGCAATTGAAGCATCTGAGATCTTTCTTATCTTTATGATAATGGTGGTGTGAGAATCTTTTGTTATGAGATGATTCCTTTTCCTTTCTTGGCATGTGCTGTGAGAGCTTGATCTTCATTTCCCATCTTTTCTTCTCGGGCCACAAGCCTAGCTTATTCTTGAGAGCATTCTTCCTGCAATATGTTGAAGGAGATCAACTTCTTCCTTACACAAATTCCTTGAATAAAGGAATCCCATGACTTGGGTAGGCCATTTAGAGTGGTCATCACCACTTCACCATTCTCCACCATTTCATCCATTTCTTCTAGTTATTCCTTGATCTGGGAGACCCTTGAAAAATAAGATTGAATGGTTTCTCCATTCTGAAACTTTACTCCTTTCAATTGGTTCCACAGGGTCATCTTCCGATTTATGTTCTTCCCTTCAAATAGCTTTGTCAAAGAGTCAAACATCTCCTTGGGTGTCTTTAGAGAAGAAACATGGGGTATGAGATGGTCTTTGATAGAATCAACAATGATTCTCTTTGCCTTGACCAAGTTTTTATTATGCAATACTTTAGCCTCTTCATCCTCTGGGATAGGGATGTCTTCTTTTACATATGAGTCCAACTCATTCTCTTCCAGGATTAACCCATTCCTATACTTCCAAGCTCGGAAGTTATCAGCTCCTTTAAGCTTATTCTCAAGCTTGGTGTGGTGAGACATCTTAAAGAGTACTTCAAATGGAAATAGAAAAGATTTAGGACTTACCACTTAAAATGCTGAAAACTGGATCTGGTCTCGGATTAGGGTTTGTCGGAAAAACCCTAAAAATTCAAAATGTGAATTTCAATTTTCTGAAAGGATATAAAGATGCGCTTTGATGAGCTGATCAGCCTGGTGTATTCAGAATTTGAGATCAGCAAAGCTTTACCCTTCAGATTTTCCTTTTTGTCCTCTCGGGTTCACTATGGAGAGCCTTGAATTAGGGTTTGAGTTTCCCGGAGATCTACCCAGCCAGAAATCTCGATCCAAAGCTCTAAACTTCGATTTTTGCAAGGAGATTCCATCTATGTCTTCAGATTTTAGAAATTTCTATTTTTGTGGAAACCCTAATTTTTAGGGGAAAATCTGAAAATGCTTAGAATTGAATTCTGATTGGACAGATAGATTCTCCTTGATGAGTAGAGTCAATCTACTATACTGCTTTTCCAAAATCTGTGGAGAAAAATCCAAGAAACTCAAGTTTTCGTCACTGCAAAATGTCTTCTTCTCAGGTTAGCTCTGATACCATGTTAAATTTTGAGCATTAATTCACAATACTCTAGGATTTTCACTGAGAGAATGACATATACAGTATATCAATGCATAACAATCATAATAAGCATGACAATCATCACAAGAATCAAAAGCATGAGAGACAAGAGACACAGAGTTTCCGTGGGAAAAACCCTAAGGTGAAAAACCCCACAACTTCCTCAGAGATAGAGAGAGCAATGGCTCAACCAAAGTACAACCAAAATACACTTGAGATAGTCTCCTAGAAGTAGATGATCCTCCTCCTCACTAGTGCGCCACTTTTTGAGTGAGAGAGAGATGACTTTCTGTATGATCTAAATAGAGATCTCATGATCTCTATTTATACTAACCTATTTGCTCAGTGACCTTATGGGGCCGACTTGTCTAGCTAGGTACATCCACAATATAATATATATTTCAGGGCCGACCCCACACATGGTGGTCTAATAACCCATCAACAAGTACACACACTTGCGACACTTGTCAATCCACATGACGACACTTCCTTATAGAGGAATAACACATCTCTAATAAGGGTACAATAAATATATATGAAATACATAGATGAAAGACATTCCGAAGTTACATATACATCAACAATAACACATATAAATTTATCATGAAAAATTATTTACAGCTTAAAACCAACAAACCAATGAGCTTTACCACTCATATGTTATCAACATTGTTAACTAGTGTTTACAACAACCATTTACTAGATCACAATAGCTCAAACATGAATTCACTACATTCTACTTCTCAACGCATACAAGTACAAGTACCATACTGTGTTTTCATGTTTTGTTATAGCTTTCCATCACATCCTATTTATAGATGCAATACTCTAATTCATGACAACCGAATTAGTTATAGCTAACTGCTTCATTAATGGTAATCAATAATTTCCTATCAACTTTTAATTATTTTAATACAGTCGAATTGACTGAGTCAAATTTTGTTGACCGCGAGTCGAGCTTCTTTCTGTCCAAGTGTTCATCGAATTCATGTTTGCTTTTATGCTAGTCGACTTTCCATTGACGAGTCATGGACTAGTTAGTCTGCTAGTCAACTAGACTTCCACCATCTTTCGAATTCAGTTCCATTCGACTTGTTAACCAACAGACTATCAACTTCGATCATTGATTTACATGCAAAGTATAACATACCCAACACTTTGTAAATAAATATTGTTGAAAAAGAATAACCCTTCAAACTAAGTGGATTTGTGTCCCTACAAAAAATCAAACCATATGATCATAAATATAATACAAGTGGCCTAGAAGCTCACAAACACAAGCACACTATAGATTTGAAAGTATAGTAAAAATCAACATAATTTTTATTTAAAAAAAAAACAAGTTTATTTTTTGGAATTTCTTAAATTTAAATTTATTTTAATAATATTGATTTTAATTAACCATAATTTAACATATTCTTTATATAAATCCAAAAAATCTAATACTTAAATAACTCTCATAAGAATTCTCTCCTACCTTGATCTAAATTACTTCTTCTCTTCTTAAAACTTCAATGTTCTTAGTCAAATAAAATAAACAAAATAAAATAAAATAAACAAGATAAATAACAGTAAAACTGCTAATCCCTACCTAAAGGCCAATGGGTCTATGAAAACGGTGCAAAAATTTAGTAAAAAATGGAAGCTCATCTACAAAAGTTGAGCCCTAGTTGGATCTATTGAGCATGGCATATAGAAGTTTAAATTTATTGTCATTGTTTGTTTTTTGGGGACAGATGTAAAAAACATTATATTTTTTGCATTTTGTGACAACAACCTTTTACTGGGTTAGATGAAAACCATTGTCATCCATAAATGGTGTCATTGAGAGCTCCTTTATTTATCTTTTTTATAGTGAATATATATTTTTTAATAATGAATGTTGCCATGCGTACACAAACACAAATCGATGATGCCCTATATACAAAATATATTTTAGATACGCGGTTGTAGTCTAGCCTTCTTGTTGCTTGTTAGTTAAGAGGGTGTAGTCTTGTCCGCGGCACATACCAGCGAGGTAATAATGAACCATGCACATAAAAGGTCGTGTCTTGTCCACAAGGTCAGGGTATAGTTTGTTATTTGTTTTTTTGTAAAGGTGACTGAGAATGATTCCACTGGATAGGATGTAGAGACATATCCATATAAACTGATCAACAGAAGCTTGAATAACAAGAGGAGCTCAAGAAATTCTTTGGAAGACATTGTGAATATGAATTCGCAATGTGCTCTAGAACAAGTCTATTAACTAAGTGTATGATTATGCCTTATTTATGTCCGTTTACAGCACTCCCATATAGAGCAACATATCTACCCTTGAACCTCCTTAAAGACAACTCAACCGGAAAGGAAGAAGAAACTTGGATTGGAATAGCCCGGGGGATACTACAGGCTACGCTCCCCCCCCTTGGTGGAAGAAAGTGCCAGGGCTCGCTCGCCTTTTGCTTTGCATTCTACTACACAGTGAAAGGACCCCTCCTCGTGGTATTAGTAATGCCAAGTTCAAAAATGAAATCCATTTTAAAAGCCCCGAACGCGACATCTATAATCCATTGAATTTAGAAAACAAACTGTCATAAACTTTACATTAAATTTGGTTTTCAGGTTTGTGAAACTTGTAAGTTCTCAACCGTCATCGTGTTTCTTGTGGACATTTGTACATTGTGGACACCGTCCATGCTTTTTCACAAATATTGAATGCCTTTTTGTTGAGTGGAAAAAAAATAATGTAAAACGTCCTAATTTTTATGATTGATTTTTTTTAAGTGTATCATGGTTTCCTTTGTAATTTTATTTAGATTAAGATTTTACCATGATGCTCTCGAGTTTCCGAACCGACTATACACAATTTAAAATGCAATAACTAAATTGAAATAAGTTTTAAAAATCCTAAATCAATTTAAAGTCTCGAGATTTTTAATTTTGCTTTCATCATAACAATTAAAATTATAAAAAATGGTTTTTGCTTGCATAGCCTAAAAGGCCATTTACATAAACTTTATTAAACACTTTTTAATTATGGTAAGCTTAATTTTGCTTTTACATTTGGTATTAGAACCCAAAAAAAACTTTAACGTTTCCTGTTCCCACACAGCTAGCCAGCTTTGAAACCCGACATTTCTTTCGGCAAAGCTGTAGCATCCCATCAACTTTTATGTCATCAAACTTCAGTGGCATTTGAACTTGTCCCATCTACTTGCTCTTATTACATAATTTCACATAAACGAAGGAAGAACGCCCGAAGAGAAGCTGTACACAGCTCCGTACTCAGTAAGAAAGGAATGTTTTATCATTATCATCCGTCTCTTTGCTTGAAGCATACTGTTCTAACATACAAGTTATGATGGTATGAGGATGATAGAGATGAACACTTAAGTTATTTGGCAAAAATATATGGATTTATTGGTAGGAAACAAGAGTAGCAGTGAAGCATTTTGTTTTTTTGCAGTGGTTTATTTTCAATATGGTTTTAATTTTGATTATATCACCATAATTATGACGTATCGGGTAGTTGTATTCCGTCCAGACGTATGGGGTAGTTGTTATTCCGTCCAACCGTCTCAATGGATGGCCATCGATATGCACGCTCACAATAATCGGACATGACCTGCCCATCCGCATTACTGAGATATGAGAGATATGAGAAAAGCTTGTTGATAAAATGAACATTTTGAAGCTCAAGCGGCTAAGTGGCACATGAGAATGCTTTAACACCCATCTGTCTCTTTTGGCATTGCTCCTGTAGAGCTCCTTTAACACCGGGCAACAAAACATAATCAATTTTCTTATTTTGAATTTTTTTAAATTATATATATAAAATTTAATCATTTTTGCATCTATACTAAAATTTCAAAAGTTTGATACAACACCTCATAAAAAAAATGTATATGCATCTCTTATGGAATCCTCTAGTTCTCATGTAGCCTCATCGAGACTGAAGTGATTCCATTGTACCTTTACCTATCCGATGGCTCCGAAGTAATGTAACCTTCTTATTGAGGATGCATAGTGGCTCTATTTGGAACTCTCCATTGGGTTCCACCTAGATCACATTCCAATCAATCACATGGTTAGGATCATGTACATATTTCTTAAGCAAAGAAATGTGAAAAAAATAATGAGTTTTAGTGTTAGTAGGAAATGCAATTCTATATGCAACTGGCCCTATCCTCCCAAGAACTTCAAATGGCCCACAATATATTGGTTATAGATTGGCACAACTTCCAAAGTAACTCTTTCTTAGACTCACTTGGAGGTAAACATGATCCCCAACATTGATTCCCTATGCAGTCTATTCTTATTTGCATAGATTTTATATCTATCTTGGGTTGCCTTCAAATTATGTCTAATCTTTGCAACCTCTTATTCCATTTCCTTAATCATTTCTGACCCAAGCACAAATCTGCTCACTGGATTATCCCAATTCACTGGTGGCCTACACCTTTTGCCATAAAAACCTTCAAATGGACTCATTCCCAACGATGTTGTCCATTGTTATATGCAAACTCTACCAAGTGTAGATAATCTTTCCACTTGGATTGTTTGTTAATCACATACATGCAAAGCATGTCTTCAATCACTTGATATACTCTTTATGTTTGCTCATCTATTTGTGGATGGTATGCAGTACTAAATTTTACTTGTGTACTCAAATATGCAAAAATAATTTTCCAAGAGTTAGAGGTAAATTTTGTATCATGGTCATATATACAATTGCTTTGGGTAATCCACAAAATTTGAATATTTCTTTCATGAATATTCTTGCTATCTCATTAGCCTTGTAAGTAGATTTAACCAGAATAAAATATGATACCTTAGACAATTTATCCACCACAACCATGATAGAATCATGCTTTCTTGAAGTAATTGGCAATCTGGTAATAAAATCCATAGTTACCACTTTCCATTTCCATTTCAGGATTGATAAAGGTTGTAATAAACATGTTGGGTGTTGATGCCCAGTCTTCGCTTCCTGATATTTCATACATTTTGAAATGTACTCAACAATGTCTTTTTTCATTCTTGACCAAAATTATTGCTTCCTTGCTACAAAATTTGTTTTTTGGCATCCTAGGTATCCGAAATATGACATTTTGTGGATTTCATCCATAATAATTCTCCTCAAATATGTCATGTTAAGAATATACTTTCTATTTTTATAAGTAAATAATACATCATCCTCCAAATGATAACCTTCATACCTCTTCTCCAAATTATGTTGCTGCAATTGATCTTTTATTTGCACATAATGCTTATCTTCATCAAGGGAGTCAACAATTGTTTTCCTCAAATATGATTGGAAAATGCTAATGGGTGCAACATGCATTGCATGCATTTTTCTGTTGAGTGCATCAACCAATTTATTTTCTTTCCCCTTTATGTGTTTGATCTCGAAATCAAATTCACATAAAATTTCCAATCATCTAGCTTTCCTTGCAGTTAGTGTTGGTTGTTCAAAAAAGTATCTCATACCATAGTGGTTTGTCCTAAGCTTAAATTTCATTCCCATCAAATAGTGCCTCCACATTTTCAAGGCATGCAATATTGCAACAAGATCTAAATCATGGGTAGCATAATTATTTTCATGTTTTTTTAGTTTTCTTGACATTTAACATACAACATGATTATCTTGCATAAAGAATCCTCCAATTCTCTATTTACATGCATCTCTACACACCACACAATTATTTTCTAGATTTGCAATTTTCAAAATTGGAGCACTTGTAAGAAGCTTCTTCAATAGGTGCAAGATTTCTTCACATTTTTGTGTCCACTAAAATTTCATTTCCTTCTTTTGAAAAGAAGTGATGGGGCATGTAAACTTATAGAATCTCTCAATGAACCTTCTATAATAACCAACAAGACTCATAAAGGATCTTGAATCTATCACATTCTTTGGAGTTGGCCAATTCATAATGGCCTTAGTCTCTTATGGATCCATTGATATTCCTTCCTCTAAGATGATGTGACCCAAATAATGAATTTGTTTTTGATATAGATCACATTTTCTTAGACTTGCATACTACTTATGCTACCTTAGGACTTTCAAAGTCATTCTAATATGTTCTTCATGCTCCTCTTCATTCTTGGAATAAATAAGAATGTTATCTACGAAAACAAGAACAAACTTGTCCAAATACTTGTTGAAAACACTTTTCATGAGACACATGAATGTAGTTGGTGCATTAGTGAGACCAAAAGGAACCACCACGAATTCATAGTGTCCATAACGTGTTCTAAAGGATGTCTTGTGGATGCCTTCTTCCCTTCTTTTGACTTGATGGTAACTAGAACTGAAATAAATATTTGAAAATAAATTTTCCCCTTTCATTTGATTAAAGAGACCATCAATTCAAGGTAAAGGGTACTTATTATTTACAGTAACTTTATTCAAATTTTTATAATCAATATATAACCTAAGTTTTCCATCTTTCTTTTTCACAAATAACATAGGTTCTCCCCATGGAGACACACTTGGCCAAATGTAATTCTTTTCCAACTCTTGCAATTGAATTTTCGTCTCTAGCAATTATAGTGTACCCATTGTGTAAGGTGTCTTAGACATTGGTGTATCTCTTGGCACAAGATCATTTGCGAAATCAATATCCTTCTTTAGAGGAAGTCTTTGGACATCACTCAGAAACACATCCTTGAATTATTGCAAGACTCGATAGTCCTCCAACTTCGGAAATTCATTTTATATTCTATCCAATAAATGGGATGTATACAATTGACAACCCTTTATAAAGAACTTCTTCAGCTGCAAGGATGAAATCTGTCTGATAGAAACCACCTTTGGAATGCTCTTTACTATCCTTGGGTTTCCCTTTACCTTTGTTGATTTTTGAAACGAGGATGCTTGAATCCCTTTTTTCTTTGGTCAAACTTCTCATTTTTTTTATCCTTCCATGCCTCATGTAATTATGGCCTATTTTTGTTTTGATCATAACAATACTTGTCCATCCTCATGGTTTCAAATAGAGTTTGAGGTTCATCAAATTGAATGTTGTCCTTGTATGATTGATGTAGTCCACTTAGAAAATGTTGAATTTTGACATTATCATCTTTGATATATTTAACATACCTCAGTAGCTCAAATAATTTATTGGCATACTCCTCCATGGTCATTTGTACCAATTTCAACTCATTGAACTCTTTAATTTTTTCATCATAGTACCTATTGGAGAGTTACTTTTATGTGAAGTACTTCTTGAATTGCTTCTTCACAATATTCCTTCATTGATCTTCTTGACTTGTCTAAGGAGATCCCACCATATAGATTATCTTTCATTCATATTAAATATGGACACCCTTTCCTTCATGTTCCCAGAGTAGTCTTGGACTTGGAAATACTTCCTCACCCCGAGAAGCCAAGCCTCATCTTCTTGAATAGATTTTACTTCACCATCAAAAGTGGGAGGTTTGGATTTTTGAAATTATCCATATGATTTGTTTTTGAAATGCCTTTTTTCTCTTATTTCTATGAGATGGAGATATTGAATCTCCAATGGAGTGTTTATAGGAAAATGAATCACTAGAAGAGAATTATGGAGTATATGCCCTATCTTTAGAAACTCTTCTTTAGCTATGGTACCTCTTGTGAGAATGCCTCCTTGAGCTACTCCCACTCTTTTCCTCATTTCCTGAGTGCTTCCTATGGTGAATATTTTTTTGAATATCTGTTATTATTTGAATCACAGGTTCATCCAATTGGTTATGTTCTTCCTAAGCTCTGATTAACCCCTCATTATCTACTCTGCAACTTTGTAGTTGCACTCTTAGGCTTCTCATGGTTTTTGCAACATCTTAGGGAGTTACTTGATTTCTTCAGCCATTAGATTCTGTCTCTACATTCTCAACATGTATATTTTTCCCCATGGCATCTATTTCAGCTACAAAAATCTCTTGTGCATAATCCATGATGATAGTTTTTTTGGCCCAACCAAGACCAAGGATTTACACTCTATAATATACTGAATGTGGACCCTTAATTATCCTTGATATGATATTGTATCTACACAAGTGTTCATATAAATGCACTTATTAGCTTCATTATATTCTTAGAAAATCATAAAATTAATTTTCATGCATTTTGGGAACTATCCATATTGGCAATTTTTGTCAAATCAAGGCTACATGCACCTTTTTGCTGAATTTTTAGAAACATATGAATCACACTTTCATAATATGATAGTGCACATTTTTTCCCCTATGGATAAACTTTCCAATGACTATAAGTATGCTCATTTATGATTCTATGGAAAAAAATTAACCTTTCAAAATCACCAATTTTTCCCAATTCTGCACTTTTCTTGCAGTTCTATTTAGCTTTAGAGACCAACTTCAGACACCTATAGAAGAAATAATAGGGATATTTTTTTTTTTTTCTATCGGGCATTGATAATACTCATGAAAATGATTATTCAACTTTCAGATCTTTGATTTGATGCTTAAGTCAATTTCTATATTTTTTTGGAATTGACTACTTTTAACTTTTGCATTTTCTTTAGGATTCAAATTTTTAGCAGTTTCTATAACACACTTATCCCTGAATTGATATCACAGTGAAACATTTCCATTCTTGTCAGTCATGTTATTACTACAACGGAATTCTTGGAGTCCTTGATGTCTCAAGGAGGACGACATGGGTCAAGGGGAGTAAGATTGATGACATTTTCCCATATCCAATACTTGGAAATCATCCGTTGGAATCGTTGCCTTTATTTTTTCAATCAAGACTATCCATTCATGGCACTATATTAACCTTTTGCAGTGATAAGATATAAGTCATTGATCTGATTTACATGATCAAATATGGGTCATTCATGACAATACCCCTCGGGATAAGGTACTATCTTCTTTTAATATGAGAGAAGTCATGATTCCATGATGGAACATGCATGAACAAATGTTAACCATTGTCATAGTTTGTGTATTCATGTAATAGGAGTGGTATCTTAATTTTGGGTTGTATACCTGCAACAAAAAACTGGATTACGACATCTTGGTCCATTTTTACGGCATCTGGCTGAGGAGATATTTAAATCTTCTATCATGTTTGTATTTTGTTTCTCCTATTTATTGCTTGATTTCCTTTAGTTTATATCCGGATAGATGCTTGGTGTCATCGGATTTTAAAAAATCTAGGAAATTATCTTTTATTTGTTGTTTTGTCTTGGGACCTTCTTCCATGAGACTCATGTACCAGGTGAGAGCTTTGTTTCTAAGATCTTTTGCAAATAGTGCAATTTATTTATTCTCATCATTAATGAGCTTAGCTTTCCAGAGTGCTTCGCATAAAAACCAATGTTTCTTGGGGTCACCATCCCCTTCAAAAATAGGAGTATTTACTGGAATACGGTAATCCATATCGATAGAAGTAGAATTTTTACTAGTCACTAGAGCAGATTGAATTATTGATTGACTTACAACTTGACGCTTGCTGTTAAATTCTTGTGGGTTATTATTCTAAGGAAATTTTGTCACTAGGTCGGATAACCGACATCTTAATTGCTTCGATCAATAATGTTGCTGGCATGGGGTTACCTCCACATGTTATGAATAAAATAAATTAAAAGAATGTCTTCCAAATTCGGGGGTGAAGGAAATATAGTTACCATGTGCTAGTCATTGTATCATCAACCTATCCACAATTCATCTGGATTGATCTAGTCGATTCCATATGCTACCATCACCTAGTCCTAGTCCCATGCCGTGCTCGACAATTTGTTTAAAGTTAGGCCTAGTCATCATTATCATAGGACAAAATCGATGGGAGTCGAGGTATTTGGAATTTCAATGTGTAGATATTGTGGGGTTAACACCATCGTGTGTGACCTATCTACTAGCATCGTCACCTCACCTTATTTCTCTTCTGGTCGACTTTTCCTCGACTTAGGTGGGCCTTTTGGTTTCTTTACCATCTCGACCAGTTTTTCCTTTAGTCTTTTCTTTTCATGTAAAGGACTTGCAATATCTTGGAGCTACTCTTGCCACTTGTACCTTTTTTATCTTTCTAATATTTGGATATCTGTTATTTGTTTATGAGTGGCTGGGCACTTATTTTGTCGGAGCGGACTTGAATTTTTATAGGGATTCATTCTTTTGTTCTTCTTTCAAGTAGTATCATTCTTTTATTTAGGACATATGGACAGTGCCCCCCCCCCCATTTCCAACTTGACTCTTATTGTTTGATGAAAATGGGTTCAACAATAGGATTAATTTGTTCAAAAGGTATTCCAACTGGATTTTGTTGACGAAGCGCTCCTATTCTTTTTGCATTTTCTCCCAATTTGATGATGTAGGAACACCCAATGGAGGTTGTGGTTTGACTATGTGACCAGCTTCATTTCCAATTAAGAATTTATATAGAAAACTTGGTATAGAGTAGAAAAATCCTTCATGAAGGTCAGTGTAGAATTTGCGTTAGACTTGGTTGATTGATGATATTTCTTCTATAGCTTGTTCTTCACAAAAGTCTTCGCATATGTTTTTGAACCATTCATATAAATTCATCCTTCCTCCGTTATAGATATTGTGCATTAGGAATCTTTAATTTTGGGTGTCAAACTTGGTCATGAACAATGTCGAATTTTTTTTTTATTTCATGGGGAACTACTTCTATGAATCTTTCATGTGACTTGGTAAATAAATTTTCTCGGGCCTGTGCAAGCGTCAGTTTGTCCCTTCTAGCATAATTTTGTATATAGTTTGTGATCTTCTAGTTCCACCAGGCTCTAATTTACCTCTCGCTCACCATATGTATGCATGCTTCATGTCCCGGGTCAGTACTACTGGAAACAGAACCATTGTTGTAATCTGAGGGATTATATGGAGTTACCAGTAGTGTATCAATCATACACATAAATATACATTGCATGCATAATCATACATACATGACATAGCAAGAGAATAGAGTAATGGGAACCCCAGGAACAAGTATCTTGTATTATCAAACATACTAGATATGTACAAAAGGAATCTTTGTTTACTTGGGTCACCATCCTATTATATATTTGATACATACATTTATTCTGTTATGGTTCCATGACTATTCAGTTGGTTATCATAACTAACACAACTGTCTGAGTTGACTATGTGCTAGTCGGTCAGGAGGACCTAGTCGACTGGCCGACTAAGCTCCTCTAACAGTGCAGTGGTTTCCGCAAAAAAAACTAGGTTCTAAGAAACTTAAATAATTGATTTTTTGATGAATTTAAAATGATTTTAAAAATACAAGACTTACCAAACAAGTTGATGAAAAAATATGCAAATTTGGAGCATACAAAGACTGATTTGTGTGACACAAAACACATTCTTGATTGGTTTATCTACTCCTAATACAATTGTGCTATTGGATTGCTCCAAAACCACATTGAAACATGTGGATATGAGAAGTGACCATGTGACATATTTGTAAAATGATTGCTATCTAGCCTAATTAAGAATTATAGTCTTCCCTAAACCACTTTAATACCGTGTGAGAAAATGAATATGGCTAGAGGATCCTAGAAAACAAATTATTTACAATTCCCTTCTTCATGTACACGGGGGCGTCAATTGATAGGAAATATCTTATCACGTCCATTCATATTGGGGAATAAAATATGATACGGAAATGAAAAAAATATATTTCCCCATATTAAGGGGCCAAGGGGGCTTAATTATGTTATATGGAAATACAAATATTTAGGGTATGTTTTATTATATTTCATGTAGAAGTGGTGGAAGGGAGGTAGAGGGAAAATCAAGGGACAATGGCACAAGCTATTGAGTTTGATGGACAAGGGATACTCAATTGGGATTTAGGATGGTTGATGCTAGTTCTCTATGCTAGTGCTCAAATAAAAGGTAGCTAACATTGCAAAAATAAATGTAGAGGAAGTGGAGGAAGTTCATTGCATCTTGTGAATGACCCAAATCCAAGCTATGCACATGATCATATGGTGTTATTGGAAAGTAAGAGCAATTTTTCTATTTTAATTTGGGTTCAAAGAACAATGATGTTTGTTTTGATAGGAAGGTAGAGAAGTCCATCCACGAAAGGGTTCCAATTTTTCATCTTTACGGCTATACTTGTATTTACATGATATAAAATTGGTAGATTGGAAAGCTATGGTGTGAAACATCTGCAATTCTCATATTTTCTAAACATTGCACTGAATATTGGACTATCAATATTTTACATTCTTTGTTACATTGATCTCTTGATTGGGTTTCCTTTTACGCATTTTTACTTCCCCATTACTATTTTGTTGGGTCTTCCACTATCCAATGCTACAAATTGATCAATAGTCCTTGCAATCCTCGTGGGATCATTATTAGCATTATACTATTATTTTATTTAGCATCATGTTTTCTCATACTAAGATGCATTAGGGATCTTGTTTGTTACAACTTGATAATATGATATAAAGGGGGTATTAAAAATGGGTTGATAAAAATGGATACCTACAATATATGGTGAAACTAGGGGTTTTTTTAATTGGAAAGGTATATTGGGAGGGGGGTTCAACAATACAATTTTTGGAGGCATTTTCCAATATTTAGTGAAATTAGGGATATTGTTTAATATCTTGCGAACGATCGTGCTATGTAACAAGTCCACTGAGTGAACCCCCCGTGTTCATGTACAATGAGGACCTCGGTGTTTTATTTATAGAGTAGATGCTTGCATGCAACATGTGTGCAAACTACATGCAAATTGCTCTTTTAATTCTAGTTCACTAAGCTAATTTAACTAAAAGATTCTCCAAGTTGATGTGACTTAAAATTGGAATCTATCAATGCAATGTATAATTACAAGTTATTTATCATGCATAGTTAATTTATTTGTGTGTATCTTTTGCATTTCCAATTTATAATTTCTTTGTTAAAACTTAAGAAATGCGGATTGCAGATCTCCATAATTTTAATGGTTAAATGTTAAGGTTTCCGCATTCCTGAATTCCACATTGCAGAGTGCGAGTTGTGGGTCCTTTGGTTATAACACTAAGTTTTTACCGCTTCCGCATTCCTGACTTTCGCATCGCGGATTGCAGGTTGTAGGACCTTCTGTTATAAAGGTGAGTTCTAACCGTATCCGCATTCCCGAATTCCAGATTGTGGATTGTGGGACCTTCCATTATAAAGGTGAGTTTTAACCGCTTCTCATTCCCGACTTCCACATTGCGAGATGCGGGTTGCGGGAACTTCAGTTATACAGATGAGTTTTAGCCGCTTCCACATTCCTGACTTCCGCATTGCGGATTTGAGAACTGTAATTTTTCATGGTTTTTAATTAGCGATTCCACATTCCGAATTTATGATTACAGATTCAACGGACTGCGAAATGCAGGTTGCAGGACTGTAATTTGTCATGGTTTTTAATTAGCAGTTTCACATTCCGATTTTCCGATTGTAGATTCGATGGACTTCAGAATGCGGGATTGAGGAACTTCAAATTTTCTTAATTAATTTTAGCGATTCCGACTTTCCAATTACGGATGCGAAATCTGGGTTGTGACGGTTTCGATGGCTTACAGAAACATTTAATAGGTGAAACCAGATCTTAGGAAATGGTTTTAACTTGTAAATATTTACAGATTTGTATTCAATATATAGGACTTGAATGAGTAACTTTATCTTTCCGATATGTTATATATTATTATAACTATATCTATATAACATAAATAGATCAAACACCTACTCTATAACTGAAATAAACCTTGTACATTGCTTTGCATATAACAGTAAGGGCATAAACACCCATTGATACATTATTTGATGCATATATAGGTTTTACATCTTAAAATATGAAACCATTAACTTTATAAACTGCATATTTATTAACCTAGGAACAATATACACATATGTATTCTGAATAAGCATTTTACAATAAAACAATAAGGTACAGTAATTTCGGAATAGAAAGAATAATAGGGTAAAACCTGAACTGTCTAACAAATTAGGAATTATTTACAGTACAAAGTAATTTTAGAAATAGTGATACAATAGATAGGTAATACAACTAAGCAATGTGATCATTCTTCCTAACAATCTATATATCATTTACAGTAAACAAACATTCAAAATAATAAAACAATAAAATAAATGGAACCTGAACCAATAGAGGAAAATCAAAACTAAAGGTCGTTGTTCCTCCCAATCAATCTTCCAGAACAACCAAACTACTTGTTCTGAAACCTTTGAGGTTGTTTGCTGAACCACAAGGAAAAAGACTGGTCACAGAGTTCCTCTTGCATAAGCTAGGTCACAATCTCACTTTATCATAAGCCTCCTGCTCATTGGATGAACTCAATACTTAAGTTTCCCCACATCAAGAGCCTCCTGCTCAATTCAATGGGATCATGCTTATAGTATTTTCCTAGGACTTAGGTCATTTAGGATTCACTTGCTCATAATTGCTCCAACATGAGTCTCGACCTGATTTTTAGGGAGGATGCCTCCTGCACCATTGTGCCTTTATTAGGCAGTCTTGCCATACTGGGTTTTCCTCTTAACACTTGTCATTTCTCATTGTGGGTCAGTAAACACTCTTTAACAACTATTTCAGTTTTGATTCCCTCAGCTATGTATTAATTTAAAATTAATAATTCATTTACAAATGTCTTGACCTCACATGGTCAATAATGTCAAATCAAATAATAACATATAGTTATTAACAAATATAAATGTTTGGGTTCTTTGGTGTATTACAATATATAACATTGGGCACAAAACAAATTTAAACCATCTTATCAATGGATTACCATCATTTTTGTTTAGGATATTTCCATGTAATTGAATTTGGTTTGATCATGGATCACATCTAATATAATTTGATCATTGGAATTTTTATGTAGGGAATCCCACATAGAGTTTTTTTTTAAATTGATTTTCTCGTAGTCTTCATGGTGTTCATTCAAGCAAGGCATTAGACTTTATTTTTTCATACGGTTTTCTTCTTAGGTTTTATTAAGAAGTGCATCCAACTTGGTTTGTTGACAAAGTTCTCTTGAGTTTGTTCGAGAAGGGAAAAATACCTCTAGTTTGATAATAGATTTTAGGTAAATCGAAGAAAATGAAAAAAAAAAAGATTGGTTTTTCCATTGTTATCCTCTTTTATGAAAATTCCAAAATTACGAGCTAACTCCACATTGTTTTTATATGAAAAATAAATTAACTCCACACTGTTTCTTGTGCAATCAAAAAGTATTTTTATGGAAAATAGGGGTGTGAATTTTATTTCATTAACTACGTTAATTACCTATTTTTTAATTTTTAATCATTTTCTTATTTAGGATTAACATTGTGGGTGATAATTTCATATGATCAACATGCCAATGATACCTAAGGCTTTATCATTACAATTTAACAATTTTTCACTTTTCTCATTGATCGTTAATTTTGTGTATAACCCAAGAGTGATGCAATACAATACTTTACTCCTGAGTAGATCCTCCATGTATGGCTTCTAGGAATAATATCTTATGTTGGTTAAGTGAACTTCATGAGAAGACATTATGAAACAATAGAAAAAAATATAGAGTGGGATAAAATAACCTATACCATTGTGTAGATTTCAAAAATTATCCAAGTTAAAAAAGTGGAGTGGGGGGCTCAAAATGGAATCTATATGAAGAAGTTATGCCCATGGAAATATGCAAAAATTAGGATTAGACAAAAGAAAAAACTTTTACTATACTAGATTGCAAAAAAATCTAAAACCACTTAGCCCACTACAAAGAGATTTAAAAAATACACACCTTACAAAAATGACACGCATATCCAATCGTATGGAAAAATTATCACAATTTGAAAAAGTCCCCGACAATTATATGTGAATCACCCTAAGTAGTTTGATCTGTCGTATGGAAAACTTTTAATGGATTCTAACTAAGTAGTTCACTATCTGATATAGGTGTGACTATTGTTGATTAGGAACTCCTGTTGAGGTCACATAGGTGACATCATGCCACATGGAATCTTGCTTACTGAGGTGAAAAGAGCGACATGATTGTCCACATATGTGGTTGTTTTGGAGATTTGTTGATGAGGTGGAGGTCCACATAAGGGCCAGGTTTATGGCTTTACCAAATTTGCATGTAATGGTTTCAAGGAGAGGTTGTGTGCTAAGGAACACATGAGGTGGTTAGGTGTTGAGGCTACTATAAAATGATGACTATTGCTAGAAAATGGTGGTCGATGGCTATAAAATATCATTTGATGGAAAGGGGTAGGGGTCATCGAATAACAACATTTTAAAAGGAGGGTGCTCGAAAAAAACACTGAAAAAAGAGAGGGTGTCGAAAAAGAGAGGACATCAAAAAAAGAAATCGGGATCTAATAGAGGATGAAAAAGTGTGTAGCAGTTTCCCTGAGACAAACTAGGTGCCAAAAAACTTAAAGAATTGATTTTTTTGATGAATTTAAAATGATTTTAAAAATACAAGACTTACAAAATTAGTTGATGGAAAAATATGCAAATTTGGAGCATACAAAGACTGATTTTTGTGACACAAACACATTCTTGACTGATTGAGCTACTCCTAATGCAATTGTGCTTATTGGATTACTCCAAAAATCCACCAAAACATGTGGATATGAGAAGTGACCATGTGACCAATTTGTAAAATGATTTCCTAGATCTAGCGTTATTAAGAACCATTGTCTTCCCTAAATCGCTCTAATACTGTGTGAGAAAATGAATATGGCTAGATGATCATAGAAAACAATTTCTTTACAATTTATCTTCTTTATGTACAATGAGGACCTAGGTGTTTTATTTATAGAGTAGATGCTTGCATGCAAAATGTGTGCAAACTACATGCAGATTGCTCTTTTAATTCTAGTTCACTAAGCCAATTTAACTAATATATTTTCCAAGTCGAGATGACTTAAAATTGGAATCTATCAATGCAATGTATAATTACATGCAGATTGCTCTTTTAATTCTAGTTCACTAATGCAATTTAACTAATATATTCTCCAAGTTGAGATGACTAAAAATTGGAATCTATCAATGCACTGTATACTTACAAGTTATTTATCATGCATGATTAATTTATTTGGATGTGAAAATTAATTAAATAATATGCACATGACCATGGACCAACAATAGAGGTTTGCAACATGATGCATGTCTAAATGTTCCAAGAGTAGCATGGATAAGAGATCATGGTTGACAACTCGTAGAGAAGAATGGGCTAGGAGTAATTCCTATGGTGAGTGTTTTTATTTTCTTACATGTTGATATTCTGCTAAGCTAGTTGCATGGTTTCCATATTTGAGAGGGTTACATGTGTGGATATGCACTAGAAGGAAAGCTTTGTGATCGTTAGGTAGCTTAGCCTCACGATTTTGATAAAGATGGAGTGTGCCAAAGACATCATATGGGAATGTAATTATGTGTTGGATAAATAAGAATGCTATGGAAACTTGGTTGGATCCTTTTTCTTATCTTGTATAAGGTATTCACTATTGGGCTTGAGGGGAAGTACAAGGGTGACAATCTTGTGGTACCATACGTGTACTTGTGAAATTCTATGATTGGAGTGAAATATGAAGTGTTGTTGCATGATGGAAAATGTATATGGTTGTAAGAGGTAGTGTAGCTTACATAAACCCTCGAATTGTAGGTATTATAGGGTGTTCATGTAAGCCCAATTAGTCACGATTGTATCATATTGTTGAAGTTGACAAGAAATAGGCATGTTTGTAAGTACTAAACTATGTCTATGAAGCATGTAGCCTTGGCCAATTTTGTTCTTTATGATATCTTAGTGAGTTGATACGGAGATTATGACTAGGCCAACATATAATGCTTATGGGTGATTAGCCCTTGAGAGGTACCAAACAATAATGTTATGAGGGGAGTCTAGCAACAATTGATGAAGATGTCAAATTCCCAACAAGTGTTTGTTATGGGGGAGATGTTGGAAACGTAACTCCAACTTCTTTGTATGATGGACATGTTTTTTGTGGACAAAAACACATCTTATTTTTTGGTTGGTGTGAGTGACTTAGTTCCCCCCAAATTCCCCTATCCCACTACCATAATCTATTCATATATATTGGAATTGTGCTTTGAGATTTGGAGTTAATGGACTATAACCCTTAGGACATACCATCTCAGTTTTAGATGCCAAAAACACCCTCACTTTGAGAATTGAACCTATGCTAGGGATGAAAAACTCTCACTAATTTACCAAAAACTAGATTTACAATCCAAGTAAATGTTTCACCTTTATAACATTTTTTAACAAATTGAAAGACAAATAAAATCTTTCAAAATTATAAATTAAAAAATAACCAACATAATTATAATTATTTTATTTTACTTTTATTTTTTATAAAATCTATAAATCAACTCCCCAAAAAATAAATCTACGTGAACTAATCTTTTAAGCATAATATAATTATATCTCTAAAGATACAATGCATCATTAAGCGTAAATGTTTTACCTTCATTATATAATTATATCTCTAAAGATACAATGTATCATTAAGCGTAAATGTTTTATTTTCATTGGAGAATTTTACCATTTAAGCATAATATAATTATATCTCTAAAGAACAATGTATCATTAAGCGTAGATGTTTTACCTTCATTGGAGTTTTTTTACCGTTGTAAATGATTTATCTGTTTGCTATTTAAGCATTTTATATTTAAATATTTTCAACATTCCTCAGATAAATTAGACTAATTATAATAAAAAATTAAATTAACACTTACATAACCTCGTCTGTATCTATATTTTCATTGGCCAAAATAAATTAGACAAAATGTATATATATTTTTATTGGTAAAGATAAATTAGAAGAATTACAATCAAAATTTGAAAATAAAAAATTGAAAATGAAAAAACTTACATTTAAATCTCTCTTTAAAAAAATTTTAGATTATAAATTTAACATAAATTAACACAGTCACTTAATTTATAGTCGATAATAAATCACAATTTAAGTGTCTGTCTTTTTAATTTTAACTACACTGAAAAAAACACTTTGTTTTTCATTAACAAAACGGGCATGAAAAAAACACTTTGTTCTTCCATTAACAAAAAGATGCTCTAGTATTAACTAAGATTATATTAACAAGCCAACAATGGCCTTATACTTTAACGGCTATTGTTTCTATTTATATGAAAAATCAATGCTATTTCAAAGCAATTAAACTCTTGATTGAATAAGACCACTGTTTTCAAACGGGTTCCTTATTTAACAGTGCCCTGCAACGGACGCAAACATATCTAACGAATAAAGCAAACTACCGACTATTAAATTTTTAATGATGTTAATTTGTATTTATCATGTGTTAAAAGATTAAATTCCTCCAAACGTAAATTTGTATTTATTTTTTTTGCAATTAATGTAATCACTTTTATGGTTTACAATTAAGAATTTAATTTATTTGTAAAAATACAATTTTAGTGGTTAATGACGATAATGGTCTTTAAGGTTCACTCATATCAATCTTGGTCTATCGAAGCTTAAGAAGATAGGGATTATTTGATTTTCTTTAAAATACTATTTCTATGCTCAAAGAGCTTGCACATGAGAGTCTCTAGCTCACTATAGTTTTGAGGATCTAGAAGGTTAGAAATGTTAGTGTTGGAGCAAAGATGTTGAAACTGAGATCTAATGTGAGTGAAAGCAAAAGCAATATAAGAGAAAGTGATTTTTATCTTCCAAACTCATAGAATCCCAAAGATGGAAAATTCTTTGGACAACTCCAACTTTCACTGTGTGAAGCTCATGGGAGTTAGTTAGAAATATTAATTTTCTTTTTTGAGCTTGTTAAGATAGATATATAGTTTTGATCATCGAGATTAGGGTTAATGATCTCTTTATAATACCGAAGCTTTCTTTTTACCTCTAATTCTTCTTTGCACCACATTTTCTCTTTGAAGGTAGAAGTAATAATGTGATTAGTGTTATCAATATTTTGTAGAGTGGTAGTTTCATTAATCCCCCAATAATTTAACCAAGCTCTTGCATATTTAAGCCATCCGTGCCTGAAGGTGATCCTTAGATATTTAATCATAGGCACCTTGCTTTCAATGGGAGAGAGCCTTGCTTCTAAGAGGAGAATATGATAGGGCGTGTTGCTCTTAATTTTCAAATTATAAGTAATAAACAGTTTCTTGATTTGCTCAATTCTTCTCCAAGACTTTGGAAATGCTACATCCCCAAGCTTCGCAATTACGAAAATATTATTATTTATAATAACTTTTTTTTCTAAATTTAAGAAACGTGCCCTCGCACAAAGTTGAGGGACCCTTTAGATGAAATTGGGTAAATGCAAAACGCACGAGAATTGTGTAAATGCACAACGTTCACACATTATGTAAAACTAGGAATGGCGTGATCCGAACCTGCCATGTCATTTAACATGTAGGATAGGATTACAAAATGTGCGAGCATTATGGTGATCACCATAACGCTCACGCATTGTGATTAATATAACAAAAAAAAAGAAATAGTGCCGCAGACCGCAGCATTGTTTTACCCAAGCACGAACACTCGAGCGATTCTGCCTTCCCAAAAGTCATTAGAGAAGCTCAACCGAGGAGATTTGGAGGCTCAACAATCCCAAATTCATCTTGCAAGGACGAGTGGAAAGATAAGCATCTAAATCGTTGCCTCATCTTGTCATTAAGTTTATAAATTGTTATGTTGCCCTAATCTAAAAATGTTTGTAAATGAAATGCCAAAACTTAAAATTTTAAAATTTTAATGAATTTTACATCCACCCTATTAGACACAATGGCTCACTGATCACATCAATCATCATTGTCACCTAAAATTATTTGTAAATGAAATGCCAAAACTTAAAATTTTAAAATTTTAATGAATTTTACATACACGCTGTTAGACACAATGGCTCACTGATCACATCAATCATCATTGTCACCCAACATATATGTCTATAACATCATTCTAATTATCACTAATTGTCATAACCCAAGCAAGCATTATGTCCCTATTTCATGCTGCCCTAGATCAACATTTTGTTCATCGTATGTAGCCCCAATAATCATGAATTCATTTTGTCCAAGCATCTTAGTTTGTACACCAACAACACTTCAACATACTGTAGCCCCAACTAATCCAAAGATAAACGTTAAACTCTAATTTCTATTGTTGCTCCATAAACACCTCATAAATTATAAATATATACATGTATATATTTATTTAGACTTTTTTTTCCCACCCAAACGTGGTCTTCATACCCACATCATCACCATTTTCTTTTGCTTCCAGCATTCCCGCACTGGCTTGTAACTCATGCCCGCAAGGGCCATATTTATGCCTTTGAACATGCTTGCAGCTAGACCTTCTTCAATTGCCCGCATGGGGGTCTTTTCCATGCCTCCAGGATGCCCGCGGCTTCCATAAACATGCCTGCATATGCATCTTCAAGATGCCTGCATGTAACCTTGTCCACATGCCCGCATGTCCATCAGCTTCATTTATGGATGCCCGCAGATGCCATAAGGGATGCCCGCAATCTCCTTGCCAAGTGTCAACTTCAAGCTTCTTTGCTGAATTCATGCTTCTTTGTTCATGTAACTTGTTATCTCCAAGTCATCCTTGTCTAGGGTATTAGGACTAACTCCAAATGACCACAGTATGGGTCATTTGGCTCTTTAGGTGTGCCAATTCCCATCACCTTGTCTTTTGTCTTGTCTTTTCCAAGTCCTTGTCAAGTCACCTTGTTTGCTTGTCGTCATGCCATTTACACCTTTGTCATTAATGTTGTCATCAATGACAATCCTATTCACAAGATAATTCTGTCAGTTGCAACTCACTGGGATGCACCAACACCCCAACAACCATAGATTTACAAATGATATTTCACACTATTCTTAAGTCTGTAGATTACATACATCATCAACCAAAAGCCATTGTTTGTTTCCAAAGCACTTCATCATTCTCATCAAGCACTCATTATTCAATATAGCTTCATTATGTCCATCATCAAATATCACCAATCAGATCATATCTTCATTATGTCATCATTATTCATGTCATATCAATCTGCTACCATATCTCCATTCATACACTTTACACTGTCCATATGCACATCACAACATTATGCCCATATCATTAGTCATCTCTTCATCATTATACCAGCATGTCTTCATTCTGTTCATCAATAAGCTACCTCAGTTTAACCAATAAAAATACATATCTTTGCCACATCATCATGGTCTTTATGCCCGCATGGTTTCCACCTTTATGCCCTCAATGACCCATAATGCATGCCTGCAATGGTCATATGAAATGATATTTATGTTTGTAATGTATGCCTGAGATGATATTTATGTTTGTAATGTATTCGTTCTTGCACAAAGTTTGTACATTTTTAATTTTTGAGAGATGTCATTGTAGCACATGTATACGTTTCTAATGATTTTTATTTTTATTTTTTGTTTGCAGTGACGACCATGGATGCCCACTTTGACATCCAAAGAGAAATTCAGAGGTTCAGAGAAATTCGAGCCTCGATTACTATTGTTGATGATAGGCATATTATGCTTGCATCCAATTTGGATGCAATGATAGAGACCTTTAGTAGGTCTAATGGTGCTTTGCAAGATATTGTCACATTCAGAGAAAGAAAGAGGCAACAATATGTGGATGGACTTAGCTACAGAGAATTCAAGAAGTTGAAAATCTCAAAAGAACAAATATTTTCCCTGTTTAGAGATCCACGGAATGGTGAAGTCCCTAATGCAAACAAAAGGCACATTTCTATCAAGTGGTGTACATATCAACCATTCATAGATAACTGGATGGACCGATGGTACATGGTGTTTGATGCACCACCACACAACAACAGGGAAATGCCTTTGTATTTTCTGAGAAAGATGTACGCAGAGTTTGTGCTGGGGAAGATGTTAACTATTTTGATATTTTGGAGTACCAGGGTTTTGGGATGGAGATGCCTCAGCAACGTCCCAATGCGAGGCACATAGATCCCAATCGCCCAGTAGCTCCACCTTGTGGGTAATTACCTAGGCTAGATGTGCCGCCTGCACATCAGTTGGTCCCAGAGACACAAGAGTCATTCCTCCTGTTGGCACAGGTGGTTGTTCACCATAGCACGTATCTTCATGGTACGTACCAGGTAGGGCCATTAGAGCCACCAGCTATGGGTGGAGTAGAGCCACCACCTGTCGGTGGGGTAGATCCACTACCTCCCAGTGGGGTAGAGCCACCACCTTCCAGTGGCTGAGGAGCATATAGTAGTGGCACTGTACCTACATAGCATGAGCACAGCCATCAACCCCACCCATGCACAGTATGCAGCCATCCTTGCTTTGGTCCTGTCCAAACAGATGATACTTTTACTGGGTATTTCACACAGGTAAGTAAGTGGTTAACAATTTAGTGTCATTTTAAAATTATGTGTCCTTATTATACACATATATATAGATTGCTAATATTTTTAATGGTTTTAAAACTCGTAGTTACTACAAGAAGGGCACGGGGTTGAAGACCTTTGCACTGATGATGCAGAGCATAGTCCAGAGGCTCATGCACCAGCACTGCATGATGATGATGACGATGTTGCCATACTTTCAGTGACAACAACTCATAATGAGGTAACTATTCCAACATGACATTATTTTAATACATGAGTAGATCCAGTTAACAATTTAGTGTCATTTGTAAATTATTTTTCCTTACTATACACATATATAGATTGCTAATATTTTTAGTGATTTTAAAACTTATAGTTTCCACAAGAAGGGCATGAGGGCCAACAGGCTCATGCAATAGAACCTTCTGAGTTACAAGATGTTGTCATACCTTCAGCGACAACATCTCATGCTGAGGTAATTATTTCAACATGACATTATTTAAATACATGTTATTTTTTTATCACATGTTACTTAATTAATGCTACACAATCTAATATTTACAATTTTCTAAATTGTAGGTTGTAGATCCCCATCAGATGGAAATGATTTCATCTAGTGAGCTCCCCCCGGGTGGGAATACAATTGATAGCATGCCCACGGAGACACAGTGGATGGAAAACCGTTTCTTAGAATTGATTGACGTATACAATACATCGGTATGTATTTCATCATTTGTAGTTTGTTAATACATGATATTCCATTGACCAATGCATTTCTAACTACGTCAGTGTTGGTGATTGTAGCCACCAACATATATACATTCGAGACTGTCAGTAGTTCAATCTCCCCGTAGTCCCAATGTGCAAAAGGGACAAGTGTACAAGAGAGGCTCCACTCCTGGAAAGACTGTGGATATCCTCTATAGCAGACACACGAGAGATCCATCTACCCTTGACCTAACAAAGGTCATTGATGATGCAGTCAGTGCCGCATCTACAATAGCCATGAGTCATACGGAGGTAACTATTTGGACAATCACAATGCATAGTTTTTAACCATGTTACTATATTGTTTATTCATGCATGTCTAACGATTTCTCCATTTGGTGATTGTAGCCATTAGCTGCAGAAGTGCCCATCCCCTCTGCCCAATCCATGGTTCTGATCAGGTCTCCTCTTGCAGTGAGATGTTCATTAATGACCAAGTTTTTTTATTCAATTTACCCAAACAAGTTGATCAATGTTGAATTGTTGAATTAATTGATATATGATCTTTTATTTGCAGAGCAAAACTATAAAGATTCCTTCCATGAGCACACTGCTCACATCTATACCCCATGAGGACTAGGTGAGTGTTTATCATAAATAATTTGGCCATAAGTTAATCTTTTAAGTTTGTTGATGGTAGGGTATTAGTGCAGTTATTTGATAAAAATAATGATTTTTTTTGCAGACTTCTAAGATGCCAAGCGATCCTAGGGATATGGTCGATAGAGGGAAGTTGGGGAAAAACAAGAGAAAGATTGATTTTTGATGTTGCATAGTCTTGGATAGATGTATTTTGACATACATGTACACATTGTTGTACTTAGGCATACATGTACATTGACAGGCCATTTGAGGGCTGGCTACTTTCCCATATTTTGTAATACAAACATTCGACTATCAATATATTGCATATTTTCTCTTGAGTTTCGACTTGTGCTTGTGATGATTCATCTCTTCCACAAATTGATAAATTATGCTATTGAAATTTATAAAATTACATTTCAAGCAATATTTATTCTCTTACATTATTGCATTGATCAA
Organism: Larix kaempferi; assembly: GCA_027924585.1. Lineage (NCBI taxonomy): Eukaryota > Viridiplantae > Streptophyta > Pinopsida > Pinales > Pinaceae > Larix > Larix kaempferi. The sequence goes on along the minus strand of BSBM01000402.1, from coordinate 3,243,155 downwards.
GTAACATCTCACCATTGTGTTATGAAAACATTATCTTAATGGAAAAAAATAATAATATCTTTCAATGGTTCAATGAACTTAGTACATGCATGCTAATTTGATATCTAATTTAAAATAGTGTTTTTTGTCAACTCCAAGGGTTCATACCCATTGATCATGATTATGGTTGCAAGGAAAATATGTTGCAAGGAAAAAAAAAAGTTAACAAAATAAGTCAAAATATGTTTGAATAACCTCTGTCATAATAGTAACATGCTACGCATACCATCAATGTAATCCTATGACATTTTTAGACAGTAAGAGGAAGTCCAATAGATGTTATAGATTTCATCAATGCTACTGTATTTCATCAAACTATACGTACATGAGAATCTATGCAGTTCAATTGAGTGGCAAGGAATGCATAAAGAAAGTGTAATAAAATTCATTGGGCCTTCATGTACATATGGTCAAATATATGTAACAAATATACCCTAGTTTGTTAAAATATGCTAACCAATAGCTGGTCATGAATTCACTCTCATAATATCATTGAAGATATAAACCCTATCCTTACTAAACCCTAATATGTAAGACCCTAGTTTGTGCTTTACCTCTTTCATATGTCCATTTTCCACCTGTCATAATGCAAAAGTAATCATCCAGAATCCATGGAAAATGATATACCTAACTAGTTTAATCATATTCCTTGATAATGTTGTATTGATGAACGAAAATAAGATGTTCATGGTCTTATGTTTGTTTTGATAAATTGCACAAGTTTCGTAATCATCATCATCACCCTCATCCTCATCTGCATCGTCATCCTCATCCTCATCCTCATCATCCTCATCCTCATCGTCATCTTCATCATCGTCATCTTCATCATCGCCATCATCATCATCTTCATCATCATCATCTTCATCATGATCATCATCTTCATCACCACCACCACCACCACCACCATCATCATCATCATCATCATCATCTTCAACACCACCACCACCACCACCATCATCATTATCCTCATCATCATCCTCATCCTCACCCTCATCATCATCATCACCATCGCCATCATCATCATCTTCATCATGATCATCATCTTCATCACCACTACCACCATCATCATATTCATCATCATCATCATCATCAACATCAACATCTTCATGGTCCTATGTTTGTTTTGATAATTTTCACAAGTTTCATAATCATCATCGTCACCCTCATCCTCATCCTCATCCTCATCATCCTCACCCTCATCATCATCATCCTCGCCCTAATCATCATCATCTTCATCATGATCATCATCTTCATCACCACCACCACCACCATCATCATCATCATCATCATCATCATCATCATCTTCACCACCACCACCACCACCACCATCACCATCATCATCATCATCCCATCATCCTCACCCTCATCCTCATCCTCATCATCATCATGGTAAACCATTATCTTCATCATCATCGTCAACATATTGATCATCATGATCATCATTCTCATCACCCTCATTATCAACATATTCATCATCATCACCACCACCATCATGATCATCATCCTCATCATCCTCACCCTCATCCACATCCTCACCATCATCATGATCATCATCCTCATCACCCTCATCCTCATCCTCATCCTCATCATCCTCACCCTCATCATCATCATCACCATCGCCATCATCATCATCTTCATCACCACCACCACCATCATCATCATATTCATCATCATCATCATCATCATCATCATCATCATCATCAACATCAACATCAACATCAACATCTTCATGGTCCTATGTTTGTTTTGATGAATTGCATAAGTTTCGTAATCATCATCATCACCCTCATCCTCATCATCCTCACCCTCATCATCATCATCCTCACCCTAATCATCATCAGCATCATCATCATCATCGTCACTGTGCTCTTCCTACTCATGTTGTCACCATCACCATCCCATTTTTCACCATAAGAAGGGAAACACTAGCAACCGGGGCCATAGAATCCCAATCATGCAACAAAACTGGGTTCCGAGGAGACATGCAGGTGTGTCTAGGACGGTTCCAACTGGGAACGCTAGCCACAAGTTCCCGGTGGATGATTTTGCAAAGTTGACCCCCGTGGGAAAAAATTGCACAGTCTCTTACTGAACAAAACCCTAGTTTGCAGAATGCACCTACAAGATGACACGTGGGCCATGGGACCGGTGGAGAGGGGCTCCCCTATCACTATCTTGACATCTTGAATCCAACGGTGTCGACTGTTTGTCGATCCGAGCCATGGTTTTCATTCTATGGCTCATTCCGTCCGACATCTAAAAGGCCTTTAGGGACACCTGTCGGATGCCTACTGGGGCAGGTGAATCCCAACCATGCAACAAAATTGAGTTCCAGGGAGACATGCAGGTGTGTCTAGGACGGTTCCAGTTGGGAACGCTATCCACAAGTGCCCGATGGATGATTTTGCAAAGTTGACCCCCGTGGGAAAAAATTACATAGTCCCTTACTGAGCAAAACTCTAGTTTGCAGAATGCACCTACAAGATTACACATGGGCCATGGGACCGATGGAGCGGGGCACCCCTAGCATTGTCCCGACGACTTGAATCCAATGGCATCGATGGTTTGTCGATCTGAGCCATGGTCTTCATTCTATGGCTCGTTTTGTCCGGCATCCAAAAGGCCTTCAGGGACACCTGCCGAATGCCTACCGGGGGCCATAGAATCCCAACCGTGCAACAAAACCAGGTTCCAGGGAGACATGTAGGTGTGTCTAGGACGGTTCCAACTAGGAACACTAGCCACAAGTGCGCGGTGGATGATTTTGCAAAGTTGACTCCCGTGGGAAAAAATTGCATAGTCCCTTACTGAGAAAAACCCTAGTTTGCAGAATGCACCTACAAGATGACACGTGGGCCATGGGACCAGCAGAGAGGGGCACCCCTAGCACTGTCTCGGCATCCTAAATCCAACGGTGTCGACAGTTTGTCGATCCGAGCCATGGTCTTCATTCTATGGCTCCTTCCTTCTGACATCCAAAAGGCCTTCAAGGACACCTGCCGGATGCCTACCGCGACCATAGAATCCCAACCGTGCAACAAAACCGGGTTCTGGGGAGACATGTAGGTGTGTCTAGGACGGTTCCAGCTGGGAACGCTAGCCACAAGTGCCCAGTGGATGATTTTGTAAAGTTGACCCCTGTGGGCAAAAATTACAGTCCCTTACTGAGCAAAACCCTAGTTTGCATAATGCACCTACAAGATGACATGTGGGCCATGGGACCGGCTGAGAGGGGCACCCCTAGCACTGCCCCGACATCTTGATTCTGACGGAGTTGACGGTTTGTGATTGGAGGCACGATCGTCATTATGTGGCTTGTTTTGTCTCGCATCCAAAAGGCCTGCAGGGACACCTGCTGGATACCTGCTGGGGGCATAGAACTCCAACCGTGCAACAAAACCTGATTTCGAGGAGTGCTGCAAGTGTGTCTAGGGAGGTTCCGGCTGGGAATGCTAGCCAAAAGTGCCCGATGGACTATTTTGCAAATTTGACCCCAATGTGCAAAAATTGCACACTCCCTCATTGAGCAAAACCCTAGATTCCAAGATGAACCTACAAGGTGACACTCAGGCCACGAGACCGGAGGATAGGGGCACACCTAGAACTATCTCGACGTCCTGAATCCAACAGAGTCGATGATTCATCGATTAGAGCCACGGTTGTCATTCTATGGTTCGTTCCATCTCGCATCCAAAAGGCCTTCAGGGACACCTGTTAGATACCTGCCGGGGGCATAGAATGATGGTCGTGCAACAAAACTGGGTTTTGAGGAGTCCTGCAAGTGTGTCTAGGAAGGCTCCAGCCGGGAGCACTAGCCATAAGTGCCTGGTGGATGATTTTTCCAAGTTGACCCCTGTGTGCAAAAATTGCACACTCCCTTACTGAGCAAAACCCTAGTTTCCAATATTTACCTACAAGGTGACACCTGGGCCATGGGAAACTTTTAAAAGGAGAAAACAAAAACAATATGTAATGAATGAGTATCTTGCGGTGTGATAAGTATGCATTTTAGGTTTCAGCGAATTCAAATATGACTCAGAGTCTCTTGCTTTGTGGGTCATTTACTGAGGTTTTTTATTTTACGTTGCATTTCTATTGGCTACGTACTTCAACAAAGTGGTTCCAAATAGATGCATCGATGTGGAAGCTGTGTTTTCCATCTTTGTCTCAAGTATTAGAATGCATGGCCATATCAGGCTCTTTAGGAATTGAAACATTGTATGATACAATCCCTAGGTATTGAATTCAATTAAAATTTTATCCCCATTGTGCTTTCTTAATGTGAAAAGCTTCCCCCCATTAAGAGTATTCTCAAGCAAAAATATCCTTTCCATGCTTATCTTAGTTTTATTATGTGGTGTGTAGTTCATGAAACCCTAGTTGGTTTGTAATTTGTAAGTGTAGCTTAAGCATCTAGTTGAAACCCTAGTTTACGAAATGAATGCACACAGAAGTCATTGGGCCATGAGAAGACAAGGAAGAGGGCCCCCTAGAGGTAATCGCACGCTAGGAGACCAACGGAGTCGACGGTTCATCGATCCGACCTCCGGTTGCCGAGTTATGTCGAGTTGCAAGTTGCATGAAAATGTCGTTCAGGGACACTTGGTGACTTTCGGTCTGGGAGAGAAAAAGCAAACGGAGCAGCAAGATTGTGTGCCATTGGATCCTGCAATTGTGTATGGGAAATGCTAACGTGGGAACACTACCAACACTGGCTCGGTGGAGGGTTTTGCAGAGTTGACCCACCAATGCGAGATTGCATTGAAGGAAACTGAGCAAAACCCTAGTTTACGAAATGAATGCACAATGAAGTCACTAGGCCATGAGAACATGAGGGAGAGGGCCCCCTAGAGGTAATTGCACGCCAGGAGACCAATGGATTTGATGGTTTATCGATCCGACCTCCGGTTTCCGAGTTATGTCAAGTTACAAGTCGCATGAAAATGTCGTTCAGGGACACTTGGTGACTTTTGGTCCGGGAGCGAAAACGAAAACGGAGCAGCAAGATTGCGTACCGTTGGCTCCTGCAAGTGTGTATGGGAAATGCCGACATGGGAACGCTACCAACACTGGCTCGGTGGAGGGTTTTGCAGATTTGACCCACCAATGCGAGATTGCATTGAAGGAAACTGAGCAAAATCGTAGTTTACGAAATGAATGCACAATGAAGTCACTGGGCCATGAGAACACGAGGGAGAGGCCCCCCCTAGAGGTAATCGCATGCTAGGAGACCAACGAAGTCAACGGTTCGTTGATCTGACCTTCAGTTTCCGATTTATGTCGAGTTGCAAGTCGCATGAAAATGCTGTCAAAACTAGCCCAATAGAGTCATAGGGGTATTATTTCTCAAATTCATTTAAGTGGGTTGAGTGGAGTATTTCGGTCTTTTTAAGACCTGAACTAGCTAGTTGGTTGAGCTTGCTTGCACATCATTGATATCTCGGTCCAAAATTTATGTGATTTTAAACAGAGGAGCATGAGCGCCTTTGAACTAGGAAGAGATAAAATGAGCTAGGTTGAGGGCAATAAATGCTATATTTTTTCACACAATGTAACGAAAAATGGCCGTGGGATTGGGAGGGATAACTCCCTCCAAACAATAGCCGACACAGATCTACAAAATGGGGTTAAGGGAGGGAAACAAATTTTAAAACAAGTAATAATATTCAATTTATACAGAGTAAAAATTATTGTTACGTGGAAGATTCTCGTAAATTGAGATCATATTGGAAGCCTCCCCTATTAATTTATATGATGTTGCAAGGATTTTGTAATGTGACAAGGTTTTTCTCTATGCTCCGAACAAGGAAGCCATTAACTAATTAATGTCACTGTTAAATGCAGGGTAAGCATCCCTATAATGCCATAAAGGAAAGAGTTCATCATTTAAAGCATCAACGTACCAGATGCTCAGTAAGGGAGTGTGTAGTTTTTGCACATGGTGGTCAACATTGCAAAATCATCCACTAGGCACTTTTGGCTAGCGTTCCCAGCTAGAATTTTAATCATTCATGTCACGTCCAATTGACTTTTAATGAAGTCCGGGTTCCCATGCTCCCGTCAAATTAGGCCCATCACTGAATGAAATGAAGCTAGCTAAGGTGTTGAACTTAAATCATTCATGTCATATCTAATTGAATTTTAATGGAGTCAGTGAAGCTATCTAATGCAATAGTTGTCGGTTAATTTACGAAACTAGGGTTTTGCTCAGTGAGGGAGTGTGCAATTTTTGCACACGAGGCTCAAATTTGCAAAATCATCCATTGGGCACTTATGGCTAGCGTTCACAGCCGGAACCTTCCTAGACACACTTGCAAGACTCCCCGGAACCCAGTTTTGTTGCATGGTCGTCATTCTATGCCCTTGGTAGGTATCCAGCTGGTGTCCCTGAAGGCCTTTTGGATGCCAGATGGAACGAGCCATAGAATGAAGACCATGGATTTGATCGACAAACTGTCGACTCCGTTGAATTTAGGATGTCGGCATAGTGCTAGGGGTGCCCCTCTCCTTTGGTCCCGTGGCCCAGGTGTCACCTTGTAGGTCCATCTTGGAATCTAGGGTTTTGCTCAATGAGGGAGCGTGCAATTTTTGCACATTGGGGTCAAATTTTCAAAATCGTCTATTGGGCACTTCTGGCTAGCGTTCTCAACTAGAACCTCCCTAGACACACTTGCAGGACTCCCCAGAACCAGGTATTGCTGCACGGTTGGAGTTCTATGCCCCCGACAGGTATCTAGCAGGTGTCCCTGAAGGCCTTTTGGATGCGAGACAGAATGAGCCATAGAATGATGACCGTGGCTCCGATCGATGAACCATCAACTCCATTGAATTCAGGACATCGGGATAGTGCTAGGGGTGCCCCTCTACTCTGGTCCCATGGCCTGGGTGTCACCTTGTAAGTCCATCTTGGAAACTAGGGTTTTGCTCAGTGAGGGAGTGTGCAATTTTTGCACATTGGGGTCAAATTTGCAAAATCGTCCATCAGGCACTTCTGGCTAGCGTTCCCAGCCGGAACCTCCCTAGAGACACTTGCAGGACTCCCTAGAACCAGGTTTTGCTGCATGGTTGGAGTTCTATGCCCGCGGCAGATATCCAGCAAGTGTCCTTGAAGGCCTTTTGGATGCGAGACAGAATGAGCCATAGAATGATGACCGTGGCTCTGATTGACGAACCATCGACTCCATTGGATTCAGGATGTCGGGATAGTTCTAGGGGTGCTCCTCTCCTCCGGCCCCATGGCCCGGGTGTCACCTTGTAGGTCCATCTTGGAATCTAGGGTTTTGCTTAGTGAGGGAGTGTGCAATTTTTGCACATTGGGGTCAAATTTGCAAAATCGTCCATCGGGCACTTCTGGCTAGCATTCCTAGCCGAAAACTCCCTAGACACACTTGCAGGACTCCCTAGAATTAGGTTTTGCTGCACGGTTGGAGTTCTATGCCGCCAACAGGTATCCAACAGGTTTCCCTGAAGGCCTTTTGGATGCGAGATAGAACGAGCCACAAAATGACGACCGTGCCTCTGATCGACAAACTGTCAACTCTATTGGATTCAGGACATCGGGATAGTGCCAGGGGTGCCCCTCTCCTCCGGTCCCATGGCCTAGGTGTCATCTTGTACACCCATTTTGGAAACTAGGGTTTTGCTCAGTACGGGAGTGTGCAATTTTTGCACATTGGGGTCAAATTTGCAAAATCGTCAACCAGAAAGGTATAGCTAGTGTGATGATGATGAAAGAAATTAGAGTTATAGAAGGAAATTGAATTAGGGTTAGAGTTAGAGTTAATGATGATGATGAAGATGGTGATGATGATGAAGACGTTTATGATGATGGTGATGGCGATGAAGATGATGATGATCATGACGAAGAAGATGTGACGATGGAGATGTTGATGAGGAACCTAGACATGGCAATGATGATGGTGATGGTGATGGTGATGAAGATGATGGTGGTGATGATGATGAAGATGTTGATGATGATGGTGATGGTGGTGTTGATGGTGATGGTGATGATGAAGAAGATGGTTTACTGCTAGGGTTTGGGTGAGGGTTAGGGTTAGAGTTATAGAAGGAAATTGAATTAGGGTTAGAGTTAGAGTTAATGATGATGATGAAGATGGTGGTGGTGATGATGGTTTACCATGATAATGATGAGGATGATGATCATGATGGTGGTGGTGAGGATGATGAAGATGTTGATGATGATGATGATGATGATGATGATGATGGTGGTGGTGGTGGTAGTGGTGGTGGTGATGAAGATGATGATCATGATGATGATGATGATTATGAAAATTGTGCAATTTATCAAGTTGTACCAAGTCTATGCAATTTATGAATCTATCAAACTATCAATGTATGGCTGCAATAGTAAAAATATTAATGTCAATACTCAATGAAACCACGAAACAAAATCATAGCATACATGTAAACCACATACCTATAACATAGTACACAATAAAACAAGAAAATCACGTACCAGATTACCTACCTATGGTCATTCGACTAGACCATCAGGATCACTTCGAATACCAATGGTTTCCTTCAATCTCTCATGCTCGGAATAAGGCAATAAGTATCGTGCCTTTGATGAGTTCTTCCTTGCCATTGTTTGAAGATGGAGGTTTGTGCCAATAACTAAGTTTGTATAATGGTATACAATCTCACATGGTCTATAATATTCATATGTATACCCTTTTCTAGCTGATGAGTGGGAGACCTGGTTCAAATATTCTCCCTTTATAACCATCGAACCAATTGGAAAATCATTGGCCTCAGAGTCCCGTAATGGGACATTTAGGGTTTGCTTCCCCTTTACACAACGTGTCAGCCAATAGTCAGTGCGCCATGCATTGCGTCGCGGGGAAACCACTGTGTATATGTTCCCTGGAGAAAATATAGTTCCAACGTTTCAGTCAACTAATTAGACACCACTAGTTGTCAAAAATATAAAAAAAATACACAGCTAATTAGACAACTAGTTGTCAAAAATATAAAAATATTAATTGAACCTGGTTGTACGAGATTTGATATGTGGTCATAGTTTGGTGAAATACTTGATTGGTCCTCCTCCAACTAGGATAATTCTGTAGCTATCCATCTACCAATGGGGAGTGATACACAGTCTCAGCTGTCAACCCAATCCATGGATTCACATTCGTCCCATTCACCACTACTGCATGGAGAACAAAAACATGACAGTTTCCTTATCCACATTTCAAGTATAGCATTGTCCGACGTTCTAATCGAATGAAATACACGAGTTCCTTGGATGGTCTTGCGCTCATATAACTGTGAATGATCTACATCCACCACCTCCCAAAAATATCTATGTATATGTGCTTTCCTGGTTGAGTGATCTTCCTGCCTTCTTTCTACCTCCCCCATGACTAAAGCACACCATTCAACGATGTTTTTTGCATTTCGGATGATAGGTCCATCTGCGAACTTCATTTCTTGCCTGCGTAATGCAGTCTTTATGCATGCACTTGCTCCATTGTGTTCACCTTTTCTATGTCCAGTCTCAAAATAGTTCCAAATATGTGGCACCTTGTGCCTTTTGTGGAGCATACACAACCATTGGAAGACACAAGCATTTTTCAATTGCCCTGCACAACCGTCAGACCAAATCCAATGTTGTTCCATATGTATACTGTTATCCTTCAAGTGATTGTAGAACATTTGAAAGTTGTGTTGTACAAAAGCCAAGTCGTGACACCTGTCATCACTTATGTAGAAGTGATACTCCTTCAATATAACCCTGTTGTCTTCAGTACTATATTCCCCATGTCTATAGGTGATATGGACCATTATGTTGACCTGGACTGAGTGATAGTATTGACTCTGAATCTCATTTTGCGGTTGAAGAGTGTAGTTTTCCGCAAAATTGACCACTGACAGGATAGTCCCAATAGGAAATGTATCCCTGCACATTCTAAACTGCTCATCTTGCCAACGAGCCACATGCACATGCTTTACATAATATTGTCTTTTAAAAGAATTCCTCCATGAAGTCGCAAACCCGTACTTGGTAGATCAACAATAAATACATATATCAATAGATTGTTACATATGAAATTGCAATTTGAAGAAGAAATAGTATTCAATAACTCATTACCAACCTGAGAAGTGACCAATTGTATTTTTTTTTCTTTCGTTCCATCCATCAATATCATACGTGACATATTTGAATGACTGCAAGTTCACCTCTTGCCTCCCAAGTTCATGCTCATTGGTCACATGTATGCATTTTTCCAATAATGCAAATCCACCACACCTTGGGCATGCCCCATCTATGCAAGTTTTTGATAAAATGAGCAATTGTTTGGCCTACTACACAAAATGCTATGAATGAAGTCTCTGGATGGCATCGGTGGTAATGTAGTTGAGCATTTCTGCAAAAGAGTGTTATAAAGCAATACATGAAAAATATATGTATAAGTGTCATAATAGTAACCATACTCAATGTGGTATCGACAACAACATGTGTTACAAATTGTGTTTATTTTAACATACCATGGTTTGCATTTTTCAAAGGATCTTTGGCCCAAGTCAAGTTCGTTATGTTCATTCCTAAATCTCTCATATAATTTTGTTTGTGTCATATCAAGAAAATGTTTAATGTGTGGCTCAAGATCATTTGAACCCCTTCTCAATTTTAATACATCTTTTTGGTTGGAAGAGGGTCTAGTGTTGTCATGCCAAAATGCTTCCACTAATCCCTTTACTGCATCAATGAGCTTCATATCAGAGCGTGGCAACCTGCCAATGAAGGCCCAAACATCTGTTTGACCATTTTCAAGTTTTTCTCTTCTAACAAAATACCTATGAAGTGTCTTCACATTCAAATTAACAATTTTGGATGTAGGTTTAAGAAAACGAAGTGCCCTAGTTCTTTTGTTAATGATTGATTGTGACAACACACGATGAGCCGCATTGCGATCCTTTGAGCGAGATTTCTTTCCAATTGTACTAAATGCATCTACTAAACTTTTAACAATATGAGAACTTGGTTCTAACTTTTTGGCCATCTTTATCCTTAATGTTATTCTAACAACAATCATATGCCTAGATTTCAACAATGATAAAAATAATTTGCACTTGTCCCCATAGCATTTAGAATAAAAAAATTTATCAAGTATTTGTCGAGTTTGATAAGCAATAGAACGTTTAGACAACGTACCTTCAAGTGAACTAATGAGAGTTTCATCAACATGTATATGTCTCGGAGTTCTTTGGTGTGCAGTTGCTAATGTAGGTAAGAGTGTTGGAACTGGAGCATGTACACCATCACTAGGATGCTATGGCGTTTCCATAGGAACCCCTTGTCTTTCATTCTCTTGGATGGTCTCCATAACATTTGCTTCTTCCATTGTCAATCCTCCACTCAATGCCTCTCTAACTTCGTCGCTTGTATAAACACTACCCAACAAGTCATTCACTACCATATTCTGAGGTTGACTTGATGTGGGAATTGAAACATCCCCCAATGAGCACCTACGTCTTACTTCTTCACTAGTGCCATGGGGTGCTTGTTCATCAAATGTTGTTGAAATTGAGGGCCCATCTAGTGAATTTCTTTGTATTTCTTGAGGTGGATGGGTAGGAACGATCGTGGCATCATCTACGGTTGGAATTGGATGAGTTTCCATGGAATGCCTTCGATTCCACATGTCCAATCTTTTATTTTCTTTAACTTCTTCCATGGTTTCTTGAGGCTTCTCTTTCCTTGCCGATTTCCTTTTTCGATTGCGTGGATTCCCCATGACCACAATGAGCAATACTAAGAAAATAGATCCTAGAGGTGTGCTCAATTATTCAAATATCCAAATTGTTTCTCAATTGTGAATATAGGTTCTTCAAGCTTGCTCAATTGTCAATATAGATACTTCCTCAATTGTGAATATAGATGAACATCAATCTTGCTCAAATGTGAAAGTAAAGTTTCTACCTCACTTGTGAATATAGAAAATTATTCATTTGTGAATATAGAAATTTCAAGCTTGCTCAATAGGGAATATAGATTCTTCTTCAATTGTGTTCATATAGATTCATCAAACTTGCTTGACATTGTTAATATAGAATCACCTTGAAGCTTGAAATTGTGAATGTAGAATCCTCTTGAAGCTTGAATTTGTGAATGTAGAATCCCCTTGAAGCTTGGTAATTGTGAAAGTGGAATCCTCAATTCCAAATGCCAACTGTAGAATACTCTTCAAGCTTGTTGATTGTGAACATGGAGTGTCTTGAGCTTCCTCCAATGCTTTGACTGTTAATTGTGAAGTGTCATGCTGTATGGGAGACGGGAAGGCGGGAGGAGAAAACGCAGAACGCGGGAGGATAAAAGCATTTTGCTAATATTTTTGCACAGATATAATGCGCTAGTGTTATTCACACACAAAATGCGCACGCATTTCTTGAATATTAAATAAAATCCTCAGTATTTAATATGTTTGGTGCAGGGCTAAATAACACCTAGTTGCAAAAAAAGTGCGTGCGTTATTGAAATAATAAAAAAACCTTATTCAATAGTTTATTTAATAGTTTCTATGGGTTAGGAGGTTAAATAGGGATTTGGTGTTAGGGGTTTAGGGATTAGAGATGGGGGGTGGTTAGGTAGGGATAAGGGTCTAGGAGGGGGGGTTAGTTAGGGGTAAGGGGTTGGGAGGGGGGTTAGTGAGGGGGAGAGAGAGAGAGAGAGAGAGAGAGAGAGAGAGAGAGTGACTGAGAGAGGGGGTTAGTAATGGTTGGGGGGGGGGAAGGAGGGAGAGGGAAAGCAAGAGAGGAGAGGGTGTTGGTTGTAGGGACTACAAAAGAGAGATGGAAGGCATGGTTAGAGGTAGGTGGAGGTGTAGGGAAGAGAGAGAGACTGAGAAAGCCCGGGTTAGTAAGGGCTAGGGAGAAGAGGGGAGAGAAATAGAGAGGAGAGGGTTTTGGCTAGGGGGAGTAGCAGATGATGAAGACGATGATGATGAAGATGAAGACAATGATGAGGATGATGATGATGAACATCATGATGACGATGATGATGAACATCATGATGATGATGATGAATATGATGATGATGATGATGATGATGATGATCATGGTGATGAATATCATGATGAAGATGATGATGAAGATGAAGATGAAGATGGTGATGAAGATGAAGATGGTGATGAGGATGTTGTTGATGATGATGAAGATGATGATGAATATGACGACGAGGATGATGAGGATGAAGATGGTGATGATGATGATGATGATGATGATGATGATGATAATGATGTTGAAGATGGTGATGAGGATGAAGATGATGATGATGGTGATGATAAAGAAGAGGATGATGATGATGATCAATACCCAATCATGATGAAGATGGTGATGATACAAAAGAGGATGGTGATGATGATGATGATGATGATGATCAATCATCAATCATGATGAAGATGAAGATGGTGATGAGGATGATGATGATGATGATGATGATGATGATGATGATGAATATGACGACAGGGATGATGAGGATGATGATGATGATGATGATGACGGTGATGATGGTGATGATGGTGATCATAAAGAAGAGGATGATGATGATGATGATGGTCAATCATCAATCATGATGAAGATGGTGGTGAGGATGATGATGATGATGGTGATGATAAAGAAGAGGATGATGATGATGATGAAGATGATGATGAATATGACGATGAGGATGATGAAGATGATGATGATGATGATGATGGTGATGATAAAGAAGAGGATGATGATGATGATCAATACCCAATCATGATGAAGATGGTGATGAGGAAGTTGATGGTGATGATAAAGAAGAGGATGGCGATGATGATGATGATGATGATGATCAATCATCAATCATGATGAAGATGAAGATGGTGATTAGGATGATGATGATGATGATGATGATGATGAATATGACGATGAGGATGATGATGATGATGATGATGAAGACGACAATGATGATGATGGTGATGATAAAGAAGAGGATGGTGATGATGAAGATGATCATGAATATGACGATGAGGATGATGAAGATGATGGTGATGAAGATGATGATGATGATGGTGGTGGTGATGATAAAGAAGAGGATGATGATGATGACGATGACGATGATGATGATGATGATAATGATCAATACCCAATTATGATGAAGATGGTGATGAGGATGATGATGGTGATTATAAAGAAGAGGATGGCGATGATGGTGATTATAAAGAAGAGGATGGCGATGATGATGATAATGATGATGATGATGATGATGATCAAACATCAATCATGATGAAGATGAAGATGGTGATGATGATGATGATGATGATGATGATGATGATGAATATGATGATGAATATGGCAACGAGGATGATGAGGATGATGATGATGATGATCATAAAGAAGAGGATGATGATGATGATGATGATGGTCAATCATCAATCATGATGAAGATGGTGGTGAGGATGATGATGATGATGATGGAGATGACAATGACGACGACGATGATGATGATGGTGATGATAAAGAAGAGGATGATGGTGATGAAGATGATGATGAACATGACGATGAGGATGATGAAGATGGTGATGATAAAGAAGATAATGATGATGATTAATACCCAATCATGATGAAGATGGTGATGAGGATGTTGATGGTGATGATAAAGAAGAGGATGGCGATGATGATGATGATGATGATGATGATCAATCATCAATTATGATGAAGATAAAGACGGTGATGAGGATGATGATGATGATGAATATGACAACGAGGATGGTGATGATGATGATGATGATGGTGATCATAAAGAAGAGGATGATGATGATGATCAATCATCAATCATGATGAAGGTGGTGGTGAAGATGATGATGATGATGAAGATGATGATGAAGATGATGATGGAGATGATGACAACAACGACGACGACGATGACGACGACGATGATGATGATGATGATGATGATGATGACGACGATGATGATGCCGATGATGATGATGGTGATGATAAAGAAGAGGATGGTGATGATTAAGATGATGATGAATATGACGATGAGGATGATGAAGATGATGGTGATGAAGATGATGATGATGATGATGGTGATGATAAAGAAGAGTATGATGATGACAACGACGACGATGATGATGATGATCAATACCTAATAATAATGAAGATGGTGATGAGGATGATGATGGTGATGATAAAGAAGAGGATGGCGATGATGATGATCAATTATCAATCATGATGAAGATGAAGATGGTGATGAGGATGATGATGAAGATGATGATGATGATGATGATGATGATGATGATGATGATGAAGATGATGATGAATATGACGACGAGGATGATGAGGATGATGACGATGATGGTGATGATGAAGAAGAGGATGATGATCCTATTGTCCATCTTCATTTGAATGCAGTATGTGGATAACCATCCTTATATGGCCCGGCAGCCGTCTGAATTGACATGTTGGTCACGAGATCTTGTAGGATCCTTGATTGCCCTCGAAGATAGTGGCCTGGTCTCTCACGAATCAGAGTTATGCATTGTCCATTCATCAAACTCCTTCTTCATCCAATCAACGACCACTACGAGTTAAGAAACTCCTTCATGCTTGTTTTGCGCCTGTTTGTTTCTTCAAATTAACAACTCTACGACTTGGGCGACTTGCTTTGTTGATCAAATCATTTAGAATTGCTCTATTTCGACCATTGTTTCTTAACTATAGCTCATGCAACTGTTTAGTGGTTGGGCATTGAGGCCACTTGAGTCCAAGAGAAGGTCGGGGAAGAAGAAGGATTCCTGGAGGGGCTGCTGCATTTGCATTTACACTCAAACATCCTTCGATCGGTAAGTGTCCATAAATGCATTTTGAGCCTTAGTTTGGTGCCCCTAGTTTTATTGGTACAACAAACTGTTTTGAAACTTTGCCATCTTTTCTGGAATGCTTATACCCATAAATTTGTTTGAAATATTCGTATGATATTTACCTAGATTGCAATAGTGCCGCTTACCACTATAGAAACTGTATTATTTAAAGTTTGATCTTAGTTGTAGAGAATTGACTATTTGAATTAGTTGTTGTCTATGCCTATGATATTTAGATAATACGTGTCCATTGAAATGAGTCATCAAGCCATTTCGAAGATTGTTCCTATTAATTTGTTTTCTTTATCATTTTGTTTGTGTAAAATATATGGTAAACATAAAAATAGGGAAGGTGGGAGGAGAAAACACAGAATGCGGGAGGATAAAAGCATTTTGCTAATATTTTTGCATAGACATAACGCTAGCGTGTTGCTTATAACATTGAGCGCCGAAACACTAAAATTTGAATTTAAATAAAATGTGCACGTGTTATTTGAATTTAAACATAACGCACGCGTGTTCCTGAGCACCTACTCACCCACTCCTCCCACGCCTGCATGTCAGCCACTGTCCTATGTGGCTAGTTCGGACTTACCAAACCTGTGCTAGGGAATTTTTAGACCATAGCTAATTTGACATTTTCAACATTTTTCTGAGTATGCCTGTTTTTCACCACTCTCTACAGCATGACATACCTGACCATTATTGAAGAAATTTTAGGCATAGATAGAATTTTTTATGCAGATTCCAAATATGTAAATTTTTTAAAAAAATATTGAGATTTTCTATTTATTTCCTAATTTTCTTGTTTCATCACTCCGTTGGTCAAAAAACATACTGTTAGTGTTTATTCCGTAACTTTTTCATTTCACAACCAATTTAAAAAAAACTTGTATGGTGCTCTAGAGGACACCGACCTCTACATCTTGTAAAAAATCCAAGTCAAAATAACTACATTAAGACCTTCAAAGGTTGCACCCACATTTGACGTACCGTTCTCGAGGTTTGATCACTTACATAATTAAAAATAAATAAAAATTAAACATTTAATTTTGGAAAAATAACGTTGCACTAGTGATACGGGTTCTATACATGTCTACCAATTTTTGTATCCTGAAACTGTCATTTAGGCATTGAAAGGCTGCACCCACAAAAACATATGCACACACAAAAACATATATACCGTATCATTTGCCAAAAAAATAAAAAGTAACTCTTAGAAAACATGAAATTTGACATAGTTATGTAAATTTTCAATACTTAAAACTTATATATTCGGAAACGTGACTCAAATTCCTACATTTCATCTTTTTTACTCGATGCAAGCTATGCCTGATTTTTCAGTTTTCTATTGCATCTAACGCGCCAAAAGTGACCCTCATTAGCTTGCACATGCCCAAACAATATCAAAAAAATTAAATATCTTCAAAATAACACAATTTTTATCATTTATAGTGTATAATTCAAAATAATTTTAGGATAACACTTTCATAATATTTTTTTTTAAATAGGGTTTATAATAAGTATATGAAACACTGAATTCTCACATCTTGCCTTATGTCTTATATACTACAAAAGTAAAAAGTTTACAAAAATATAATTAACAAATACACATAATAAACACAATGATTAAACAAAGCTCACACATAATGACAAAGAAGGCTTATAGTCTAAACTTCTAAATAAGCTACCAGATACCATGAACCCAAAAAAACCATGACCAACTTTTCAAAACCTTATTTACTAAGAAAATCATTTTAAAATATTTAAAATTTAAAATCTTGATTATTTTTTCACTCAAAACAATATATGTGTTGAATTCATTAAACATACGCAAAGGGATCAAAATTTTCTTATTTTAAAAAATTTACATATAAAAAAAATTTACACTTCAACCAATCTTGTCTCTTCACTCGATAATTAACTTTAAGATCTATGCTATAGATCTCCCCTCATAGTGAGAATATATAGCTACTCTCAATATAATCAATGTTATATACTTAATTGAATCTAAATATATCTATACACTATTCCAAATAGCATTAACCACTTATATCATGTTTGCAAGCAAATAAATTCCCTTGTTGTTATGAGGATTCTTATATAACAACGCCCTCCCAACAACGATATTTCAGACGCCATCTATGTGACAAGGATAAATATTGTTCATACATAATATTAAGCAGTAAAGTAATAAAGTAAATATCGACGTCAAACAATGCAAAGGGCTTTTCATAACAAAAGGAATGCAAAAATCCATGTCCAAACAAAACGATAAATCTTCGTTTATGGCACGATATTATAAAAAAAAGCACATTGCCGACCATTCAATTTTCATTATGGAATGACAGAATGGTTTATGTCTTTATTTTGGCCCTCCGAACTAAGAACTCTCGGTGTCTAATGCACTGCATCTTTCCCGGCCTGAAAATAAAAGCCTACATCAGCATTAATGCTTAAGTACCTTAACGGTAAACTTCATGAAACCCTGTTCACAGTGAGTACCGTTGCCAATCCCACAGGCGAAATAGTAATGTTTGGGCTTGCTCAATTTAAAATAAAAGCCCTTCCCGGCTCCTTGTGTCACATTTGCAAGTAACTTTCCGCCAACAATAGTACAGGTCTTATAATGGAACTTATCCTTCAGCAGATATACATTATGAGGGAAAGTCTTTGCAGTAGGAAGAGGATATTTAAACACTGCACAAACACAAAAATGGGTATCAGCAAATGAATAATAATAAACCGAAACCACAGGAATACATCAACAGATATATCCAGTTTTATATTTGATAAAAAAAAATTGAATCTTCTGATGTCCTACCGAGTCTGTCTTTGACGTAAATTGGGCCAGCCTTTGAAGCCCACGCAGTGTAATTGAAGCCAAACCGCCATCCCTCGCTTCCACCCACCAGAATAGCTTTAGCTTTCGCACGCCTGCCTTGAACAGTAGATACACAGCCCCACAACAATACAATCACAAGAAGAAAAGCATACGCGTTAGCCCTGAAATCTGCCATTGCTAACTCGGGAGGATCAAATTAAAGCACATTGTTTCCAGTTCGAGAAAAAACATCTTTATATAGGTAGAAGAACTTCAGTGTGTGAAGTTTTTTTGGTCAAAACCCTAGACATGAAAACGGTAACCATATCGCGACAAAAGTTGAAGTTCACGTCTCCGTTACGTAAACGCCATGGGGCTTTTATATATATAATATCGAGTTACCTGTCTGATAACGTATATTATTATTATATATATATATATATATATGTCGAGCTACCTACCTGAGTAACGTATTATATATATCTCCAGCCACCTACCTTATTAAGGTGTTTGTCTGATAACGTATATTATTATATATATATATATATATATGTCGAGCTACCTACCTGAGTAACGTATTATATATATATATATATCGAGCCACCTACCTTATTAACGTGTTTTCTATTAGGGTAAGAGCATCTTTACATTTGAAGAAACTAGCAAACGGTATTATCGAGACGCGGACTAGTTAGGATTTGAATATCATCTCGTCGGATTAGCAACTGTGCCCGGATCGAGGCTGGTGAGAATCTCAACAGGCCTCCAGATTTATGAGATTTTGTAGGACCTGACAAGGGAACATGCAGATATGGGTTATAATATCGAGTTTCCATAAAGATGGATATTTTCTAATATATTGAGCAAGCTCTGGTGGTGATGAATATCAGACGTTTCTACCATAAGATATGCATATAAATTGTCACATAGTGACGGGTCAACCCTAGTTTCGATGCATTACAGTTGTATCGAATTTCAAGATGGCGGAGAATGATGTAATTTATATCTGATTTCAATGTTATGGACAATATAAAATTGACTCATAAACGTAAAGAGCTTTTGAACTTGGTCGAACGGCTGTAAAATCAGCAAAGAAATAAAAAATACTCTCTTCTAATCTCATACTTCCTAGATATTTGCCTATAAACTGATCTTGCTGAATCAAAATGTCAAAGCCGAAACACGCTAATTTCCAACTACGTATACTGTGCAGCTTTAAAAAACCGAAGAATAAGTAAATTAGTTTTTCCATACATTTTCTTAGCGAAACTTGTTCCAATATTATTGAGAGGGATGCAACATTATCTTAGGCGTTCATGTCTCTTTATTACTTCAGCAATGAACCTATAATCTACAAAATCGGATACTTCAAAATCCCAAGGACATTTATTAATGCGTCTCAACTCCAAACTCCACATATATACATATATATATGATCGTTGGTGTCATAATATCAAGTTGGTTCTTTGTTTTTGAATGTGAGACTTGTAAGGTTTAAACTCCCTTCTCGTTGAAGTGAATTGAATTGTATAGGTCATGCATGGGTTGTAGAACGTGATATATGCCATGTAGGACTTTTATCTTTACAGAAAGGGACTCATTTTAATGATTTGTCTTGAAAGAGATGGACCAAGTAATGCTTTGAAGGAAAGAAGGATGGATTTAATTCTTAGTAATGCTTTTCGAGCTCATACATCATGAAGAGGGTCCTTGATGTTGATACAAGACTTACACAAGCAATGTTTTGAACATGGCCATGTGATGTTAAGGAGTGGGCACAATATCAATGTGTTTTCTTCCCCACAACATGGTTTAGGTTTTTAAATTATATATTCATCCGGCCTTAATCCATGATTTTTTAGCTCATTGTACATGTATAAGGCTCTACAACATGATATCGATGAATAGTTTTCCCTTAAAAAAGGATATGGGTTTGTTTCAAAGATTGGGCATAAAGAGATTGGTCTCTTCACTCAAATTATAGTTTAGAGTGGACCATGGATTTACCTTCTAAGCAATGTTTTTCAATTTCAAATTCCATACATAGTGCCCTTAACATAATACAACCGCTACATAAGGAATATTTACCCTTAACATAATACAACATCTACATAAGGAATATTTACCCGATGAAAGGAACATTTACCTGATTTCGAGAAAAGGAATAATATGAATATATATTATGGTCTAAGGCATGGTTCATGCATGAAAAATAAGGACTAACTACCAAGTGATTATTTTGGAGCTCATAGGGCTTGCACATTGTTTAATACTATGGTATAAACACTACAAAAGGAATCTCTACTCCATGAGAGGAATATTTAACCAATTTCAATGTTTGGCATAAGTTGGATGGGTTTCTCAACTTATTTTTAAGGCCAAAATCCAAGGATAAATAGACAAAAAGAAAAATCATTGTTTTTAGGCTAGTAAACTATGCATATAACCTTAGACCATGATATAGGTAAATTATGCATGTAACCTTAGACCATGATATAGGCACTTTAGAAAGAGTTTTTACTCTATGGGAGGAATATTGGCCCCATTTAAAGGATTAGGAGTAGTAGGGATGGATTTGATGGCCAAAGACATTGTTTATATTCAAAGAGTATTGATATGGATTCTATTCCATGTTTTTTAGGATCACATGAAATGCATTGGTCCTTAGACCATGATATATGCATTGTAGAGGGAATATTTGCCATAATAGAAGATTACAGGACCAATTTCAAGGATTGGGTGCATTAGGATTAGGATTCCTATGCCAATAAGGATTGGGTGCATTAGGACTAGGATTCCTATGCCAATCCATGGTGTAGGGGTTTTCATAATCAATCTTTTTAGGAAGAAAGTCCATGCTTGGTTCACCATGGTACACACCCTATAGAAGGAATGTTTTATGTATAATAGGAATATGGGATATATTTTAAGACTTAGTCACAACAAGGATAGAACTTCTCATCTTCACAACTATAATTTATGATAAAAAGCGTGGATTTAGACACTCAACAAAATTTCGTTGGAACATAGAGAATGAATAAGACCTAGACTACAATATATGGCCTATATAAGGAATCATCACCAAATAAGATGAATATGGGCATAATATCAAGGATTCCAGGCACATCAAGGATGGGATCTATCATGGTAAAAGCCATGGTTTAGGGATGGAAACAAGGAATTTATCCCTTAATCCATGATTTTTGGGCTTGTAGGACATGCATATGGCTCTAAACTATGACATAGGCCTCAAAAAAAAGAATTATTTCCTTAAAAGAGTTATTTTTTCCAAGGATTGGATGCAAAAAGGCCTTGCATCATACCCATATACCTCTCATAAGGCAAGGATTACATCTTTAGGGATTGTATTGTGGTATAGGTCCCTACACATGACATATGGGGGATTTTTTTTTCTAGGGGATAAACACATGGAATTAACCCAAGAATCGTGACCTAAGCCATGAGACTCATCCATGTTACAACCATATTTTAAATTGGTCACATACTTAGGCATATATTAAATATTTCATTTTATATGTATTATTTCATAATCAATGACTCTAGACATGACCCATGATCCTAAACATCATGTACTAAGGTATATATATATAGAGAGAGAGTCACATGCCTTAAACCATAAGACCTGTCATTATATTTCCTTTTATATGGAATGCATTATGGTCTACAACCTTGGCATGGGATACGATAAAAAAAAACTTTGCATATAAGGTAAATTGCATGGCTGGTTGGGTAAATGTGACTATCATTTAAAACATTCAACCCTAAATTTGTGCATGTGGTCATGGGTTCTTAGTGAAGGTCAAGGCTAACAAGGATTTGGTAGCCAGTGTGTAGAACCATAACCAAAGCATTATGGTAAAGATAAGAACAAAAAACATAAAATTGACTTATGTTTATTGTCACTTTGTAATGGTAGATTGGTGATTTGTGGTCGTTAGAGTTAAGAATGTTTATGCATACCGTTGCTTTGTCGTACAACCACCCATTAATAGTTGTTTTCCTGGGCAAAGAACCCTATTGTAGGGCTTTTCTTTCCCAGTGTTTCTAAAGATGTGAGATATAAAATCCGAACTATGGTTGACTTCTTGAATTACCTTTGGCATATGATCGTAGTGTACTGAGTTTTTACAGTACCAAAGCTTATAGCTGGAAAATTTGACGGCTTTAATGATCTTATCTCACATCCTATGGATAAATGGAAATCCCTCATTGATAGAACCTTGGTCTATTTAAATAGTGATGTGGTCATAGTTCAACCATTTTACTCTTTTGCATATATCTATGCATACATGTTCTCTCATATACATCGAGCTTGAAACTTGTTTCCATTCTCCGATGTTAACACATAATAAAAATCATGTTGTGACTTGCGTACGAGTTTTATATGGTATTTTAATGGTTACTAAATCAGTTTTGTCGGCATGCATATTGGCATCCAATGAGGCATTTGATTACGCATATCATGGTGTCATTCTTGACCTTAGATGATGGAATTCAGGGGCATGATGAGAATGAAATTATAGTGTTTTTCTTATTTTTGATTGAACACATCCATAGTCTAGTTTGAAATATTGATATGGTAACGTATTGAAACCCTAGGTTCTATCTAAGCATAGAATGTATGCTTCATTAAGATGCATGCAGTGGATTATAATATATTATTCTTATAGTATGGATTTAAGTGCATTGCTCCATGTATAAACAATGAATCTTGAATAGTTTTGCTTATTGATTTAATGGATTATAATATATTATTCTTATAGTATGGATTTATATAATGAATCTTCAATATTTTTGGTTATTGATTTAATGGATTATAATATATTATAGTTATAGTATGGATTTATACAATGAACCTTGATTATTTTTGGTTATTGATTTAATTGGTGTTTTCTACTTGCATAATTTTTTGTTTATGCATTTGGATGATTTGTATAATGTTTTAATAATTTTGTGGTTGTGTATTGAATTTAGTGCGTATAATAAAAGGATTATATTAATTGATTCATCATTTTATGATATATGCATAAAACTTTTTGATATGCTCAGGTTTACTCCAAAATCTTAAAAAACTTGGAATGGTTCTTGTTATTTGATATTATATGATGATGAGATATATACATGAAGATATTTTTTGCAATGTGCAAATTAATTAGTTTGTCATAATTTGATGAAGTAATATAAAGGAAAGAAATATAAAACCATCTTTAATGGTTGAAGGATTAAATTTGTTTTCTTTCTAGAAAAAGGTTCCATTCATCCTTTCATCTATCCTCTTTTATGTATAGTTCAATACATAGTCTTATATGTGTGTTGCATTACACATTGAAACTATTTATTGTAGCTTGCATAGTGATGAGTGATGCATGGTTGTTGAGGTTTGATTAAATGCATGAGTTTGAGTTTGCAATAGTAGTAATTGTAGTAATCGAATGTCAAGCTAACAATCATGTAGTTGATTTTACTTTTCATTAGGAACCTTCTAGTGGAGTCTTTAAAATGGTCTCCAAGTGGTTAATGTTGTTTTTGAATGGGCTCAAGTCTTCACTCATAATGGATATATTATATATGAATTAATACCTTTGAATTAATTTATTGTGCTATGGGATTTAAGTCTTCACTCATAATGGAGATATTTTTTATCTTCATACCTTGATTGGTTCATTTACTATAAGATTTCCTCTAAATCACCTATTCCATGATTGTTTGAAAATTATGTTCATACATTCCTCTGGGCATGATGTATGGTATTTAGTTTGTTGCTTAATTTTCATTGAGTTAGTTCTAATTTCTTAAATGTCAATGATGAACGGAAGGAATATATATAAATCTTCAATATCCTATGTCTTGTTGAAGCTAAAATGTGGGCAAATACTACTAGTTGTGGGCTCTTAACTTTTCTAGGTGATATTAGTCTCTGTAAACCAAATGATTCTTCACTTGCTAGACACATATATTATTATTATTAAATTTTATTTATTGTATTAAATATATGAGGTAGTCATGTCTTTGCATCTACTTGTTAGCCTCTATATAAAGGGGATATGGAGACTAAATGGTGGAGAAAAGAGTAGATATGCTTGAATTATATATATGAATGTAGATTTCATGTTGTTTTAATCTCTTATAGATTAGGGTGTGTGCAAGAAGATGATGGACCTTTTAGATGCAATCCTAGTTTTTGAAAACATGATCACGTTATATAAAAATATAATGCGTTTTTGCTACATAGCACTTGGTATGGTAAAACCAGAGCCTGACATGTCATTAGACATGTAGGATAGGTAAACATAATGCATCCCCATTATATAACTACAAAACCCGTACGCGTTATGCAGTTATAGAACACGTACGTGTTATGTAGTTATAGAATGCGTACGCGTTTTATAAATCTAAAATCAAAAGAAAACAAATGTTTTGTATGGTTACATACAAAACAAATGTTTTTAGTGTTCCCTTCTTTTCATGCATATATATAAATGTTTCTCTCTATACCCCACTAACTCTCTCCCAATAATCCCTAGATACCCCCTATCTCTTTCTAAATATATGTCCCTCATTCTCTCTACATCCCTCCCTATATGTTTCTTTCTCTCCCTTACTCCATCCATGTCCCTACCACCCCACTCTCCATCTCTCCACCTTCTCTTTATCTTCACCATTATCCCTCCCTATAGCACTCTCTCCCTTCTTCTCCCTTAATCACTAACCCTCTACGCCTTTATCCCTCCCCCCTACCCCCTCTCTCTTACCTTGTTCTTAGAGCCCCTCCCCCATAAAGGACTTTAGACTCTCTTCTAAACATTAATCCCTAAGTGCATAAGTGCACAAGATGATGACGAGGAGGAGGGTGATGAAAATGAAGATGATCATGATGTAGATGAAGATGATAAAGATGATGATGTTGATGAAGATGAAGATGATGGTGATGACGATGAAGATGTTGAATATGATGATGAGGGTGATGAGGATGATGATGATGGTGATGATGAAGATGATGATGATGGGGAAGGGGGAGATGACAATGATGATGAAAAAGAGGACGACGATGATGATGAGGATGATGATGATTATGATGGATCATCATCATCATCATCTCCATCATCATATGATCATGATCATGATCATGATCATCATCTCCATCTTCATCAACATCATCTAAATCGTCTTCATCATCATATGGAGCTTCTTTAATTTTGGATATAAGGAGGATATAAGATGATGATGATGATGATGATGATGATGATGGAGATGTTGATGATGATGAAGATGATGATGATGATGGTGATGATGATGAAGATGTTGATGATGATGATGATGATGGTGATGAAGATGATGATGATGATGGAGATGTTGATGAGGAACCTAGAGATGACAATGATGATGAAGATGTTGTTGATGATGATGATGATGGTGATGGTGATGATGATGATGATGATCGTGATGGTGATGAAGATGATGATGATGAAGATGTTGATCTGATGATGAAGATGATGATGATGATGGTGATGATGATGAAGAGTTTGATGATAACGATGATGGTGATGAAGATGATGATGATGATGATGAAGATGATGATGATGAAGATGTTGATCTGATGATGAAGATGATGATGATGATGGTGATGATGATGAAGAGTTTGATGATAACGATGATGGTGATGAAGATGATGATGATGATGATGAAGATGATGATGATGATGGAGATGCTGATGAGGAAACTAGAGATGACAATGATGATGAAGATGTTGATGATGATGATGGTGGTGATGATGATGAAGATGGTGATGATGAGGGTGATGGTGATGAAGATGATGATGATAATGATGATGAAGATGATGATGATGGAGATGTTGATGATGAAGGGGGAGATGACAATGATGATGAAGATGTTGATGATGATGATGGTGATGATGATGATGAAGAAGATGATGATGATGGAGATGTTGATGATGATGGTGATGGTGATGAAGATGATGATGATGATGATGATGATGATGATGAAGATGATGATGATGGAGATGATGATGATGATGGTGATGGTGATGAAGATGATGATGATGATGATGATGATGATGGGGAAGGGGGAGATGACAATGATGATGAAAAGGGGGACGACGATGATGATGAGGATGATGATGAGGGTGATGAGGATGATGATGATGGCGATGAAGAAGATGATGATGATGGAGATGATGATGGGGAAGGGGGAGATGACAATGATAAATCAAAATGAAACATACATCATCCCAAAGCAAATAACACATAATAAGCTAAAAAAACAAAGTCAAAGAAGTCTCTACTGAAAAATAACAATAGGAATTTGGTAAAAGAAAACTATAGCAACAAGTTTCCACAAAAACGTTTAGAGTCTTACCTGAACATGAGGCCACACCTCAAGATTCACCTGTACAACATCCTCAAAGACATAGCATGCACAACACAAACATCTCAAAAAACCTATAAAACATGCAACACCAATTCAGTAAGCCCCCAAAAATATTAACTCAGAATGTAGCAACTAGTACTTACATGAATTTTGAAGCCCAAACTGTAGCAATCCAATCCAAGGTCGTCTCTAAATCAAAATCCTACAATTGACCATTTGCTAAGCACCCTTTCACCACTCAGAAAACCCAGACTAAACATAAGTAGGCAGTCACTAAACCACAACTCGCCCAAAATACACACAAAAATTACTACCCACAAAGAATTACAATTCTACAAGTAGGCTCACAGCCCACAACTGAGAAAAACTAGGGTAAACTAGAACCAAAGTAAACCATGGTAATATCACAACCGACAACAGAAAAACATGGTAGATAATTATCCACGGAGACTTGCATCTCTACAAGCAGGCTCACATCCCACAACTGGAAAAAAAAATGGTAAACTAGAAATAGAGTAAGCCATAGTAAAATCATAGCCACAATAGAAAACCACAGTAGAACAAGAATTGCAAGCATCATAAACTAGAACCAAAACTAGACTAAAATCACAGTCACCCTCGAACACATAGAACTATAACCACAAAACAATGGCTAAGAACCACTCAAAAACCCCAAATCTGTAGTTATTACTACCAACTGCCTCGGATATCTCACCTCCCCCCTATGTCCCCTATAGATGACACCCCCTCTTTTCCACCTTGTGCACTCCAACGTTCCAGGTAAGCATCATCCTAACACCTAACACACCCATTGGACATGCACTTGAACAAGATCCAATATTAGTATGCAGGGTCATAACTACAGGCCCCATGAGAACATAAATAATAACCAATCTCATAACAAAATGTCGTAACTATCGCAGTTGCATAATAACTAGGCTCATAACCCAACCTCATAACCTAGGATCATAATTATTGCAAGCACATAGGCTCATGACCCAAGCTCATAATAACTAGGCTCATAACCTAAACTAACTTTAAAACTACATGTACCCAAATGTGTTATGCTGGCACCCAAACTCCTGTCAAGGTTCATAACCCAGGATAACATTAAAACCATTGGTACAAAAGCCTATTACCCTGGCACCCATAACCCTATCAACATTAATAACATGGCATAAAACCATTAATAAAACAGTATGTCACAACACCCAATAAATGCAGAGAAAATAAAATTGAAAACTGTCCCTACTATGCAAAGACATAATAATTTGTTGACTAGATTATTTCTACTCGATACGAGATAAACTCATAGTTAAATTGAATTTCTTCTTTATTATTTGCTTTATTTATTTATTTATTTGAATATATATATATATATATATATAAAATTAATTTTATTAACAAAGTTTCATTTTCAAAGTTAATTTGACAAACTTCTTCTTAATATAATAGAGTTGTTCTATGTTACCTTCCATTTTTTCGGATTATTAATCTATTTGGATAATTTCCTTAAGAGACAATAATAACATATTCATTGATATATTGCAAATAACTTACCATTTCCATTTTCTAGGATAATTTCCTCATGAGGATCATTTATTATTGTTGCTTCTTTATTTAAGTTGAATCAACAAATGTCATTACATGAAACTTATAAAATTTAATATTATAATTGGCATGAAATATGAAATGAAGAATTAGCATGAAATATGAAATGAAGCACAATTGGCATAGGCCATCAATGTGGATGAAATAGGCACTTCAAACATCCCCCTCCTTGTATTCTTTGTTCATAGTGTCAAGCTATGCCAAAGGATTGAATTAAAGTTTGTTGAGATGGGTTTGTTTTTCAAAGGTGGGATTTGTTCCTTCTCAACCTTCAATGGAGTTGCATTTAGTTAGTATGGTAACTTCTCCACTCGCTCCACTTCTAATATTTGATTCATATCAAAATTGTGGGTATAGCTTATCCTCTATGATGGGTTCTATATTGATTTGTATTTAGTGCAATGGGTGGTTACCATTTAGTATTTATCATGGTATTAACTTTGTTAGTCTAAACCCTCCTATCATGAAAGGTCATCATCATACAAATTCCTATGCTCTTTGCAAAATTGTAGATCTTTATCGGGTTCAGAGAAGCTGTGTGTGTCAAATTGAGACCCTTCAGGTAATAGTTTTCCATTTTAATGATATGATTTATTTTTCATATTGAATCTTAGATAGTGAAGAATGATGAACTAAAGGAAAGGGTGGTCATTTAGATCAAGCAAATTGAGAAACTCACAGCATACCATAACATGTAGTACCAATTTATTTTGGGCTTAACAAGGATCTCTCACTCTTTGACTTCTCTTCCAAAAGTCTCAATTGGGTCTATCATTGCAACTATCAAGGAGGATGACCAATCAAGTAAATCTAAGGGGTTATTGAATATGAGAATGAAGCTTTGGAAATTAATGAAGACAAGAAGCAGGAATCCCATAGTAGGCATCTTTTCCATTCAAAACCCGAGGTTTAATATTTTGAAGAATAGTATTTTTGCTAGGAAAATTTGTTAGATTTTATACTTGCAAGTTCTATAGATTTTTGGAAAGCACTATAAGGATAATTCAGTTATAGGGGGCCTTTTAACAATTTTGGTAAATTTTGAATCTCGGTTATTAGAATTTTTTTGGTTGATACATATTATTATGTTATATGGTGTTATTGAAACTTTTTTTTAATACAATTGATACCCATTTTAGTTATGAAAAAAGGAAAATTCACACATTGATATTTAAACCTTCTTATGAATTTTTATTTATTATATGTTTAAATATATTAAATTAAAGAGTCAATTGACCCTCGGTTTGGTGGTTGATGGGGGGACTATTATCCTCCCCACCTAGGTTCTATTTTTGTAAGTGACATGTTGAACTCTTAATGAGTACAAATCCTTGATCTTTTGGCATTGATGACTAACTTAACATCCAACAACACTAATGACTAACACAATATACACTCCTCTTTTTTTAGTTAACCATTCTATGGCGTTGCATATATATATATATATATATATATATATATAGAGAGAGAGAGAGAGAGAGAGAGAGAGAGAGAGAGAGAGAGGTTTATGGCTACAACATACAACTTGATAATACAAGGGTTAAGGAGAGAACAACTTGTAATTTTTTTCTCTTCCTGATGAAGAGTTGGAAAGGGAGATTCTTACAAATATTCCTATAGAATTTTTTCCTTTTCGATTCTTGAGCACACTATTAGATTCTTACAAATTTCCTACATAAAATAATGTAGAAAGAATTCATAATTTATTTTTGCGAACAACCATCTCACACTTAAACATGGGAGAATTCAAGGTTAACTACTGGCCCAAGATAATACTTGATTTTGCCTCATTTTATCCTAGTCCTTGGATCGATTTCCTTCTTCTTGTGAGAAGAGGGGAGGGAAGGGGGGTTTTATGTAGGACTCCAACAAAATATATAAATATTTAGAAGTCACAAATGAGAGATAATATGACACTAGAATTGTGGTATGTACACCTTTTCCTTATCTCCACTTCTTCTCCTCTTCCATTGTTTATTCCACCTCTACCTCTACTTTATCTACTTCTTTCTCTCCATCCTGTACTTTCTCTTCTATTCCTAACGGAACATTATTCTTCAAATCCTCTCGGGGATTAAATGAATATATACTACCTTAGGGATGGACTATGTTAGAGATAGAATACTTCCTTTCTAATTTCCTTCTCTGAATTTTCTAAGCTTTGAAGAACTTCAAATACGATATTTCATGATTTGGGAGGTAGTTCCCTTCTATAGTGATTTTTCTTGTTGTTTTTTCTTGAATCATTAGCTTTATTCATTGGTATATTTGAATGGGGTAGTTCCTCTTGAATTCTTTTAAAGTTTTTGGCAAATATACCATAAATGTGACGTGACTTACACTTAAAAATAAGTTTTTCATAATCTAAGGCTCGTTGATGGCTCCAATTGTCTATATTGATTTGTAGAGCCTCTAAAATCTCTTCTCCAATTCAAACTCCACACATATACATGTAGAAGAGTATACATTTCCTTTTGACTTAGCTTTATCTATAAGCTTTCCCAACCTATTCTTGATATTTCTAAGAGAGATTTCATCCCAAAATATCATAGGAAGATCTATAAGCTTTCCCAACCTATTCTTGATATTTCTAAGAGAGATTTCATCCCAAAATATCATAGGAAGATGAGGTAGCCTAACACATCCTAGGGATGAGTAAATATTACCTCCTAGATTGCAGTCAAGAGTACAAGGAGATAAATACAATCCCTTGAATCCCATGAAATAGGGTCCAAAATTAAATATCAACTCCCTCCTCTTTATCAAGAAAGAAAAAGGCAAAGAAACCTTAGCCAAAAGAAAAATGAAATATTGGACCATGAATCTTGGGTGACCAATGCTTTAATACCCATGATTCCATAGCTCTTGGGATAGGACAAAGAACTTTAAACTTTTGGATTAGAGCACATTAAGAAAGAGTAATGGAACTTCTTCTTGGTTTTTAAGATGAAAGTTTTAACTAAGGAATGGCTTCCATTCATATTACAAATCTCCTGGAGGAAGGTTGTTTCCCATTGCTTTCCTTTAACAAGCTAACCAAAGATTTCAAGGCTTCTACTTCTAGACAAAAATTTCAATCCATTAAGCCACCTGTAAAACTCTTTCACAAATCACAAAATGCAAGGCCCTCATGCAAAATAAATTTAGGATAGAAACCCACCAATCAATACATGCAACAAGGGCCAGTGGCAATGTGCAATCCAAAACAATGGCTTCATGCACTTCTCTCCAAAGTTAACCACTATTTTACAATAATAATCATTATCCTAATCATTTATACATTAATATGTTCTTTTTTCACCATTATCTTGTTAACTATTATAATAGTGTTGTATATTTATAATATCAATCTTTAAATTTATTTATTAATTAATAACAACAATATATTTTTGTATTAAAAAGTGTTGTGGTTGAATAAGTCAATGTGGAAATACAAAATTGGCCACAAACCATGAACAAAAAGATACATGACCAAGTCCAAAATGTTCTATTAGCACCTATTCTACTACAATTTATGTACTCCTAGAATGTATATTTCCTTACATAATGTGATAATAACAAAATTGCTTTACAATACAAAATAGAAAAGTAAAACATAAGAATAATGTCTCTACCCGAGAGGACATCACCAATGTTTCCAACTTGGACATCCATGTCTTCACCTCTTCCATGGTAGATTTCATTTAGTTGGCACATCAACATTATACCATTATACCATACCTTCAATTGAGGCCTTCTCAACTCGACAACTCATGACATTTACACTTACTAAGAAGGCTCGAGAGGTTGATTCCTTTGTAGTAGTTGTAAATGATGGAGGGGAACATATCATAAATTTATGCAACTAGATGATCCATGAGCCATGAGATCATAGATTTTAGAGAAACCAAATGGAGTTCCAACTCCACATATTTTTTATGAGAAATAAATATGACTATATTAAATTTGTGCTCATTGTTCCTTATAACCAACCATTGTAACACAGTCTTCATTGTACAACCGTCACAAATTGTATTCTCTCATCCAAGGTACGAGGGTAAGGTTTCATTGATCAACAATATAAAATTATAAGAATTTATCATCTTCTCAACCATGGGTTTGCTTTTTTATCTTCATCCATTAATTCCAATGAAATGATGAAACTACATTTACCTATTCATGAAATGACAATGCCCCCGTTGTATAAAAAAAACGAGTGCACTAGAGCTTCTTCAAAAGCATCTAAACCACCCTACAACTGAACGACCACAAAAAGATATTCCATAGCACCGATACAAATTTTTCAAATAGCACAAACACAAGAGAGCCAAAGAGAAGAGCCCAACAAAGCCGAGGGGACCCTCCAATGCTTGTCGAAGTCAAGGCTATAAATGACACTAGAGATGGCTATCCTAGCGCCATTGATCCATGAGCCTAACACGACTTCAATGAATATAACCATGAACCCTTGTAAATGACACTAGAGATGGCTATCCTAGCGCCATTGATCCATGAGCCTAACACGACTTCAATGAATATAACCATGAACCCTTCTAGAACGAACTATGGATTAAAACCCATAACCATGAACCCTTCCAGAACGAACCATGGATGATGCCACCCATCCACCGGATACTTAATAATCTTACCCGTTGTCATAATGGGTAAGAGTAACGAGAGCAGCTGGTGGAGTAACTGCCCTTCTAATGAAGGTATTAAGGTAAGTCACGTGTTAACCATGATTAAGGGTAAGGAGATTCCATATGGAGTTTCCTATTTAACCTCAAATATCGTTCATTCAAAGTGGTTCCAATATTGACTTGTAAATGCATTTCAACACATGGTGACAATAAATAAAGGCAAATTGAATGTTGTAATGGGCTGACGATAAGTACCTGTAAGCCACAGTTTTTTAAGTGGTGATTGAAAGGCTATAGTTGTCGACTACGAAACTTGTGGTTCATTAAAACCTTACCTTCTTTGATGCAGCAAATATATGTCTTATATTTTCTCATTTGGAGAGTTCTGCAGCTACGACAACCCCTATGTGGAGGAGTAAACTCATCTTCCAAACATACTTCGAAGAAACTGTGTAACATGCTCACCCTTAAACAATATTTGAACACCTAATTGAAAACAGAAAAACACATAAAAGCTCAGACTGAACAAAAAGACAGCAAAATATCGGCAGGCAATATATTGTTGTTCTTGCTTGTTTTTATTGGTATGCTTAGCAAGAATATGTACTGATATAAATTACTTCGACATATATGTTTACAGCCAAAACAAGATTTCATATTGAAAGTTGAAACATCTATCTGTTTCCATATAGAGAACAATCTGCATAGCCTGGAAAACAATTCAAACCCAAAGTTTTTCATCTTGATACATACATTGGGGACATTTCTTTTTTCACCAGAATATCGGTTACATACCATTCACATAGTTAGATTTAAACCGTTGCATAACATGTCACATGTCACATGTCACATAGTGACATTTGAACCAGATAGATTTTAACCGTTACATAACATGTCACATAGTGACATTTGAACCAGAGTAGAAGTATAATAATATTCTTCTTTTATAAGAGGAAAAAAAAAGTACTTTTGTTATTTCTGAGAAATTAAAAAGTACATATCACTTCAAGGCTTTTAATCCTTGATTTTCGACTATCATTGTTACAAAAACATTTCTATCATTGTTCTTATAACAAAATTACAGTATCAAAACTTAAACTATCTGTCCTGTGTAAAACATTTACATGTCAGCATCCTACAAAAAGAGTTTATATGACAAAACAAATTCACAAAACAGAGCCTAGAAGGCTTCAGAAAGAAAAGAGTTTATGAGACTAGAATGGACCCACATATCTTCAATCCATTCTTCTCAATAAAGTACCCCTGGTATACCAGCAAGAGCAATTTTTGACAGAGAATCAGCAACAACATTATTCACTCTATAAGTATGCAACAACAACATTCTTCCCAACCACCAATTCTACAGTCAATTAAACCAAAAAAACTTATTTAATCATTCCCTATTTGCAAACAAGACTGCATGGACTGGATTATAACACTACTGACTATTAACTTATCATTATCGAAACATAGAAGTATTTCTAGCACATGAGTTATCTGCGCATGAGCCGCACTGCATCTTTCCTGGCTTGATAATAGCAAAGCCGATACAAGACAGCTTGCAACTTAGCTTTTAAGCCTCAACGGTTACGCCAAACTTCATGAGACCAAGGTCGCAGTGAGTTCCATTGTCCACCCCACAGGCAAAATAGTAATGGTGTGCTTTTGATCTCAACTTGAAACTAAAGGGCTTCCCGTTTGCTTTTGTTGAATCAGTAAGGAGCGAACCACCCGAAATATTGCATTTCTTGTAGTGGATTTTATTCTTCAGCAGATAGACATTGTGAAAAATAGAATCAGGCTCTGTAGGAGGAAATACAAACACTGCACAAACATATATATCAGAAAAAATAAATCCAGTGATTCAGAAAATGAATATAGCCATGAATATATAAATATCAAATTCTCTATTCACATATTGTAATGTCTGAATTCCTACCAAGCGTATCATTGGCCTCGAATGGACCTGCCTTTGAGGCCCACTCGGCGTAATTGAAGCCATAGCGCCATCCTTGGCTTTGTCCTCCTACCATGATCTGTTTAGCAAACGTGGTTTGGACCATAAATACACAACCCCACAGCAATACAATGAGAGGGAGAAACACAATATATCCATGAGGCTTGAAATCTGCCATTGCATTAATCAATAGATCAGTAAACCAACGCTGTAGGGATCAAATTGAAGCAGAGTGTATGTGATTCGAGATGATCATCTTTATATATAGAGTTTCAGAGATAAGAAAAGGTGAATCTCGCTCGGAGTGAAAGCGAAGGTCGATGAAAAGAGCTGCTGCACGTC